>JAWNLM010000278.1:2732500-3177500 GCA_035042345.1 Drosophila fungiperda | reverse complement strand
TGGGTCCATGTTGCATATGCTGCAGATGCATTGGCTCGGGTCCAACACCATCTGCAGCATTGTGATGCATGACACCCAGCTGGGAGTTGGGTGGCGGCTGCACCGAACTGACAACTGGCTGCAAGCCACCGCTGGCATTCAACTTAAGATCCTCGTTTTTGATCTCGATTTTGACCTTGAGATCCTGCGGCTCGTTGCTGTTTTGATTGCATGTTGCGTCCATCGAGTCCTCCATGGGCTCTTTCTTGATGTAGACGGCCTCCTGCAGTGGACCAGGACCAGCTGAAATTGGAGGCACATTCACTCCCAGCTGCTGCTGTAGTTGTTGCTGTTGTTGTTGTTGCTGTTGTTGTAGCTGCTGCTGCTGCTGCTGTGGTGATGCCTCCTGCTTAATGCTAGCCAGCTTCTTGAGTAGCTCGGGATCACGTGCAGCTGCTGCTGCGGCTGCGGCGGCTGCTGCTGCAGCTGCCAATGCCACCTCGTTCTCACAAATCTCCATCTTTTCAATGCTCTCCTTGCGATCACGATCAACAGATGCATTCAGCGCCTCCACGGTGGCCACTTTCATGGCAATTGGCGCAACCACCGGCGTTGGTGGTGGTGGCGCCTCCGTGCTACTGCTCTCTTTTAGCAGACCATCGACGTGGGCGGGCTTGAGGCTGAGTGGCTGAATGCTGCTGGGTGCCTGAATGTTGGTCTCCTCGTCCATGTTCTTAATGTTGTCTTTGCTATCTTCGGCGCAGGATGTTTCCGTTTTGATCGTTTTCTCATTGAGTTCCGTCGTCTTGGAGTCCTGATCGCCCGTGAGCGTAACAGCGCTCTCCTCCTTGCAATTAATCTCCTTGATATCCTTGCCGGACTGTTGTTCCACAGTGCGCCCATCCGTATCTGTTGCATTTGATTCGCCATCGTCCAGAACCGAATCGGGACGACTGTCGGAGTTCATGCTCTCCACAGGACTGTCTGGGCGCTTGCGTTGCTTCTCCTTGATGGTGTCCTCACTGCTGTTGTTCGTTTGCTCACTGCTGCTGTTGTTGGTCTCGGCTTCGGTGCGCTTCTTCTTGTTGGGCGTGTCCTGTTTGCCGCCCTTGCGCTTGTTGCCCGATCCCTCGGCCACACTCTTCGTGGGCGTCTTGGGACTCTCGCCAGGAGCGCCTGCAGCAGAAGCAGCGCCGGCATCCGGTGTTTCGGAGCCGCGCTTTGGTCGCTTGCCGTTCGCCACCGCGTTGCTGTTGTTGCTCGCTGAGACCGAGGACTGATCCTTCGTCGAGGAGCTAGAGTTGGCAGTGGCGTTGACGGAGGCAGCAGCTGCAGCGGCAACGGAATTGCTGCCGCCACCAGCTGCACTGGCGCTGCTGCTGTTGTTGTTGGTGTTGTTGTTCTGTTGTTTGTTTCTCGTCCTCATCCTAGAGGGTGATTCATCCCTTTTGTTTGTCAGACTCGAATCACTGTCACACTCGCTTGCGTCGTCCTCGGTTAGAGAACTGTTCTCCTCCTTGGAGACAGCGGGCGATGAGCGACTCGCCGTCTCTGCAGCCGACGCCGCCGCCGTCGCCGTCGTCGCAGCTTGTGGTTCTGGGGTGTCCTCCTTTTTGGGAGGTGTGTTGTTGGCTCGCGTGACACGATTGCGACGCAAGGCGCTCTGTCTGCGTCGCCGATGCGGGCGATTGTTGTTGGCGCCGGGCGTTTTCTTCCACAGATAGTAGAATTCGACCAGCTCCGGTGTGTCCTTGTGCGGCAACAGGTCCTTGTGGATCCTGAAGAAATTTTTGCCAAATTGGCGAAGACCCTTGATGAACTTTTTCGTTTCGTCCTCGGTCCACTTCTTATCAATACCCTTCGAAACGGGGCACTTTACGAGCGCTTGTAGAGCTTTGCCTGGATCGTAGCCAGAATCGTGTAGCTATCAAAAGCAAAGTGTTTTATATTAATAAATGAATAGTAATAATGATATTAGAAAGGAAGCTAGGCAGGCAGTGAGACAGTCACTTACCACGTCTAGTGCGTTAATTGTTGTGTCGTCGCGACTGGCAGCCAAACAACCGTCTTCTAGTCCGCCATCACACATTCCTTGAAATGCAGCCATGGAGCGTGCCGCACGCAGAAACATTAACAAGTCGCCATCGGCCACAACGCCAGGACTCCATCTTGTTTCCTCTAATTCACGTTCATCGGTTTCCTTGTCAACGGGGAAGCTTGAGATTGGATTATAATCGGGCAGTTTTGCCTTCAGTCACAGGACAAGACAAGACAGAAGAAGTTGTGGTATTAGTTAAAAAAAAAAACGGAACGTACGTCAAGAACATCAACTTTCTTTTCGATTTTTTTTGGATTAGTTACGTCACACAAACACACAAGACAGAGATAGAGAGGAACACAACAGACAACAGACTCAAGACATATTCTACAAAAACACATCAAAGCCATACAAATCTGTGAATATATCTATACATATATATATATATATATACATATATATATATATACATATATATATATATATATATATATATATATATATATATATATATATATATATACATATATATGTGTAGTTTGTCTGGTGTCATACGATATATACACGGTACAACAATATACAACTTAAGACTAATGCATGAAATGTATGAAAAATGCATTGATGTGTGTGTGTGTGAGTGTGTGTGTATGTTTTGGGGGTAGGGTGTTGGAATCGGATAAGCGCCTGTTTGTGAACACCTTTGGTCATGTAAACGATTTGACCGCAAGCACTTCAACAATTGACAAGGGAACGTGGTCTGAACGTGTAGAGGCGGGTAGGCAAAGGGATGGGTAGAAAGGGTAGGAAGTGGGTAGGTACTCTACTCATTAGTTACGCCAATTATGAAAAAGCCAATTTAGTACAAAATTATTTACAGTTGCTTTTTAGTTATTGTATTTTTATCAGACTACAAATCAAAGATTGCAATAAGTTGCCCACGACGGAGAATAAAATTGGATGAGCTCGCATTTTACGAGCAATCATCGAAATATCTTAACCGTTTATTATTGCTGGTTGTATAAGCCATTTTGTGAGTCTAGATTTTAGATCATATCACATAAAAAGATATTATATATGCAAAATTTGGATTAGCAGATGGAAACCAAATTCTTTAAATGGAATCACATAAAGCACCAAAGGTAATAGGTGATAAACTACTAACTAAAGGGTTGACGATATCCCAATCAAATTAAGCTTCTCACATAGCCAAACCTCGCCCAAGCAATGTGTGTGTTAACCGGTCACCGACTGAAATACTACAATTGGACACTAAATGGTAATTAAGTTACACACGGACGACAGACACATTCCATTGTGGCATTGTTCTACCAATCGCTCTTCTGGTATGCGATGGAACTCAGTTGATGGGCAACTTAATAACAGAAATTTTGGATTGCTCGAATAACTGAAGTGCAGAGGAGCAAGTGTAGGATAGATTGGATTTGGGTAGGTGGTAGAGGTTGTATTGTGTGGTATTTGGGAATACAATTAGAATTTGCAACAGTACGATTACAATACAAAAGAAAAACGTTATTTTTTTTTGCATTTTTTTATTTTGTTACCGTGAGCTGAATTTCTGAATTGTGAGAGTTATGTACGTACATAGACATCGTTTACCTGGTGGCCGGGACCCACTCGTATTTCTCCTTGAGTGGAGGCCGCCATCACCCTTTAAAAACACGCTTCCGGTCCAGTGTTAAGCCTTTTTATGCCCGCTATGATATGAAAATTCAACTGCAATAAAAAACGAAACAAGAAAGCGCATCGATTGATTGATTGAAAATGATTAACAACATTCGATGAATTAAAAAAAAACAACAAAACCCCCATCAACCCACCACACCACTTTGAGATTACAAATACAAAAACAACAGAAAATCATTATACATTTCAATAAATGCGATGAAGTTACGATGATATCAACATGCATACATAAATAATCCATAAAAATAATGCCATGTAATGTGCCAGGCCAATCGACTAGACTTAGGGAGGTTTTTCCTCTCAACTCTGCTTCTTTGTTTTTTTTTTTGCTGTCCAAACACTTCATCGTTTGCATATGTTGTAATGCGCTCGAGGGGCAGACAGATGATGATGAACGGACAGCAAGGGAGGCACGGAGAAAGGGAGCGAGGCTGTTAACAGATTCAGCAGCTTTATTCATTTTGTCGGTGTTTTTTTTTTCTTTCTTTCTTTTCTTTGGCCGCCTCTCAAGTGTGCGTGCAGCTGTAAACAGATTTTCCGCTCAAGTAAATCGCCGAATAACTGTAACGAGGCGCATTGCCAACTCTTAGCAGTAGTTGGGGCGGGGGGAATTATCCTTAAATTTGCTTACGAATCAATATCAGTGCCAATATATACACACACATACATACTCTTGCATGTCGGCAGTTGCGGTTGTGTGGCAACGGCACACAAATTATGGCAATTAAAATCAATTAATTAAATGCAGCAACAGCAACAAGAACAAAAACAACAACAACAGCAGCAGCAGCAATGCCACGCAAATAAAAAGCATTACGACTGGGCTCGCCTCGACTCGACTTTGGTTTTGCCCAGGCGCAAATTACACAAAGGAGGGGCAAGAGCGAAAAAAAAATATTGTCGACAGATTTACACTCAATAAGGCACGACACGCCGCCTAAATGACTGACGATGAGGCAGGCGTCGGCAGCCCCGGCGGACAACGAATCGGCCACGAAAGTACCAACTTGCACAGTGGTTGGAAAACTATTCAATTCCTGGCTAAAAACTAACGACTAGTTTTAATTGAAGAACAATTAAGTTATAGCTTATATAAACCCACCGGGAAAAGCAGCCAATATTATAATTAATTATAAAACATTATTATTTGAATTGCTATCCATATATTAATAGAGAGAAAATAATTATGATGACTGCTCAATAAATTATTATGTGCTATAATTATCTATAATAAAGCAATTACATATAAAATGCTAACACACATTGCATTAGGTTATTGTTTTTTTAATTGGCATAGATACTATTTAATTATTGAAGAGAAGGCGAACAATTAGATTCTTAATCCGCCGCTAAATTATAGCAGCACTATAATCGCAGGGGTTTCTCTTTGAGTCTGGTTATAAAAATCATGTTTAATAATCCAACTTCTTCGCTTACATATAGCAAACTTTTTTAGTATTCGTAGTCGGGTAGTATTCGGGCCTTATGTTCTAAGTCGTTAAGTTTATTGGGCTTCTTGCCACTGTGCAGTGCTCGAATGCGTTTGGGGCCAACACTTATCAGCGACATCGGCAGCAACGGCAACAGCAACAGCAACAGCCACAGCCACAGTCGTAGTCGCAGTCTCAACCACATCAACTGGCTGACTGGCTGGTTAGCTGGCCTGGCCTGGCCTGGTTGGCTAACTGGCTGACTGAATTGCTTGGCTGCTTGGTTAGCAACTTTTTTATGGCAAGTTTGAATAGGGGGAAATGGGGGCTTAAGTCGTGAGTGGAAAAATTTCATATAAACAGAAGGTGAGCGCTGAGCTCCTACTCCTGGCCTCTCCCTCTCTCTCTCGCTGTCTCTATCTCTCTCGCCCTCACTCGTTCGGGCTCATAGGGCACGCGAGTGGCCCAAGTGGCTGCTGGCGCTTTGGGGAAAAATTGTGTAATAACTGCGAGCAATGTGCTAAGCTGTGTGTGCACAACCGCCACCCTGCCTACCCCCTACGCTTCCTGCTGCCCTACACACACATACACACACACACACGTAAAGCGACCCCTCGCGGTCTGGCCGATTGCTGTTTGTTGCTGCTGTTGCTTCTGCGGTGGCTGTTATAAAACAAATGTACTACAAAAAGCGCCGTTGTAACGCACAAAAGCCATAAAATCTAAAAAGGCAAAATGAAAGGCTCTGAAAAATGTTTGCCACCACCGAAAATGCGATGGGCCGCTCTCTACCGCCATTTGGGATAGAGAGTCCTCCCCAGTCACAGTAAATGTGTGCGAGCCAGTGAGTATGTGTTTGTATCTGTGTGAGTGCAAGTGTTTGTATGTATTAATAGCCGTATCATAATGCCCTGCGCTGAGGTTGCGGCACAGCAGCAACAATGGGCCAAACAGCAACAGCGACAGCAGTTCACAGTAAAAGACCACAAATTATGGCGGCAACAGCAGCAACCGTTGATGGGGCGTTGGTTTGCTGCTTTTGTTGTTGTTGCTGTTATTATTGTTGCTGCTGTTGCTCTGTACATCGTCGTGGGTACGTGACTGACTGTTAGCCAGCTTCGAGTGCTTTTGCAGTTGGTTTTTTTTTTTTTGGACTTGTGAGTCAGCGGAGCAACCAAATGCGGTCGGAACGAGTCTATGGTCAGTGGCTGGTTCGCTTAAAACTGATGGAGAAAACGGGTCTGATGCGGTCTGCTTGGCTGTGCCGTGCTGAGTGCTGTTTGCTGTGGTCTGGGCCACAAAATTTAAGGTCAATAACGCTGTCAATTTCAAACGGCACATTCCCTCCATTAATGTCAACACGCGCTTTATCAACTTACTAAAAACACAGACACGCAAGGAGCAACGGAGTGAGAGAGCTAGCAAGAGACAGAGAGAGAGAGAGAGAGAGAGTGAGAAATAGAGAGGGAGAGGAAGGAAGGGAGATTTACAGATTAACAACTCAGTTGAAAAGGGGGCTTTTGGGGTGGATGGGTGGTGCGGTGCTGCCGCAAATTGTTTTCTAAACAGCCCATAAACATAAAAAGAAACAAAACGAGAAATGTAAATGAAAATAAAACTTAGCCAGCAGAGGCAGCCAGCAGTAGAGTAGCAAGCAAAGAGGAAATCCAATAAACAATTTGTATCATGAGTAGCGGAAAATTGTGTGTACGCACGCGGCTAAACGACGACGACGACGTAGTCGTGTGAGTGTGTCAGTGTGTGTGTGTGTGTATTCGGTCTGTGTGTGAGCGTAATTTTTGAAATGGAAAAGCTGTCGGTTGTCGACTGTCGGGTTTCAGAGCATTCGTTGTTGCTACTTGTGTTTGTGTATGTATGTGTTTGTGCTTGTATTTAGCTTGTTTTTCTCTCTGCAATCATCGCTTGCCAATAAGCTGACTAATTGACTGACAAATAGGCTACAACAACAACAACAACGAACGTCAGCAGCAGTGGCGACACGGCGTTAATAAGAGCAGCCAGCAGACAACTTAAAATGCCTCCATCGTTGAAACGACTGCTGCTGTTGCCGAATGCGCCGCACAACTGTACATTAGGGTGGTTATTAACTTAATGTTAATAATCTACCAGAGTCTGAAGAAAGGTCTGTTATCCGGGCATAAATACGGCCAACGGCAGGTAAATCGAGACTGTGCTGACTAAAATACGAAAACTGAATGCACTAACTGAGCAAACAGCATTGCGACCAGTATGCAAATATGCTAAATTTACTTATATTTAAAATAGTTTTTTATTTAGCTATAAATTGCTTAAATATTTCGAAAATTAATTCAACTCTGCGATAAAATTCCACAAAGTCTGTACACACAAAGCGAATACAACTATTTCGATTATTCGCTTTAGTAAATTAGCTTCGTCATGGAATGACTCTCAGCTCGACACAGCTTGACTCGACTCGAGGGTTTGTAGATGAGCCGCTAAATAGCTTTGGAATGCTGTCCGTCCGCTGTCCAGTTGAGTGTGCGCTTAAGCGAATGTGTGTGTGCGTGTTTGTACATGTGTGTTTGTTTGCACATGTGTGTGTGTGTCAAGTGCGGAAACCCCATTAAATGTTAGTAGGCACATAAGGAAGGTGCCTTGAGGCCAAACTCACAGACACATTCGTGTGTGTGCATGGCATGCCTCTGTTGTGAAAGCCCAATTTTCACAACAAATCAAAACAAACCGAAAAGTCAAAAAACCTATGAAACGAAACCAAAACCGAAAAAGCACTGAAAGCAATTGGTCAACAACACTCAACTCGCTAGTCGTGTGTTTAACCCCAAGTCAAAGCAAAAAATAAAAATAAACAAATAACCAACAAATTTCTCTTTTTTCCCATTGGAGCCAACATGGAAATAGATGTACCTGCAGATGTGTGTGTGCGCGTGTGTGTGGGGCCAAACGTAAAGATTTTTGAGTGCAGCAGGCAGCTTATAGTTGTTATGCCCATTACTCAACATCAACAAGAACATTATGCCACATTCCCTTCATTCATAGTCGTCGTTCTCCGTTGTCCGTTTCCACTTTAGCCCCGTCTCTCTTTTGCTTAAAGAAAAAAAACTCCCATACGCTTTTGCTTCTGCTTCTGCTTTTGCTTCACTTCATTCAACCGAACGATTGAGCATCTATTCAGACACTGATGCGGCGCTCCAAAAAGCCAAACCGAAACCAAATAAACGACCCACAACGACGAGTGCGAGGCCAAACGACCTCTTCTCTGCTCCCCGTTCTCTTCCTCCTTGCTGTCTTTTGGGGGGCTCTCTCTGTTCGTGTTTAGCCGAACTTTACTTCGCCGTCGTAAACGTCGTCCGTCGTCGACATCGTCGTCCCAGTCGTTGGCGTTGTCGTTTATACGATTTGTTGGATTTGCTGCTCATGAAGTTGTTAAACAGATTGTCGGTGTAGATACCTTCATCATTCTCTTCATGTCTGCGTCTGCCTCTTACACACACACACACACAGACCCATCATCCGCATACACAATCCATCGGAGCGTCAGTCAGCCAGTCATACAGCCAATTTCTCTGCTTTACTATGCTATTTCTCTCACTCATGCTGTATATATGTATGCATGTGTGTGTGTGTGTGTGCTTATATGCGTGTGCTTGTGCGATTAGTTTTATGTAATTTTATCGAGTATTTTAAGGATTTTGCGGCTTATCCGCGCTTCATTTGGAAATTGTTTCGTGTTACTTGTGTCGCCCGAAAACGGAAGGAGGTTTAACGGAGGGAATGTTGAAGGGAAGGGATAGCGGGTATTGAGAAGACATAAGGGCATGTAAAAGGAGACCGCTTTGGCCTTTCATAGCTCTTGTTATTATTACTGTTGCTGTTGTTCTTGGGCCTCTATTCAAGTGTGTTTATGGCAGTTTTTGTTTGTTGTTGTTATTATTGTTGTTGTTGTGAGTGTCAGAGAATTTATATATGTATATGACTGGAGTGGCTGGAATATTGTAAATGAGCGCTTTGCATGTGAAGTTCGTTTAGTTATTATTGCCCTTTTTGCCCCTCTCACTCGCTCTCCTTCTTTAAATCTGTCGATATCTCTGTTTATCTCGTATCTGTGTAATTCGATTACACACAATGCTAAGAGATTTATGTGAACTCATTGTTTATTTTTTTCAAACACGTTTCTACATTATATTCCCATTCGTTCATTGATTTCGAGCCGATTAACCTACGCTTAATTGTTTGACTTAATGCATATAGTATATTCGATTTAATAGACGCTTTTGTGTGTTAATTATATTATCGCTAATGGAGTAGTCGGTGTTGTTTAGCGAATATATATATATAAATGTTCGCGAGAGTTGAGAACATTTTTATTAGAGATTTATATGTAAAAAAATAAACTGGCTATAAATGAACTGGGCAACAGAATTGGGAATTATTATTCATAGATTTAATTTGTCTGTAATAATAATTTCATTATTATCAGATGTTTTATGCATATAATTAGCAGTGTATGTAAGTACATATTGTGATCATTTGTATATAGTATATACTAATCTGATATTTTAAAATCTAAATTCTTGTCATAATGACTAATTTTGGCGGTAATTTCAACACTTTATGCTTTGATATAAACTTTGAAACGCAAAAGAATATGTCGTAATTCAATTCAAATGTTTATTACGAATTCTGTATTCTGCATACCATTCTTAATTGAAATATGCGGCTATAATAAATAAGATTGCTATAAGAAAAAGTGTTGCTTTTCTTGAATAGCTTCTGTGAACCAATATGAAAGAGTTATAGATATTTATTGAGTGTGTCAAAATACCTGGTGGGTGCTTCTCGACTACACATTTCTAATCGCTTCCAATAAATCGACACTCGAGTCCAAGTGTCTTGCTTTTTCAATCAGATAAGCGCCAAATTATAAATTAAAAGCACCACAAACAGATTAATAAAACGTAAACTTTAACAGCGCATTATAAATAAGCCAAATGACTAATAATAAAATATGTGGAGCGCACGGAATCGACATCAAAGGCCGTACCCTTGCCATCCCTCTTTAACCACCATCGCCACCACTCTGCAGTTTGCCCAAACAAACCCACCGCACAACCAACATTATCATGAACATCATCATTGGGCACTGAAGAGGCCGCCGAACCACGGAACGGAAAACCACATCAGTTGGCGTGGGCGTAGGCACATTCCTCAAAAGTTCTTTCTGGTGTTTGTTGTTTTATTCGGGTTTTTTTTTGCAGTCGAGCTTCCGCTTGGGTCGAGTTTCTGCCCACTCTTCATCAAGTTCGTTGGCAGCCTTTTGTTTTTATTAAATGCATTATTAGCACGTTATTTATTAATTAAACACTTCAGCTTTTATTCCCTCGTAATCATATACAGCCTTTAACACCCCCACTACCACCACCACCCGGCCCATCCATCGCTGTGGGGGTCGCGCTGAGCGAAGAGATAAGTTTTACTAATGGAAAAGTGCCAGCAGTGGTTTTATTCCGGCTGCGATAAGCTCCTCCTCTCTGTGACCGCATTAAGAAATATTTCCATGGAACTAACAATTTAAAATACTTTTGTGTGTTTAAATATCTTTCGTGGAATGCAGGATAGAGATTAAAGTTAGTTCTTTGGAAAAATTATTATCTCAAATTGAAGAGTGTTGAATGGCATAAATAAATAAGTTTGTCAAAGAGTAACTGCCCTGCATTTTTTAACTGTTATCTAATAATTTGTTAATGACAAATATGTCTCGGAAGATGATTAATATTTGCAATATAATTTATAATTCACTGCTGCTGTACAAATAGTCTAGTTTATTGTATACTCATTAGGCGCAAACAAATTTGTATGTATTTTAATTACGGTTAACACCCAACGTTATCGACAAGTCGGCAATTAATCAGTGCGAAAACTAATTGACAGCTGGCAGATGTTACGCTCCGACAGCTTATGACTTGAGCACCGGAACGTGCAACAACTACATGTTTTAAAGAAGCTACGAAATCACCGTTGGCAACTGGCTGCACAGCTGCATAAACCTGAACCACAGCAGCTGTATCTTTTGTGATTTGAACTGTACATTGGAACCTGTGTTATAGGTCTAATGAGAACTAGATTTAAATTGCCAATAATTACCATTTTTCTGAAATTAGTATGGAAATTATAGTAGCTTAAAAACATCCTTTAAAATTGGCCTAGGATTCTGTAAGTTTTATGTTCCAAGCATTTATAATATTAACTTGCTATTCATTACGAGCATTACGTTTAAAATCCATGTTTTCAACATTTGTACAATAATAGAATTTTTTATTTTTTTTTTTATTAAAGTTAAAAAAAAACCCTGAAACCAAGGCAACTTATGTATATAGAATAGCAGTATTCTGATTATATCATGTATTGGTCTTATCTGATAAAAAATCAAATCAAGGATCGTTTTTCAATTCTTTTGCTGATATATGATAAATTTATGGTGAATGTATGTGTGTGTTTTTCTGCGTGTGTTTCTTTGGTTGGTCACTTGAAGCACTTTACCTAATTAGTTTATGATGCAGTGAGTAAGCCTGGCAATTTGCTTGTCTATCACTGCGGGCAATGCCCCGCTCCCTTCTATACACACACACACACACATATTATATGTGGTTCAATAGTACCGAGAGAGAGATTGGACTCGTCCCCCGGGGCAAATGAGAGGATGACACATGAGCCAGCATCGGCCGATGTTATGTGTGTAAGTGTGTGTGTTAGGCAAACAAATAATTAAATAATATGTGCCTAGTGCAACGAGAACAGCTGTACGTAGCGGGACACTCACCATGAATCCAGGATGTGTGTGAAGCGCGAGAAGTTCTTCCCCAAAAAGCAACTCAGAACTCGGAACTCGAACCGGGCGCCTGCTGTGTGGCTTGGCCAGTTAGGTTAGGAAGAGGATATATATCCAACTGGTGAAGCTGCCGGGCGGGGCGGGGCACTAGATGCGACTGCTATTGTTGGTCTTCTTCTTCTTCTGGCTCCAACGATGATGTGATGAGTGGGGGGATGAAAGGGGACGGGGTGGGTGGCCAGACAGCCGGAACTGTATATTTTGGTTAATTCGCACAGGCACAGCTGGAAACGAGAAGCGGAGATGAGGACGTAGTAGGTAAGTAACAAAAACAGGAACAAGAGGACACGAAAATGAGGACTTTGAGGTAGTAAATTAAAATGAGCATCTTTTCCTGTGCAAGCCTATGTCAAGTACAATACTTGCACTCGCAATCAATCGACTGTTAAATACACTACGAATCTGTGTGACTTAAACATTGTAGCAATGCTAGATTATCAGTTTAGTATAGCTAAATAGCTAAATACCAAGATTGGAGATTCTCTAGCTGTACTAGAAACTTAATTTAACTAAATTAAATTTGATTTGTTTTTAAGATTTGCAGTGTATACTCTTTTGGCCCATTGCGAATAGAGTATGCAAACAAATACAAAAAAGGCGCGAGCAACACAACAACAACAACCAAATTTTTTAAGCCAACGTCAGCGAAAAAGCAACAAAGCAAAGTTAACGCAGCAGCAGCAGTAGCAATGGACGAGCAGCGGGTGGCGGGCGAACAGCTTGTCATGCGGGGGGTGGTCGCAGCCAGCAGCGGCAGCTGCGTTGGTGGTGGTTGACGCTGACGTCGCTGCTGCTGCTGCTGCTGCGCTTTCTGATTCCTTTTCAGCAAAATTTGTTGAGCCTTTGAGTCGTCGTCGTTGCTGTATTGTTCTACCCCAAAAAAAAAAGTCCATAATAGAAAACCCCCTCTCCTATTCTCTTCAAGCAAGTCGTCGTCATCGTCGTCTGCGTCTTTTGCCCTGCGCTGCCTCCATTTTTCGCTTTGTGTGCAAACACAGTTGCAGCGCCGACGCCAACAAAAACGACGTCGACTGCAGCAGCGACGCTTTAGTACGCTTTTTCACTAATAAATTTTAATGATTTCTACGCTGCGCATTACAAAGACGACGGCGACGACGTCGACTGCGACTGTGACTGCGAAATGAAATTAGTGACACACTTAAATAATAATTAATTTTTCGCACACTTGTTGTAGTTGTTGTTGCTTACGTTTTAGACTCTTTGTAAATGTTGTCGTTGTTGTTTTTGCTGTTGTTGTTGTGTGTGCGCCTCTTCTGTTTTGTCTTCTTCTTTTTTGCATACACTTTGCGCACACACACACACACCAATGGAAACGCTCGTAATACACATGCACAAGCACTTACACGCGCATACAAACATACGCTCACGTACACACATACACGCACACACACTCGCACACTCACTCACACTCACGCACTTCGCTTGCTTGCTTTGCGTTTTTTTATTGCTGCGGAGATTTTTGGAAATATATATTTTCGCTGACTTTGAAACGCAATTAGTGTGTACTTTTATACGCGTAGAACAGCGACACTAGCACGCTAAAGTTTTCCACTACAATTTTACTAAATATTATAAGCACAAATGCGTGTTTTCTTAGTTCTTAATGGTACAACAAAATTTCTCCGCGTATAGCAGAAGCCACCATTTTGCGACTCTCGATGAACAACAATCAATGCAACTCTGCTCACTGTGGTGCGTCTGGCAGCACTGTCTTTTCGATAGGCAACGATAAAATACTAAAAACGCAGCCCGATGACGTAAAGGCGGCGAACGATAACATAAGTGATGGGTCGTCGTGCAGTATAGAGCTTATCGATATGTCATGCCAAGCTGCAATGGAAATTATGCTCAGTTCTGATCTGGGCACACTGCATTTAGTTTATTCTATTGTTTAGCGTCGTTCGCGTGCGTCTCGTTGTCAATTAAATAACAATTGCAGACCAGCAAAGATACGGCTTTCTGGGGAATTTCGTGTGAGAAACCAACACTATTTTTTGACAATCAACGCTTTGCATTTACAATAATGTCGTCAGATTGTGCCACCGAAGCGGCTGAACAACAATCAGGTAAAGCCAATTTATTTGTTTACCTTCTACATTTTGGCCCGCAAACCATTTGCAAACTGAATAATTTAGATTGTGTTGCTGCCGGCAATTTTAAGCGATATTCCTATGTAACAGATGTATATATTATATATATATATATATATATATATATATCGGGAAAGGAAGGTCTAATGCATACGTTATGCATTAGACCTTCTTCCTTTCCCGCTCTTTTCCTCTTTGCCTTTGTTCGTTTCGACAATTCTCAAGTTGTTGTTATGCATTGTTATTTTTGCACTTACCGCAAACGAGAAATGCAAAAATTAAATCAAAATATCGACTGTCTGTCAGTTTGCCTTAGTTAGTTACCTTTTTTGTTCTTGACCTTGTCTTGCCATATACATTTGCATTTAATATTTGTTCATGGCCAAGTTTAAGCCAATTTTCAATATCTAAGCCAAGCGCTGTTTGTGTGTGTTTTTCTCGAAAGGGGATGATTTCAATTATATTCCAAAGCACCCACATTTGCAGTGGGGGCTTATCAGTCCCACAATGCTTTTGGACATGTTATCAATTCGCTAGAAGCTCAACAAGCACGCTGTAAACACTTCATCAAATATTTGTTAGCGGGAATTAAACAAGAAATGATAAACTATTTTTATGTATTGAATTCGATAAAGTTTTAACTGTCACATTTTTACAACTTACCATAAAACCCCATTTCTACCTCTATCTATCACAGTTAAATTATTATAAATTACTTTTGTATATGACAAATATTTAGATATCTTGAAATTACCGCTTTGCAATATATACCTATTAAACATTCAATTATTAACTATTTTTGTTTTAGATTTGCAAATAACTCTTGAATAATTAATGATTTTTTATAGACCAGTATAAAGACCAGTGTAAAGTTTGTATTAAGTTAAGTAACAATCATTTAAAATTCAAGCTGATTATTGTCGTCACTAATTTCCAGACAATTTGTATTTTCAGACTGCATTTACTTGAATATTTATAAAATATTCTTTGCATAAAGACAAGTATTACTTTAATGTCAGCTGAATGCATATATGAATAATTAATCTTTAACTTACGTAAATTCAATTATATATCTCATTTTAATTGTATGTACATTTTGTACACACATTTATATATTTATATATATATATATATATATATATATATATATATATATTTTATCTGCTTGGTGTACAAAAGTATCTTAACTTTTTGCTTCTGCTCTTCATAAAGCTTTAAAACGTCAGTTGAGATTAGTTTTGTTTACTATCTGTACTTATTTTTTATAATATATAATATAATAAATTATATGAACAGCTACAATTATTAATTATAGTGCTCAAGCAACAATAGGTAACATATATATAAATATATATATTTATTTATATTTATGTGTTATATATGACTGGGAAACCTGAGTAACTCAATCATTGTCACGTTTCCTCAGCTGAGACACCTTCTAATGGCGCCTGGTTGGCTTTTTAATTAAATTGCACAATGAGAGGCTGTTAACAAATGCTTTATTGTTCAACTCAACCAGGGGGTGAATATATATGTACATATATATATGTTTGTATTTATGCACAGTTATTTGCCTACATGTGAAATAGTTGTTGACTATTCATAGTTGGGCTACAATGAGTGGCAGGCATATTGTATTGTATTGGTTGCATGTGGCAGCAGTCAGCTAGTCGGGGGGTTTTGATTGACAGATGTTCCGCGACACCTTGACAATTGTTTTGCTTTATAAAACACACACAGCACACACACACATAGATAGGCATGTGCACACCTCGCAACTGGATTTGCATTCGGATGCGCATTTGATATGCACATTTGGGCAGTTTTGTGCTCTGAATTAGGCGACCCTGCCACATACAAATAACTAGACAAATATACATACAACATAAATATTATTATATATATCACATGGTCCCATTTGTCGTATTTCCAAATTTATATTTCCCATTTAAATGACATCACTCAATTTGGAACCGACTGGACAAAAAAACAAGTCTTAACGTAAAATGGACATATACAATGAATAGATGTATATATATATAGACACATATGAATGAATATATACACATATATTTTAATACGCGATCAATTTACATTGCAAGCTCTTTAAATTGAAATTTAAATCTTTTCTAATTTAAATTTCAAATGGAATTTCTTAAGGATTGTATAATTTTGTTATATAGGTGAAGGCCATCATTCTAAGCTAATAAAGTAGATTTTATAACTGCAATAATGTTTTATCAAATAATAATAAATAAAATATGTACTGTAAAAAGAATATTAATAACAATAATAATAGCTCAACAAATTATTTCATTCAAAATTAGCTATTGCTTGCTGTGAAGTTTGAAACAGACTTCTCCTGGTGTATAAAGTATATATCTTGATCAGTTTAGTAACCATATCGATATAGTTTAAAAATAGCTTCTTTTTTTTGTTATTTTTATGTAATATTGTCTACTGTTTTGTCGTTGAACTTGGCATATATCTGTCTTTTAGTCGGATCTGAAAATTGTCATATAGTTGTCAGTTAATTATTTACTTACAATGCTTATCTATTAAACTGTCAATTTCTATCAAATGCATGTAATACGTGTCCAATTGTAGTTTATAGTTGCTTAGAGAAAATATGAAATTAAACATGTGCTCCACAATGCTTCCGCACACTTAACTAAAGTATTAAGTAAACAACATGTGACTATCCAAAAAAAAAAGAAAATAACTGAAAAACAAACAATATATTTTATACTCATACGTCAGAAGGTTTTGCGATGACAGCCGAGCGCAGCGAGTTGTGAAAAGAGAACATTTCAAATTATTATTAATGTAGCTGACACAGCTCCCCTCCGACTCCCACCGAGCCCCCGTTGATTGTTAATTAACCATGGGCTCCACAAGCAGACCAATTGAAATTTGTATAAAATATCGATTCTGATCGACGGACAATCTTGCCAGCAAAGTGACAAAAAGATCTTTAATTACACTGTCAAAAAATGGCCAAGGCTTAAATAGAGTTTTTTTTTTATTTTTGTAGTGTATAAATGCTGCTGTGATTTGATCTGTGCTGACTGGGAAGAGTCGACTTTTCTATTGAAAATCAGTGCATGAATCTGAATAAAAAATAATATAAAACTCGTTTCGCTTTCAATTAAGGGGGTGGCACTGGAAAGGGTGGTGGGCGGGGGTGGCTGAAGTATCGTCTTTGTTTGGCATTTGTATTGTAATATAATTTGGCAGAGTCCCTTAACCATTGAATCGCGTTCAAGCTGATTTTGCTGGATTACTGCAAAATTGTGCTTGCTTACACAACAGATTTGTTATTGTTGTTGACTAAAAATGCTTCAATTTTACATTAGGCAGCAGAAAATTGTTGCTGAATGTGTCGCATTGTTGGCTTTTCCGGTAAAGTATATAAATTAAAGTCGCATTAAATGCGAGGAAAATACAATCAAAATGAATATGTATATAAATACATATGTCGTCTTTGCTGAGCGGGCGATCACCCAAAATAATCATTCGTTGCAGACATTCCTCATTCATGTATGTTTATATTCTTCATACATATAGAATATAAAACAAAAAAAAAACCTAAATATATATATTTATATATAAATATATGACTACAATGTTGTACATGTTTATAAATGTTTATGCGCAACGATTGTCTGATTAGCTGGGCAGCAAAATGTTATAAAAATATAAATATGAAATAATAAAAGTCGCAAACTTTATGATTTCAATGAATTTTGGCTTTTATATTTAACAATTTCACTTCCAAATGTCATTTGCCGTTAATTGTTCATTATATAAATAAAATCGATTAATTATGCGCCGCATAAACTATTTTGGGGAGGATATGTTGAAACAAGTGCTACAATTGGCGGCAAGACAAACTTTCCTCTTTTTGTGTTTTTCAACTTGGGTATGTAAGTATTGCCAACAGCAAAATGCTGGCTATTTATAGCCAAATTCTGACTATTTTCTTAGGTACTAAATGACTTATTTACTTTCCATTTAGACACATTTGGCATCTTCCAAACTTGTGAATGGGACTACGAATTTATTTATACTACATAAATTTCTTAATGTTCGCTAAGTGTTTGACAATTGAATTGTAAAACATGGCATTTCTGTTAGCTAATGCTAAAATGTATTGCGCCGTTAATGAAACTACTAAATCTAAAGTTAATTTCGCTGCTGCTAATAAATGAAAATTCCAATAAGTTATTCAAATGCTTGATTTTTATGTTTCTGAATTGAATCCGCTTCCGTTGTAATCAGCGAGCACTCAAAATCACAAACACGTTTTTTATCCGTTTTTTTTGGTCCCAATTGACATAATTTTAATGCAATTTAAGCCCGCGGAGCAACCAGAGCATTCCAAAGTGGCCTTGATGCAAGTTAAATGTAAACGAATCCGAAAGGAGGGAAGATTGTACGCGTTTAATTAAACGCTTACACACAATTTCCTCAGCGTAATCATCATCTTCATTGTCATCATGATGTTGTTCATAATCCTCGTCGTCGTCATCATCTTCTTTATTGCTGTGGAAGTTTACCTAATTGCCAACCGCAGACTGTTTGCTTCGTAATCGCTTTTGCTTTTGTTTATCTATCTGTAGGCCCAACAGAACTACTACATGTGCATATATATATATACATACACATATATATATACACGTATTTCCCGTCTGAATAGGTAGCGGTGCTCACCTTCCATTGATTTAGCCACAAATTCAAATTAATTATGTTTGCTCGTGGCAAATATGTAAATTACAAAGTCGCCACATGCAAACAGCTCTCTAGATCGGATTACAAACTATATATATATATATATATATATATATATTAATGCATTTTATATGT
The DNA here is from genome assembly GCA_035042345.1 of Drosophila fungiperda. Taxonomy (NCBI): domain Eukaryota; kingdom Metazoa; phylum Arthropoda; class Insecta; order Diptera; family Drosophilidae; genus Drosophila; species Drosophila fungiperda. The sequence goes on along the minus strand of JAWNLM010000278.1, from coordinate 3,158,483 downwards.
AGTGTTGTGGTATTTAATTCTTGATGAACAGATATGCTAATTGGGCACAAATCATTTCTAAACTTAAGCACTTCAGACATGCAACAAACTAAGGAAATGGGAATTGCGTGCTTGGTGTTGGTGGCTTATTTACACGCTGAGTGATTCGTTTATAAGTCTTAAATTTGTATTATTAATCTTTAACATTAATATTTTCGTTTTGCACACAGATCATCATGTGCACTTTGATGCGACCACGTTGAAGACTGATGACTTTGGCTCGGACAGCTGTGTGACATATCAACGATCGGGGGATACGATTGTCGTTAGTTTGGGATTTCTGCAGATCAATCATCGCTATCTGATCGATCTGAATTTGCCGGCATCGCTGTTTGGCAACACCGGTGCGCCGGTCACCAAATTTGTGCCAGTGGTGAGCGCCACACCGAATCTGCACTGTAGCATCACGGAATTCACCGGCACCAAGCACGACGAGCATGACTTCTTCGAGATGAAGATCGAGTTCTTTGCGTACAAGGAGAAACTGCTACGGGAGGAGCTGCACATCGTCAACTCTAACAATGCCAAGGAGCTGCTCCAGCTGGTAATTGCCGCACGTGTCCTGGGCAAGGGCAAGGGTACGCCCATGTTGCGCACAGGCATCCACTGCATAGGCGTCGAATGGGATGACGATGATTCGGAGCAGTCCGATTTTGCTGGCTTCGATAAGCCCTAAAGCGCCCTTAAATCCACCTGGAGAGGCTGGACCTAGTTTGGTTTCTTAGTTATGTGCAGTTAGTTGCATAGATTTTAAGTAAACATTATTCCTAATTCGTAATGTTAATTTATCGCCATGTGTGTACTCGGATGTATGTATACAGATATGGCAGACAAGTTATATGTAAATTATTGGGCATTAGAAATCCAATCCAATCCATGTCCCCACCATTTGTGTACACCCCAAGAACATGTAAAAGTAATTTGTTTCAACTATTTGTTTGTTAAGTTATATGTGAAATTTCAGTGTCGAATATTTGTCTACAAATTGTAAACATGAAAACATATAATTTGTTACGTTTATAATTAATTCACACAATGCCTGTCAGAATGTCTGAATTATTCAGATATTCAATAGCATTGTTACTTTTGCATACTGATTCAAGTGTTGTACACTTTTGCAAGCATTTTTCATGCACTTTATTTTTTACTTGTCTTATTTTTTATGTTTGTAATTCAAATGAGAAAAACCGTTGACTGAAATTGTTTATCAGTCTCTCTTAAAACTTGATTTATTTACATATTGTAGATCCAGAATACTCTGCATTTCTGTTAATTAATAATCGAGAAATTGTTATAAAATATTTATAAAGCACCACAAACTAAACTCATCCAGCAAACACACACACACAACACACACTCTGACCAATTTGCAGGCCTTTTTATAAAGTTTAATATAGTATTTAACTGTGTATAGAATTAGTGCTCAGATCAAAGAATATTTAACCCTTATGCAATTGTATTGCATTTCATTTATTATCACTTTAAGGTGCTCTACTTTTATATATTGTAATTTATGCTAGTTTTGCAAATATTTAAAACTCGATTAGCGTAAAGAGTTTGACAAATTAATAACATTTGTTTAACAAATTATGAAAAGCAATTCTAAATAATTATACAAAATGAACAGTTTATATAAAATTATATTGTACATTTAACGAAAAACCCCTTAGCAAACAAACACTATCAAAACGGAATATATATATTCAAGTAGGCAACAACTTTGTCGCTGACTTATGAATAAACTTTCGTTAAAAAAAAAGAAATCTTTTTTTTTGTACACTCTAACACTTTCTCAAAGTAAAATACAAAAAATGGAGTTTGGGAAGCGTAAAAATAGTGCAGAAACCGCTTCGAGCAAAAAGCGCTTACGAACTGAGGCTGATGAGCAGAAGGAGGTGCATCTATGGGATCTGCCGAGCGGACCATTGGAGCTAATCATCTCCAAACTGAGTCCCAGCAAACAGTTATTACTTCGCGGCGCATCTCCAGCGCTGAGATTGCAGCACTCCAATTACATAATGCACAAGTATAGGGTCTATACACATTTTCACATGAATCAGCAGCAGGCTGGCAATGATGATGATAATCCGCTGATGGTGCGCCATGTTTTGCAGGTGAGCCATTTCCATGTCCATTACTTTAAACTTTTTAAGCTCAATTCTTGTCTCGCAGGTGCTGTCTGAGGCAACGGAGTATTACATAGATGCTGGCTATGATCAGATCTTTACGGGGCATCTGTTTCGCTTCTCCGAATTCGAGCAGCTGCAATTTAGTCGGCAGACCATCAATGCGATACAGATGCATAAATTTTTACATGAGTTCTACACTCTTGTGGAGGCGACATCAACTGGCATACATCGCACACAGCGCAGCTTGATCCACACCGTAACAATACTGAATCTTTTGCGGGTGAGTAGTCATTGGTATATTATTTTTTACCTGGCAGACTAATCCTCACCTGTTGTCTTTTTCACAGCAATTTCGCGGCTTTAAAATTGTCAGCTCGCGCACCCCGTTGCTCCACTGGCAGCTGCAAATTGAGGTGCGTGGCATCTACTTTGGTATCGATGATATAATCAACCCGAACCCAATCGAAATTGACAGATTTATTGACTTTCTGGCCATTATGGCGGAACTGCTCGTTTTGGACATGGCCAATAAAACTCAGTGGTAAGCAAAACACTCAATTCTTTTATAGTATTCCATCAGACTCATCCTTATCCATCCAACTCAATAGCTGCTTTATGGATATCGGTCAGAACATCTACAAGTATGGCCGGAAGCAGCAGCAGGTGTTCTATTCGCGCACACCTCGCATCAATATCAAGTTGAGCTTACTGGGCCCATCAGCCGTGCGAGCTCTGCTCGAGAATGTGATCAATGGAAAAGTGCCGTCAGCCTCGGATGTGATTTACCCATCGGTGGACGAATGTCCGCTTAACATTCATTTGCTAGTGAAGACCACGAGTAGCATTTTTTGCAATAAGTCCATGGGTATCTGTATACACGCCTTGGCATAATTTCACGAAATGCATGATTCTTATTTTAACAATAACAAATGAAAACAAACATTTCAATTCACTTCTTGTTGTTTTCAAATTGCAGCGGGTCGATTGTTGAATTTAACGTTGTTATCGATTTTCTTGAGATGTGCAGCAAAATTTTACGTGAGCATGCATTTTATGTATGAGGTAACTGATCGTGAAACTGAAGAGCATACAAAAAAACGTTTAATACTCGCATGACAACCTTCACTTAAGATGAGACGTCAATTTGGCTTTCGTTCGATTTCGTTCGATTTCGTTCGAGCCGTTCTTCTTCGCTTTCAGTGTGAAGCAGGCTAGTTAGCAACTATGTTGACTTTCAAGGAGTACAAAACGCTGGTGATTGTGTTCAACGTGTTGGTGGGCATCTTTTTTGTCCTTGTTTTCTTTCTAATGTAGAACTCAAGGGGTAAGCATGAAAACCTATAACCTTTTAATTCAATTCTTATGCACTTATTCATTGCACAGAATGATCGAGACCAGTGAGCAACACTATAAATTGCATTTATTGTAGAACGAGCATTTACCTGGACACTCATCGACATGTCATCATCAACGAGTGTAAACAATAAAATGATTAATTGAATCACGTTCAATGCACTGTATTTTCTGCAAGGTCATAAAGGCTGAAGGAGGGGTTGGTGGAATTTACAGGTGAATCTTTTTTGCTCAAAAACAACACGGCGGCTGATTATGATCACGTGTATCAGACCATTTTTGGTAACGATCCATAACGCACCGTTACTTCTACTTCGATGTAAGCCCACACACAAAGAACACATAGCAAGTCTTTTCTGATGATATCTTACTGATGATATATATATGCTTTATATATATATAGCTTTATGGTAGCGATAAAAGCAGTACACTCCTCTTCCGCCATTCATTGCACAGAATGCTCAAGAACGAGCATTTACGTGGACACTCATCGACATGTCATCATTAACGAGTGTAAACAATAAAATGATTAATTGAATCACGTTCAATGCACTGTATTTTATTTGTATTTAAAATGAACATTTTTTTTATGCATCTGCAAGGTCATAAAGGTTATAAAGGCGTTTTTAAACGCGCGCGACTATTGCAGCTTTATGGTAGCGATAAAAGCCGCACCTTTCAACTATAAAATAACCAACTTTTACAATTTTTTTATCTTATCTAATTTCTTATATGACATATGAACTGAGGAAGCTCACACAGCTACCCCGTTACACCCCCCCCCACCACCACACCCCATCCATTCAACGCAGTACACTCCTCTTTCGACAACTGCATTTATTGGCCATTACAAACGTTGGCATTGGCATTGGCGTTGCCGTTGCCGTTATAAATGATAATTAAAATGCATTAATTTATTGAGAGCTGCTGCTCGCCGTCCCGTGCAACAATGAGAGCAATAACAGCCATTTATTAAATATGCTCAATCAATGTGCTCTGACCTGCAACAATAACAACAACAAGAACAACAACAACAATAACAGAAAAGTGGAAAACTGGGCGCGTTTAAAATATTTGCTTAATTAAAGCAATTATGGTTTCATATATCATGTGCGATGTGTCCCATTCGTAATTACCTTTTGCCATAAAATAAACATTTATTTTAAAATGTTATTAAGCGACTTTTACACACACACAAACAAACAAGCACACACATAAATACCGCAATTTCCCAAATTTAAAGAGCATTATTTTTTTTTTGGGTTGTGTTTTGCATGTTGATATTTGCATGGGATCAAACCGGAGAAATCCTGCAGCTATGCAAAAGGAGTGCCTTAAATGCTAAAATATATGCTACATATATACTAAATACAAATATAGACATATAGACAGAGGAAGACAGAATGGGACATACGCACAGAGAGAGAGAGAGAGAGAGAGGGGCAAGAAGAACGATTACAAATGTGACAAGAGAATCCAACGCCAAAATGAATAATGTAAATACGCCAAGTGTACAAAGTTTTAATTGTTATCATGTTTTGTCTGCGCTCTGCTACTGCATATCTGTGTATGTGTGTATATGTGTGTGTGTGTGTGTGTGTGATTGTGTTTGTGTGTGGCATGCACTTATAGCCAAGATGTATACATTTACGCCTGGCTAAGTTTTACGTTGCGTATGCGACACATTCCCCATTCGACTCAAAACGTGTCTCTCTCTCTCTCTGACTGTTATGTGATGTGTGTATGTGTGTATGTGTGTGTGTGTGTGTGCATGTGTGTGTGCTGTGTACTGTATGCTGTATGCTTTTGTGTGGCATGACTATAGATTGAGTCTGAGCAAAAGTTTTCCATTTTGCATATTTGCCTTAAAGCTGCACTTTCGTTTCACTGCCGAATTTCAATTCTGATGAGCTAAGCAGCAAAAATATTCATTTGCATTAAATGAGAAGCTAAAACAAAACATTTTTAAGTCATATCTCAATACTATTAAGAAATATTAATATAATTATTATTTGCAATGCGCATTTTAAATATGCACTCAAGTCTTGCCAGGTAAATTTAATTAATGCTTTTAATAGTTTGGCTCAAAAGCAATTTGCACTTTGAGAGCAAAAAGAAAAACTTGTTTGCAAGACAAACATATTTACACAAATTATGATTTATACTTGATGATATTCTTGAACTGACTTTTGCACAGCTTTCATGCATGCAAATCTCAAATATTTTGTGGCACACTGTATATATTTATGTGGCTCAAAGCTTTAAATGATTTATGCATGCCACAATTGCCTCTCAGCTCTTCGACCAAAAATCTACTCATAGACCACTGAAAAATACGTAGATTCATATACATTTGGAGTGTGTGTGGGGGGGGGGGGAGGCTGAGTTTAGACATAAAGATAAACCCAGACAAACACGCACACACACACACACACACACATACAAATACATGGACAACACGCACTTGTTGGGATATGCATATTTATTTGGCAGGACTTTACTTATGCTACATTTTGTTGCACAAAACTCAAGCAATTTTGTTTGCACAAAACTCAAATGCAGGCACTCCAGTCCGAGTGTCCAACGGGTGTCCACTGGTCGTCCCACTTTGTGGCACTTAGTTGCGTCCCGTTTTGCCAGCACACTCGTATGGATTTCTAAGCAAATTGTAGTCCAAGGATTTGGGTTTTTAACTCCTTACCAAGCGTAAGCATACACAATGTGTATGCCTTTATTTATTTGATAATAATTTCAGGCTTCTCCATCTCTCTCTCTCTTTCTCTCTATTTATCTATCTATCTCACATTCTCATTCTCATTCTGTGTGACGCAAAACAAACTAATTTTGCTTTGGGAGTTTTTGGTCGAAACTCTTTTGTCCATATAAATAATGAAAATGTCATAACAAGAGTGTGTTGCACGAACCGCACTTTTCGCCCCGTTGCCTGTGTGTAACTGCGTGCAACAGTATCTGGCATTTGTATCTGTAACTTGAAGATGTTTATGTAAATGACATTTGCTGCACTGATTACGCATGCAGCAGGCAGGCCAACATTCTGTGTCTCTTGTTGGCCAACACTCGATGGCATCGAGTGCAATATAAATATTTTACATAGATTTTACATAGCTGATTGAAGTCGTGCGCATATGTTAAGCCCACAGCTACTTGCCACAAAATTATGCATGCCATCCAAAGCATTTGGCTATTGTGGCCCATCAAATCAATTCAAATCAAATCAATGCCAAAGTGAAGCTGCCCAGTTAAAAAAAAAATATATATATATATATATATATATATATATATATACATATATGCTAATGCTACCACTATTCTAGCAGTGTTTGCATATGGGCAGCATAAGCTTAATTGGCAACTGCTGCAACGGCAGCAGCAACATTTTAGCTGCCACAAAAACAAACATAGCAATTAATAGCTAATTTAGAGCGCGCCTGTTAAAAATTAACCATTATTTATGATTATTTGTATATGGCTTGCGGGTCTTTCATCTTTGTCTACCTACGACAGCATTAACACCGTGACCCATACACACACACAAACACACACAAACACACACAAACACACACACACAACACCCGCACAATACATGTGGAAAAAAATAAAAATAAAAGCGCCGCCAGCAGCTTTTTGGGGATGCTGCAATTTTGTGGCGTTTAGCTGGGCGATAAAGTAATCGCCGCTATTTGGGTTTTATGGCACAACCACACACACACACATACACACACACACGCAAGCACACACACTCACAGCTACACGCAGGTGAGTTAAATGTTTTTCTGTTTTAATTTATTCACAGTTAAAGCTGAATCACTTCATGGAATGAACATATTTATCTAAGCTCGGATTTACTTCTTGGAAATATATATGGAACAAGTAATTTTTTATTTTATGTTTAGTAATTTTTTATGTCAAAATATACCAGCTTTTGACATGTAACTTCTTTGCTTAAGTAATATATATATATATATATTTTTAAAATCAAAACATTCTAAGTCTGTTTTCAAACTCTTCAAAAAGCTAATAATTTATGTACATGAAATAAATTTAAAAAATAACATTTGTGATGCATTTATCAGAGCAAAGCTGACTCAATTAACTCCCATTTATAACATTTAAAAGCATCTTTCTATTATGAAAAAGTAAATAAAAAAAAAATAAACTGAAACTTGAACTTTTTAAATAAATTTATTTAACAATGAAATTTCCATAGAGAATTTCCTTTATGGGCCTCCATTTGAAAATCGATACAGAAAAACAGTGCCAAACAAAAAATATTTGTAAACCAGCTTGGAAATAATTTGTGGAACTGGAAAAGTGGCCCAGCAGCACTGAGAGTCCTCGAGGGGCAGCAAAAGTAGACCGCAGCAGAGGCTGCAGTTAAAGCAGGAGATGAAGGGGAACGGCGTCATTTAGTCTGGGGTTAGATGCACGTACGCTTTACAGGTTTTTCATACGTTGTTGTTATTATTATTATTATTATTTTTATTATCTTTTTTTTTTTGTTCTCGCTGTTTTATTTTGTTTTGCAGCGCTAACATTCGCGCTGTTGCGGTTGCAGCACGTCCGTACGTGTTTATGGCGCGCATATCCGCAAATATGCAATCAGACTATAATCTACTTAATGTCTTTTTCCCGGCAACCACAACAGCAATAACACATCCACAACAACGATCCAAAAGAGGCGCACAAAAAGAGCAGCAAGAAATATGCGCATGGAAAATGAAGTAATGCATTTGGGCATTTTACCTATGCGCCTACGAGGCGTATGCGGAATGTGTGTAGAAATGTGTGTAAACATATGTGTATTTCTGTGCGTGTGTGTGTGAGTGACTTGAAACGACGCGAACATGCTACATTAACGGAAATTAGACTCTCATTTTGTGCGCACTTTTTGAAAAGTGCGTGTTTTATATTTTGTGTTGCATACTTTTATGGGCAGCGCATTTTTTTGAACTTCTTCTTGCTGGGCTTTTGGCTAATTTTAAAGCAAAACATCGTCGAAATAAAGTGCTGCTGTCAACAAAGCGTAACCCAAAAGTGGCATAGATACGCTGCAAAAATATTTTTGCCTGTGGCAAGAACATTAGATATTGTTTTTGAGCGGCAGACAGACAGGATTCTATTTTGTTTTGTTTTTGGTCTCCAGTTTTTACCAGTTGTTTTTATTCTATTCTATTTCTATTTCTATTCTTTTCTATTCTTGTCCTGTTCTGTTGTGTTGTCCTGCTGCCTGAGAAGGACGAGCTGGCTTGTTATTGTTCCTGTTGTGCTGTTGCTGTTGCTGTTGCTCTTGCTTTGGCTGTTGGCTGTTGGCTGTCACAATGCGCCTCCAAGTCGATCTGCGGCTTGCAACAAAAGGCGCCCGCACAAACAGAACAATTGAAACAATAAAACGGCTTTAAGCACAGAACTGCGCCGAGCACTATAAACGTTGTACTAGACAACTTGCAACAGCGGGAAGAAGGGTGGGGGGGGGGGGGGGGTGGATGCATGGTAGAGTTGGTTGGAGTGGTATGTGGCATACATAGATAAAAAGCAATTAGGAAGCAAGATAAATACATCTATATTTGTTTTAACGCGTTTCCCAAATGAAGTTAGTGTCGTCATTGTTATCGTTATCGACGCTTTTACGAGCGCCTGTCATATATAAATATATATGTATATATAAACGTCTCTAATTTATTTATTGAAGCTACAATTAAGAAAAGACTGAGAAATGTGAATAAGTAAATGAATATATTAATTTGGGCATTCGAAAAAATCGGAACTGCAGTCGTTATCGGTGCGGTTATCGTTCGGCTTCAGTGTGCAGTGAACAGACTCTTAATGGTTGCATCTGTGATATCGATGGGCAGATTGAAGTAGCCATCGTGCCGCAGGGTACGCTCCTCATCCTCCGCCACCCCGTAGATGTCCTCGATGGGCTGCATAATCTCCGACTCGTTGGGCAGTATCAGCTTGCGGGCATCCTTGCGAAAGACGGCCACCGCCTTCACCATACTATGATGGGCACGGGCAAACTGCTGGACACCGAGTGTCTTACGCTTGGCAGCCAGTTTGCCCTGAACGCGATCCAGGCGTGCAATGAGCCGCAACAGAATGAATCTCGCGTAGCGTTTCTTGATCTCGCTCAGCGTCAAATCCGGGTCATGTAGGCTCAAAGGACGTCCATAGGCGATAATGATGAGCCGGGCAAAGATGATGTTTATCAGCACTATAATCAGCAGAAGAGACAACTGACAGACGTCTACATCCGCGAAGGAGCAGCAGGAGGCGACGAACCGTTGCCAGGACATCAGATCGTAGCTATGCTCCTTCCACTCGTACTGCAGATAGCCCGTAATAAGGGCCATCAAAAAGCTGCAGAGGCATATGCAGGGATAATGGTGACAGAAGAACTCATTGAGGTGGGCTTGCAGACAGCGCAGTAGGTGCATTTTGAGTTCTTTTCTACCTTTATTCCGCACAATTCCGATGTTTTTTTGTGGTTAATTTTGTATTTTTTTGCTTTTTAAAAATTTTAATCGAAACGTTGCCGAAATTGAGTTGTGTTGTGTGACATACTGAGTGAAGTTGTATTCGGTTTGATTCGAATTGGTTTGGTTGGGTTGGGTTTGAGTGACAGCTGGTATAAGAGCTACACCTGCTTGGACAAGCATTTCTCCTGCAATTCTGTGGACGCCATTATAGCTGCAAACGCAACATGCTTGTGTTGCGTAACAACCACAACTGCAACTGCAACCGCAACAGCAGCATTGCAAACGATATGCTCGAAGTCCTCGATTTCCCCTTTTGAACTCGGCACAACATGCAACTTTCACGTTGGAACTCAGAAAGCATAATTTCGGCAAACGCGACAACTTTTGCTACACGCGATTTTGAGACGTTGATAAGGCCACTCAACAAAATAAAAAAAAAAATGCCTTGCCATTTTGTCTGTTTTATCTCTGCTGACACGCTCTCATTATTGTCTGCTGTCTTTTTCTTCGCCATTTTCTTACTATTTTTTTTTTTTGCATGGGAAAACTGCATTTTGTGGAACGAGCGGAAATATTCAAAAATGTTTGTTGTTGCAGGCGAACAGTAGGTGTGATCGGTGCGAGGGGGAGGGGAGGGGGGGAAAAGCAGACACTGACAGCTACTGAGAACAGCTAACTGGTCTGCGGTGCGCTAATAAAAACGTAAAATTTAATGGTTACGGAAGCCACTAAAAAACAGGCTCACCAAAAACGAACTTAAATTCGCAACGAACCAACGTCAAACCCCGAACCCCAAACCCAACCCGAACACGAACCACCCACAACTGAACGCTTCGCTTCGGTCTTGGGCGATAACCAAGCAACGAACCACAACCGCACGCGGATAACAAAGAGGAGTGCTGTGTAACTGTAACTACGCCAACGCTTACGACGCAGTCGCCGTTGCCGCTGCCGTCGCCGTTGGTGCCTCTGTCGACGCAGTGGAGCGCCCATCCGTGCACGTCAAATGCAGACAACTTGAAAAATGTAGAGACAGCGCCGCAGTCGCAGTTGAAACACGCCGAAAAAAATATGCAAAAGAAAAATAAAACAGACGCATTTGCGGACACCGACACAGACACCGTACGGGGAAACTCGCCAGCCAACGTTCAACGTTCGACATTTGACGTTATAGGTTTTGTTCCTTTTTCTTTGGTTTGTTTTTTTTGTGTCGTTCTGCTGCTGTTTGGCAGCGCATTGCACAATATTTTTCAGCTACGCTTTCTCCTTGCGCTTTGCGCTGTACCTCTTTTTTTTTTGTCATTTTACTATTTACACTTGATTTTTTCTTTATTTCTTGGTTTGTTTGTGTGTTGTCCACTTGACAGCCAAGCAGCCCACAACATGTGACTCGGCTGACCTCTCCCAGATACCCTGCCTAAAGCAGCTGATAGTGCAAAGGTCAAGCTTAAATAAATGTTTACAGATAAAACAAGCGAAGCGCAACCGAATTTATTGGTGACTCAAATTGCGTTTACGAGTTATGCAAACAGTTAAATATTAAATTTACATACAAATCGCATATATACAAATTAGTCGGATTTTCGCTATATTTTTCAAATGCGCATAAAGACTTTATCGCATTTTATTGATCAATTTTCATTTTTAAAAATTATTTGTTTTGCATGCCGCTGCAGAAGTGCACAAAAAATATTTGAAAATAATGTTAAACGTATTTGGAAATTGAAAATATTTTTCTCGCAATTATTTTGGGAATATTTTTGTTTATCAACATTGATTTGTGACTTTTTCCCACTCTTCTTTTTCGCGTGCATTCAGCTATATTTATATTTAATTAAAATGTATAACCTATCTTTTGTCAGATATAGATTGAGGTGAGATATATGTGCATATATGATAGATGTCTCTATATATATATATATATATAAATAGAATGTGTTTTCTCTATTAAACGTACAATTTAAATTTGCAAATAGTTTATTATCTTTGGTAATTGTTATACAAATGTTTTCTGGATTTTCATTTAATTAACTCAACACAGCCTTTGTATGTATGTGTGTGTGTATGTGGGATATTGCATTGGGTGCTTTGAGCTGAGAAGTCAGAATGTTGCAAGCTATGTGGCCTGAATGTAGTACATGCCACATACGTGTCTAACTGGAAACGCACTAACTCAATGGACAGCAATTTGTGCCGCTAAAACGACCAATGTGGGCTCAAAGAGCGGATACCCCAAAAAAGCGTGGCAAGTTGCAGCTGTAATTAGGTTTGTACGCTGAACTCAAACAGAACTCAGCAAAGCGGCACAGCAACAACACGGCAGTTGGCCCAAAGTGCAGGCAGGTCTCAGTGGCAGTGGCAGTGCCAGTGCCAGTGGCAGTGGCACTTGCACCGTCAGCCCAAAAATGCATACTGCAAATAATTCAGAAATGTGCTGCTTTATTGGCCACTATTTCTGCATTTCTACTTTCTACTTTCTGCTTTTCTATTTTTCCATTTTTCTTTTTTCTGTTTGCTGCGCTTCGATCGCCTGTCGATGCGGAAATGTTTGTCTTGTTTACATCGCAGTGCATAAATTTGCAATTGCACGCACACGAATCCAACGGGCCGTGCATTAGCCGGCCAGGGGTGAGGCGAGGGTGAGTGGGTGGGTGGGTGGTTGGTGTTTTGTGGCTGCATGTACAATATATTGACTCAATGGCCGTGCGCCTCAAATTAGTAGAGAGTTAGCCCGCATCGCTGCAAATCTGCATTGGACGGACAACAACAAATTTTGTAGCTAACAGCATTTTCAAGTTTTATCGCTTGTGTGTGTGTGACTGTGTGTGTGTAAGAGGGCAGGCAGCCATAGTGTCCTTGGCCCAGCCCAGAACCGGGACTATATGTGTCTGTCTGCAATGCACGCACTCGCAGCCAAACCCACTTTATACCCTGATCCCGCTCCCTAAAAAGGGCATATGGATGCTTCCCCAATCCCATATATTATATATGTTCCGAAACTGAATAATCGATATATATGTTCTCCATCTGTTGTATGCCTGAAAATATTGCCAGTTGCAAATTAAGTCTATACATCTGTGGAAACAGGCAGATCTCAGATTCTATAAGAGGCAGAGTCTTCAAATTAGGAGTACAATTTCTCTCTCTCTATTCTCCCAATGAATATATTTATGATTAAATTAAATTTCGTTTAAGAAACATCCCAGATATATTTAAAAAAAAAACTCCTATTGATCTGCTTTGTGTGATTAATTCTTTAAGTTACTTTTGGGAATACAATTAGAATATAATTAACAATTAACAACTGAGTTCAGAGTATAATTTAGTCGAACTCTTGCAACTGCAACTGCAGCATATTTTATATTTTTTTTTGTAGCACTTTTTTGTTTGTTTATTTATTAATATGCTGCATGCAAGCCTGCGTTGTCTATTCAGCTGGCTGCATACAAAATGCACATAAATTGTCATGTCGCTTCCAAACAACAACAACAATAGTAACAACAACAACAACAACTGCAACTAGCTGCAGCTGCATGGCCATGTGGCCGTGGCATATTTATATTGATTTTAGCGCCCTGCACTTTGGACTGAATCCTGGCAAATGGGTAACTGGGATGCAGGGTGTGGAGGGGTTGTGGAGATGCCAGTTTGTTGTTATGTACTTTGGCTTTTCAATTTCGGTGCGCCGGAGACTCGTTTCCATTGTATTATTTCATGTTGTTTTCATTGTTGTTGTTGTTGTTATTTGCTGCTGTTGCACAATAAATTGAGCCAAAATTGCATCAGCGAAATTAACAGCTTCGCGTGCGTTAATAGACTTTGGCAGACAGTCGCAGCTGCAGTTTGGGCCCCAAATGAGGTCCTTGCCGGCCAGGACACAGATATGGCCACTAAATGCATTTGGAATAGCGTCTAATCGCTGTGACATCATTTTGAAAATCATTTACCAGCAGCAGCAGTCTTAATTGAAATTACTCTTTAAGCTCTGCATAAAATCAGCTATTAAATGAATATTATTTGGTATCCATTATTAAGAGGAGCTGCATCAAGCGCATCTTGCCACGTTCAAACTGAAATCTCTGTCAAATATTTAAATAAAGTTGATTATTAATTTTGTTGAATGCCTTTTAATATTCTGTGCGATTTGTCAAATTGAAAAGTGGCTAGTTAAAAACTTCCCTTTCCTGTGTTGCCTCATTAAGCGACTTCAACTTGTTTTAGTCAATGTTCTCTTCCACTCTGCCACCGTGCCACTAGCTCTTTCTCTTTCGTTCTGTGCCATGCCACATTGCATGGACAATTAATTTGGGAGGGGGGCGGTTATTAAAATGACCAAGTTGAGCGTGCTGCAAAAAGGAACTTGTAGCAATTTTAATGTTGCAACGCTGAAAGCGTTCTAACAATAAGCAAACCACTTACTTAGTCAGAGCCGTCCATCGCCAGCAGCAGTTGCAGGAAAGCTTTTGACTTTACAGGCGCCACTTCGAATATGCAAAATTTTGTAATAATCTCGGAAATGGAAACCAAGAGAGGGTCGACGGCAAAGGACGGTGGCAAGTTGTTCGAGTGCACACGCAATTGGCAACGTGTCGCATTTGTAGTTAGACATAATTGTTAATTACCCGAAACCATTACCACATTAAAGGCCATAAAATGCAACACTAATTGCTTTATGGCAGGACTAGCAGCATGCCACCCAACATCCGCCCCACTTCCCCCCAACCACTCAACTCACTCAACGTTTTATATTTGATTATGCAGCCAATGCGGTCTTTGTGTCTGTGTGTGTATTGTTGTGTGTGTATATATTTAATGCTCATATGTAACGTAATATGCAGGGAGCAAAATTATGAAGCTTCACTTAGAAACAGGTAAGATGATGGGAAGGGGCGGGTGATATTTCATATGATGCCATGCCAAGCAAACATTCCCATTCAGAGTCGAGCTGCAAGTGTGGCATGTGATTAATATTTCAAAATTACACTGACATGCAAAGTGTCAACTCATTTTGAGCCATGCCCGCTGGCAGTTGGCACTTGGGCAATGACTACCACGCCCACCCACACACATAACAACATACATAGGCACTTGGCCGCCTTCTTGGGCGCATGCAACACAAAGCGCTGACAAAGAACTGAGTGTGCAATAAAAAATGGTCTGAAACAATTCGTTGGAGACAGTAACAATGAACTGGCGACATTGCCCCATTAGTAGGTAGGCGTGAAAATCGTGTCTTAAGTGAAATATTTATTAGACAACGTTTCGAGTCACGCGGACGCGTCACGCGATTACCACAAAATGAAATTAGCCCAAACGGAAGAGCAGGGGAGTGTGAGCGATTAAACCATTAAATGTTCATTTTAAAAATTAATTGCTTAATACATTAGACTTGCTATGGCAAGCACTGAATTAGGAGCATTCATTTGCCAGAATGCCAAATTTAAATTTATTGCGCCAATTGGTAGTGTGACCAGCTTGCATATCTTCAAAGAAATACCAAAAACTAGGACATTCGAAAATAAATCGATGAACTGGACATTTTAGCACTCAACAACACTGTCAGCCGTTATCATTCAAATTCGAATTCGGAACGGGTGGATGGTGTACAACAAACAGAACAGAAATTTAAAAACTGTCAAACTAACTAACTTACCAAATATCTGCACTTATTAATAAGCATTTGTATAATCTTCTTAAATAAAATTCTTAAATCGCGTTCATCATTTCCAGCAGATGCTATGCGACCCCGAGAGAAAAATCAAATGGCTCTCTTGCAGAAGTGATTAAAGTGCCAGTTACGATGCAATATGTGTTTACAGCTTATGTACAATTCCCAATGCACAACATCCGCAAACCGTTAATCCAACATATATGGATTATCAATAATCCTTAACAAACAAAACGCTGCAAGTGTATTTTAAACCACATTCAATGTAAATATGTATTTGTTTTTATGGTATATTTTAGTACAATCAATACATATATATGTATATATATGTATGCAAGCTGTTAGCTTAATCATAACACTGTTTATTTTATATGTAGTTTAGTTTGCATATATGGTATAAAGTTTGTTTGCGTTGGTTTTTGCCGAATGCATCCGTAGTTGAATAGAGTGGTTAGTGAGTAAGTTCTGTGTTTTTCCGTATTGTGTGTATTGCATAGAGAGCATGCCAAAGTTGATGTAGTTTTCGAGTTTTAGCTAACTTAATTGCATAGAGTATTTAAGAGTTAAATTTGGTTTCATTTTTGGGTTTTTCATTTTCCTTGTAAATACATAATTTAAAATAGTTGCGGTATTAAACATTACAGTTTTTGGTGTGAAGACTTTAAAACTTAACGGTAGGCATAACACTTAAGGATACATAATAAAACAGAAGTCTCAATATAAATACAATAAATCGTTTTCGTTTAGGTAAATTGAGTGATTGTTTTTCATTAATTGGGTTTGGTTCAATATAGATATATATGCTTTATTTATTAAGCTTTTTTTTTGTGTTTAAGTTATGTGTGTAAGTTATTATCTTCCATACACACGATTTTTACATTCAATTTGTAGTACATTTTTTGTTCACATATTGTATTTCCTCTAACAGCGCGATTATATTAAATACGTTGATACTACGATGGGTTGAGTCAACGACGTGTTGGACAAATCTCAATGTAGCATGATTTTGCCGGGGATATTCACCGTGGTTTCTTAAGGACATTGCCGATGTCCTTAACAAAAATAAAGTATGCACTTGTATATAGATATATATTTATATGTATATGTATTCATGTATATTTATATATATATATATATTATTTTTTATTTATGCTATCAAAATGCCCACTCAATGCATCATTTTACCATCCAAAATTCTCATGCGATCTACTTTGTAAAATATTATACAGTCCCCAAAATGGGGTGTTAGTTTCCCCATACACCCCGTACTCCCTAAGCTCCCCGATTACTCATTCAAATTCCAATTTACATACCAAACGCAAACCATATCATTCGGCTTAAAAATGTTGTTAGCCACGCGTGCTCGCTCAATAACCAATATTTTGTTTTGTTTCACTTTCTTTTTGCAGTGTTTTCCTTCTTCTTTTTTCTTTTTGTTGCTCTTTCCTGTTTTACAAATTCACGCCTTGTTTTTGTGAGCTTTGTGCTGTGTTGCTTGTTGTTGTTGTTGTTTTTCTTTCTTTACTTTTTGTTGTGCAATTTTTTTTATTGTGCTGGAACGTGAACAATTTACATGTTCCTGCATTGAGCACAAACAGACCGAGCCTTTGTATTGTCACGCACAAAATCATGCACATTGAATTTTCCATCATCGCCATGGTCGTAGCCGCGACACTTCAACTGTCTGTGTGAAAAGGAAGAGAATTGAGTATTCATTTTAGTAAAACTATCAAAATTGATCATTAAATTACAAATTATAATATATATATTATTAATCTATCTTATGTTTCCTATTAATATATTTTTTATTATTATATTAATATAATATTTTAACAGAGTACTTTAAGCTAAAAATCCAAGTACACCTTGCAGGTACTTTACTTTACTCAAATAAATGTTACTTTAAAATTTTCTGGCCACTCAAAGCAAATCAAAAAATGGCTCAAGGCACATGCATTAAAGTGGCTGCAAATGTTATTTATTAGCAATCTTCTTATTACACTCTGAGTGCATTTCAACAAGGGGATATAAATCGTTGGATACTTGTTAAAAGTAAAAATGAAAAAAAAAAATGAAACTTGTGTCAACTCTTTCGAGTCGTTTCAGCTGACGAGTCGAAGGAAAAAGTTGCAGGATTGCTTACCTGGCCACCGCTGTGAAGGCCAGCTCAACGTTGAGTCCTGTCTTGGCAGATGTCTCCATAAATGGCACATTGTGCTCACGTCCCAGACGTTCACCATCCTCGCGCTTCACCTGTCGCTCACTGCTGCCGCAATCGGCCTTATTGCCTGTGTGCGGGATGGGAATAGAAAAAGAGAAGAGTTCGTTTACAAAAGTGGCAAAGTTGCAAAATTTTCACTTTTTAATTCAATTAACTGGCTAAGGCTAAAGGGCTGACTGTTGCAGCACAGCTGCCTGGCGCACACAATGAGCAGAGACCATTGTAATCGGGCAACCCACCAATTAAAACGATGACCACATCCTCCTGCGCGTACTCTCGTATTTCACCCAGCCAGGCACGAATGTTGTCATAGGTGGTCTTATTGGTCACATCGTAGAGCAGCAGCAGCGCTTTAGTCGGAAATGTGGTTAGAGAAATAAACTTTGTTAAACAAGCCAAAGCCAAAGCCAAACACAAACTCAATAATCTGGCTTAAAAGCAGCTGCAGCACTCACCATGGGCATCGCGATAATAGGCGTGTGTCACGCTCCGGAAACGTTCCTGTCCAGCCGTATCCCAGATTTGCAGTTTGACACGCGTCCCATCGACAACGACCACTTTATTCTGCACATATAAATATGTTTGTTATGCAAAAAGAATTATGATTGCAATGAAAAAACAATTGTTATATAAAATTCAACCATTTAACAAAATATTCATGCGAAAGAGAAAGTCAAATATAATAAAGATAAAGAGAGCAACAGAGAGAGAGAGAGAGAGAGAGAGAGAAAGAGAGTGGGAGGGAGAGTTATATGTTGTATATCAACGTGGCGTATACTTTCTCAAGCATATAAACACATTGCGTATACGCAGTCATGGCAATGCAAACAAACATGCAGCATAAATAACAAAATGCAGACACATCATATACTAAAAATGCGAGCAATACGATTACCGAATAAATTCAACAATTTGAATGATTAAATGATTCAACTGAAGAATGTGAACCTGAGCTACTCAGACAGTCAGTCAATATGATAAGTATGTGGGAGAAAATAAAGATAAATAACATCAAGTGTGTGTTTGTGTTTGTAGGTGGGTGTGTGTGTGCGTGTTTGTGTGAGTGTGGCAGCCATATTGGCCGCAGACATATAAAAAGTAAATACGCAAATCAGCAAAACGTCCAGATATCCAACCAAGTAAACAAAAAGTCAACGCACTGAATACAATTTACTTGGAAATTCATTTAGAGGTGCACAACGTGGAAACGGTCTAGATAAATAATATTAACAGATATGTTTACCAAAAACAAAAAAAAATATAAAGAGAACAATTTTAGCTGGTATTCATAAGATGAATGGAACGTTTGATAAGCTGAATATCAATATGTTTGTCAATTTAAAATTAAAATGTGTGCGCAAATACAATAATTCAACGGAAATCAATCAACGGATTGCAATTAAAATTTTATTGCAAAAAATCCGACAACGGAAACTGCTTGTTGATTAGAAATTGTGAACATTTTCTAGGAATTATGCATTTCAATGGGTTTTACTAATATTTTTGTTAATTAACAGCATCGATTTGTTTTTAGACTCATTTTTAATAAATACGCAAAAATGTGTGCTAATCAATTTATTTGTTCTGAATGTTTAACAGGAAACGCAATCTTACAAAAAGTTCTTGGTTCGGTTATCATTTTCAAGTTTTTCAAGTTGGCAAGTAAAGAGAAACTAAAAACTAAACAGCAGGAGCTTTAAAACCAGGACGAGAAGGACCCACGTGTCCATTTAACGAGCACGGCAAGTGCTGTTGTTGAGCTCCTGGCAAATTCTTGTAGTATTATTGCTGTTTAATAAATTGATGTGCCATGTGAGACCTCCGCAATTTTCATGGTAATAAAACGAGCACAACTTGAAACGAAAACCCCACAATAATAAACATAATAAAAGCAAGAACAGCAATTTAAATACGAGTAACGTGTACAAGAACAAAACACGCACACACATACACTACACGAATGAATACACTCACAACTACACACACACACAAAGAGAGAAAACCATCAACAAGTCCTTTTCAAGTTCATATGCTTTTTAATAAATAGCCCCTAAAGAAGTTTGCCGCAGAAGAACCACGAACTCTGGGTCAAAAACGGTCTTAAGGGATGAATATGGTGGTTGGAGCCACAGGAAGCGAGGTAGGTTGGGGTGGGAGGAGAGTGTATGTGTGTCTGGCCTAAACAGGAGCTGAGCTGGCGGGAACATATTTTACTAAGGAAAAGCGAAACAGCAGCTGCAAAACAAGAAATCCACAAACACAAAACAATTTCCAGAGAGACCAAAACTGACTTTTGAATACCCCGCAGCTAGATATTTATCATATATTTATACATATATTTATTAGAGTTTAAGTAGTTTATTAATTATATTTTTAGATAAGTAGGATTATAATTTTAATATATTAATAATTATAGAAGAATATTGATTACAGAGTATAACATGAAGCAAAAATTGCCGTAGCAAGGCAAACTTTGAAGTGGGGATTAATGGATAACAGGGAGTTCAATAAGCACATAAAACGCACACACATACATACATACATACATACAGACACACACATAGATTAATGATAAACTTGATGTGTAAGTAGGTGAAAATCTTATTCACAGCCTTGACAACTGTTGACAGGAACCAGACACTTGAGACAGGTAAACAGTTAACAGAGCAAGATACACACAGAAAGTGAGCGGAAGAGGCGGAAAGGGGAGAGAGAGAGAGATAGTTACAAGCAGAGAGGGAGAGATATACACACTTACAACAATAAGTTTATGTACAACAATAATATTAATAATAACAACAGCAATAACAACACCAAGACACAAACAGAGAGAGAGAGAGAGAGACAGAGAGAGAGAGAGAGAAATAAGTCGCTTACCCTAAAATCAATGCCAACAGTGCTCAGAAAATAGCTGGGCACATAGCGACCATCGCGAAATCGAATCAAAAGCGATGTTTTGCCAACTCCCGAATCGCCCAGCATTATAACCTGGCCAACAACAAGCGACAGATGTTCATATGTGATTGTGTGTGTGTGTGCATGTGTGTGTTTCAATGAAGAGAGTTATATTTAATATTATACATAAATTATTTATGTCTTGATGTAAAGTGTTTTATGTTGACGTGCGTAATAATTTATGCCAGCACATAATGTACTATATTGAAATATATTATATGATGTATGCGATCCAGCAATATAATAAATGCATAGCTTTACAGTGAGTCCCAGAAAATAAATAGGAAACCAGATATGCCAAATTATCCTATGCGTAGCTGCTGAGGTTTTCTTTTGATTTTTTGAACATCAACTCAGTGCAGTTGTTTTTGTTGTCTCTTGTTGGCTACTGGCCAAATTAGATGTTAGCCAATTAAAACGGAAACGTTATATTTGGCAAAAACACACACACACACACACACACACAGCTAGCAGGAATTTGAGAACTGTTTTTACATGTCTGAAATGTGACCACCTTTGTGCTGTTCTCAGGTTTTGTGACTAACAACAGATGATTACAAAGCATTTGTAATTGTTAGCCAAGTTAAGCTTAATTATTTTATTTGACTGGCTTTTATGTCGTTCTAATATGCTGTTAACCATTTAACTTGAGCACTGAGTCACAGCTGTTATTAAAAACATTAGCTGTTTGTTTATAAAATGTGATTTTGTTGTATTTATTTTGGATTTTGTATAGCTCTCGACAGCTTTATTTGAACGGAATGTCACAAACCATATTTGATAAGCCTAAATAAAGAAGACGTTGGCTTCATAACATATTTTGCAACATATTAAACGACCTAACTTGCCTCAGGCATCAATCTGGCATTTTCTAGTCATCCTCTAAAATGGTTTAAGAACGCTGCTTTCTGTTTAAATAGAACTCCACGACTTAATTAACAGCCTAACTTGGCTAGTTAAATATGAGAGCACAAACGAGCAAAGGCACAGTTAATTGCGCACCTCTGCAAATATCACAACTACTTTGCGTATTTTACATACTAAAACACACTCAGAAAAAATAATATAATAATAATAATAATATAAAAAGAAATTTTAATATTTTATATTATTAAGAAAAGCGATTTTTTGTTGGTTTTATCTAATACTTTCTGAATAATAAGGTGAGTCACCCATTGGATGAAAAGTGTGGCCAATTGTGAACATTCAGGACGACTTTTTTGCTGAGTGCAGCTGCTTTGCCGTATAACGGTAATAAATTCATGCAAATGTTTTTACTACCCGAGGCTTTGCTTGACAAACGAATGACAGAAGTGTGAAAAGTGTTGAAATAAAAAAAAGAAAATTTCTTAAATAAACAGCAGGCACTTTTATTTATTATTATTTTTTTTTTTAATAATATTCCTTTTGCTGCCTAGTTGTGTCAGTGCAAGTTTAAATTGGCTTACTAAGGCGTGTCAAAATTAAGTTTTTAGCTGACAGCATATTGCAATTAAATTACAATTCAGGAATGAAAATAATAATGTTATATTTATGTGTGTGTGTGTGTGTGTGTGTTAGTAGTGCTTTGTTGTTGTTTCTCCCTTATTTTTATTGGTGAAATTTATTATCTTGTGTGCAGCTGTTGCGACAGGAATTCACAACTCAAGTGAATGGCGCTAATGAAAAGCATAAAGCACAAAACTGGGGCAACTGGGATAACCTCCATTTGTTTTTGTGTTGTTGATAGCGGGCAGGGGGCAGGGGGCAGCGGGGAATGCTGAAGGACACGACAACAACTGAATAACTGCGCCACTGTGCCATGTCGACAACAAAATTAAAAATGTAGTAATGGCTGCTGATCCTTTGTTGTTATTTGTTATTTGTTTTTTTGATCAGTCCATTCGCTTGTTTAATTTCCTTTTGTCACTTTGCACTTTATTGAGTTTTATGACTTCATTTTTGAGCTGCTTATGCAAATCACATTGTTAAACTCAAGTCTCAGTTGGGAGCGAAAATAAATAAAACGAGGCAGTGTCGTAAATCGACAAAGTATTCAAATTAAGGAAGGCGACATACATACAACGCACAATACATAAATCAATTTGTGGCTCAGGTTTGACAAAAAGGGAATTTTATTTTGGATATGCGACAGAGACAGATTTGGATATATTGTGCGTCTTATGTTGTCGCCCTTTTTACACTCCTTTTTAGTAAGGCAAATTGAAAAGGATTATTGAGTGTTAGAAGTGTTGAGCATGTTGTAAATTTCGATTTCGTTTGCCGACTTAAGGAAGAGATAATCAGTATTTTTATGTTGTATTCAGTCACCTTGCCCATAATATCAAATTCCTCCTCCTCATCATGTCCGGGCGTCGAGGAAATCATGCGTACCAAGGCGCGTCCGGCGTTCTTACAGAGCGTGGCGCCAGCGCCATCGTTTCCAGGTCCAGCAGCAGCTTCCCCTACAGCAACTTGAGCTCCTGCTTCACCCCTACCTCCTCCGCCACCAACTCCACCCGTATCCAAGAGTGGCTGCTGCTCGACAGCTGCTGTGAAGCGCATGCTACTTAAAAAACGAGTACTGAAACCGGTTCCAACTGACTGCTGATGCTGCTGCTGCTGCTGGGATTGCTGCTGTGCCAGCAACGGTTGCTGCTGCTGCTGAAGATGTTCGCGATAGAGATGCGATGGACTCATGTATTCCGGCAGCAATGGCTGCTGTGATAGCGACTGTTGTCGCTGATGCACAATAACGCTGGGTCGTCGCTTCGGATAGCCATCATCGTCCGAATCATCCGAGGCAATGCCATTGATCTTGTCCAGCGTCTTGGGTGGCAACTGACCAGGCGTTATGTGCTGCCAGGTAGGCTTCACCAGCGATTCGCGACGCGTGGGCGATGCGCTGCTCGCTGCCGTGCTAATTATCGATGGCTTCCTGGTTGCTCCAGTGCTGGGATTCGCAATGGAATCGCTGCGATAACGTGTCTGTTGACGTCGCATCTTTGGAAACCGCAAAATGTGAACTGCTTGAAACAGAGAAAATGCTGCTGTGCTGAGGTGCAAAATCTGAATTGCCCTGATTTGATTTGAGACACGTTAGCAAAACCAAAATCAATAAACTAACTGTTACACATCATCATAATCAACATCATTATGATCATATTGACAGGCTGTCAGGCCAACAGCCATAAAACAACCCCAAAAAATTCAACTCAACTCATCTCAACTCAATCCCAAACTTCAACTTCAACTTCAACTTGTAACTTGTAACTGGGGCGGTTCGCATCTGTAAATCATAATCCAGGCGCAAAAGTTTGCTTTGGCAAGCGCGTAAAGCAAAGGCCAAAACTTTGACCCAAAACTCATTAAAAACCATAAAAAAAAACAACAAAAAAAACACAAACCCGGAATAGCAAGCGAGCAAATAATAAATGGCCAAGTGTGCAGGAAAATAATATAGCATCTAAGTATATCAACAACAAAATATAGCTAAAAATTTAATTAGCTCAACAGCAACAATTTTCTGTGAACAGTTGAGAAACAAATTAAAAATTCCAATGCTGGAAACGGCCGGAACTGAACTACTTTTAAAGAGCCGCAAGGCACACAACAAGGTGCACCCAGGTGCAAATTGAATCTAATTGGCTTGCCAACAACAGGGTCGATGAAAAACCAAAACTGAAGCGCGCAAGGTTTGTCCCCGGGGCCAGAAATGGCTGCCATTGTCGTTGACAACGCAAAACACAAACGAACACCCAAACCGCTCCACACACGCCCACACACACCCACACACACACACATATATACACACGATATGAGTGTCGGGCAAACAGTAACTGGATTACAGTAGGAACGGTTCCGTGACCAAGTCGCTAAATCAACAGTTGGCAAGCAAACCGCAAAAGCCAACAAACAACCTCATCAAAGCAACATTGGGTTAATAATGAGGAATTGCAAAGGTTTCAGCAAGCATGGACTCCACGTGATTAACCTTCACGCATATTTTTTGCCAGTTGCCAACTTTTTGGGATTTTAATAATATAATTTGCACAAATGCGTTGCATGCCTTCTGAAATTTGCCTATATTTCACATTGCGTTTTCGAATGCAATTCACCAATTTAATTCAAACAAAACTAAAACAAATATTTATATTTATGTTTAGTATTTAAAAAAATAAGACAGCAAATATTACTTACTTATTTCGGCAATAAATTTTGCATTTTTTTTTGGAAGTAAAATATTTTAAGTATACATATTTCAATCATCCGTTGTCTGGACAACTTTGAATTGCCAAGAATTCAACAATGCTGGCAATCATGCAAATATGCCCATTCTTTTTTGCAAAGCCAACTCTTTGAGCCTTGTGTGGGCTTTGCAGAATTAACGAGTAAGCGAGAAAAAATGATTTGGACAGGCGATTCACCTTTCGTGGGTGCGCATGGCCATAAAAAGCAGGATGGCAAAAGGATGGCAGCCAGCCGAAACTTTCCTTCTGTCTGGGTCTTGACGGAATGTCTGGCCAATTCAGATAAAGTTAAATCCAACTGCCCGACTGCCCAACTGCTGTGTCTTAAAGAGAGTTCAACGACTGATTGTTGCACGTGCAGAGTACCGATGAGTACTTCAATACCTGAAGCGTTCTCTGACTGAGATGTGAGACTGACACAATGATATAGAAATTGTAAGCTGATATCCAAGCCTGAACACAGCTATTTAAAGCATAAAGTGTACATTACAATTATAAATTCTATTTTCGGTTTCCAGCATTTAGTGCCATACAAATATTGTTTTCCAGAAAAGAATGTGATATTTAATCTTGAAGTAAGCGAATCAAAGTTTGTCTTCTTAGTTACTGAACAGCAGCAAATTCGTTATTATTGCTTACCAACATGACACACAAAATCTATGCAATGCCAATTTAAAAATTATTTTTCATTCAAGTTCAAAAGTAACTTGCATCCTTTTAAAAGGGGCAACCCTTTCGGCTGTCCAACTTTTTCGATGGTCTGGTCACGTTTTATATCTGTTCTTCATAAAGTGAAATTTTATTTAATCAACTTTCCATTGACCTTCTATTTGGTGATAACAAAAGATTTTAATTGGGTTGTCGCGAACTGCGAGCGAAGAGAAGAGCACGGCTCAAGAACTCGGTTCATTTATATTGGTTGGAGATGTCTGCATCAGATACATCTTTGAATAAAACATGCTGCTAGCTGCTGTCTTTAAAACATTGCTTTGCGTAATTACATCAATGTCAAATGGACCCTCCAATCACGGACTGTTGAACACACTCGAATAAAGCCTACGCAGTGGGTTAAGATTCAGGTTGTAGCTGCTGCCATGAAAGACTATAACGATACAACTCTTCGACTCACAAGCCCACAACCACTCAAAGTCACACACGTACACCCACTCACACTCACACACATGCACATTCAATCATGCGCTCAATCACGCAGCTAAAATGAAGGCTCAGGCAATGGGCGCAGCTAACACACACAATCAGACCCCCTGATTGCATGGACAGCTTTAAGGAAGCATCAAATTTCCATGCATGTGTAGGGATGTGTGGGTGTGTGTAAGATGTGGAGACGTTTCTGTGACTTAACAGGAAATGGACCAGTCAATGGTGACCAAGCCAATCGCCTTCAATGTGAATTTGATGTGTGCTGTTGGAAAACGCTTTGTATGGAATCATATATTAAATGCCATTCATTGGCAGGTCCTTGCTACAGGACAGCATGCGGATTTATATTAGTAATCGGCTTAAGTTGCATCGCTTGGAAATTTTCCGCATCAACCCTGTCAGGTATTACGACAAAAAAAAAGCGCAAAAGAAAAAAAATAAAAATGTTTTAATTAAGCTGGCCTTGAACTTGAACAGGAGCCGCTTAGAGTGTGCACAACAGGTGTAGTAGCCACACACCACAGACTACACACTCCAATTTGCCTTTGAAACACTGCATGCACATCAAAGGAGGAAACCGTCTAATTAATACGCATTTGATTAATTTGGATGCTTCTGGCATTGGCAACGGGATGCAAGTTGAAGATGTGTTTGGGAAACCGTAAATTAATTGAATATGTTCAAAGAATTATGTAGATATTTTCCAATTCTGATAATCGTACAAATGTATTAAGAGAAAATATTAAATTCTAAGAAAAAATGTGCATTAAATTGGAAAATTCGAAATTTATGTGGATTATATTAAGTCAGTGTTCACTAGAAATATTCGAGAAACTACAAATTAAGTAAGCTTTGAGTCAGAATTCGTAGAAATAAATTCAATAACTGAAAGCAACACTTCTGCAAATCACTTCAATTATCCAAAGAAATGAATAATTGATTTACGAACATTTTTAATAAGCAAAAATCAATTGAGTATCTGTTCGTCTGCTTTCAATTATTTTTAAACGCGCAAAGAGCCTGCTCCATTTAACCAGACAGCAAAACACACACACAGACACACACACAGAACCAGGTATCAAAAACACACACACACACACAGACACAAATCGCAGAGAAGCCACCAAAAATAGCTGGAAATCGTTGCACTTGGCGACTGATGCGCGCAAAAGTATGCAATGAAAGCACGCAGCGTTCAATAAGCTGCTTCCGATAGGGCTTATGTACGGCTGTGTGTGTGTATGTGTGTGTTTGTTAGTTAGAAAAGCATTCGCCCCAGCAGGCAGCACAAAGTTTTCTCCTTCACTTTTTACTTTTTTGTCGAACGAGAAATGTATTTAAAACTCTGCAAACAGTTAGTAACTCCAATGGAGATGTTTCTGGTGAAATGCGCGCCCGTTTCCAATCGAAGCGCCAGGAGCAGCGCACAAAACTAAACTGAATACGCAGCGAATGCCATTAGCAGCAACAGCATCCGCAGCATCGCAACGCAAGGTCCTTCAGTGTTGGGGCCGAGTCAAGTTCGTGACTCTTCGGCATTTTGGCTTTGGCGCAAGCCAGCATCCCTGGCCTACAAAAAGGCGACCAGCCAATGTCAGGCACGAGCCACGAGGGGCTCGTTAGGGTGTGAGCATGTGTATCTACTCTGAGGGTCGCACATCAATGTGGAGCTGGCAGCTAGCAGCTGGTTGCTGGCTGCTGGTTGCTGGCAGCAAATATAACTGTTGCACTTGAACTTCATTGCTTTGACGGCCATTGTTGCTGCTTCGTGTCGTTGTGCGAGTGGCGAATGTTGAAAGTGAAAGCCGGCAACAGGTTGTGGCTGCAACATTTGTTTGCAGAATTTGTTGCCTGCACCAAGGCGCATTTATATTTTTCTTAATTGAAAGAATATATAGATTTTTTTTTATCAAAATAAACTGGTATTGTTCAGGATAACGATGTGGTTTAAACCAAATTATGAAAAGCTTTTAACTATATAAAGATCAATTTATTTGGTTTTATTCTTGCTTAATCCATTAATTCATTCATTCATAGTCGAATAAATATTTAAAAATATAATTAAATGCGTACGTTTTTTTTTATAATATTATTTAATATTGTTCATTATACATGCTTTGGTAAAATTCCGATAAATATTCAGCTACAATCTAGTTATCAGTTTGCAACATATTATGTTGTATTTAATTATATTTTTCAATAAATTTAATTTTACAATTTAAGCAGTTGTTTGAGCTATAGATTACGCTGACAATTGAAGAGCGTATTCATCATATATCCAACGAATAATTAGCTTATCAATCATGGTTTTCCGATATTTTTATTTTTTTTGGTCAACACCAATGTGAAATGTGTCATAAATATTATGATGTCTAAACGTACACAAACTCAAACACACACATACACACACCAAAGTATTTATTGGTGTGTCCCCTCCACCTAAACGCTTAGTGCTTACGGAGTTTATTTTTATGACAACGAAAAAAAAAATAGAACAAAATCAATGCGAGTGCGCTTTGGAGATTTGTGTGCGATAAAAATAGACAGCATAAAGTACGGCGGAATTGGGCCACCCAAAAAACACAATATGTTGCCAATTTGATAAAATGCCTGCGGCTGATGCTCACTTACAGTTACAACCACACACACACAACCACACATACACAACCACACACAATGA
Organism: Drosophila fungiperda; assembly: GCA_035042345.1. Lineage (NCBI taxonomy): Eukaryota > Metazoa > Arthropoda > Insecta > Diptera > Drosophilidae > Drosophila > Drosophila fungiperda. The sequence goes on along the minus strand of JAWNLM010000278.1, from coordinate 3,129,551 downwards.
CACACACATTTAAAAAGGCGCACAGATGTATGCAGAACAAATCCAGGGAAATGCGATTATAATTATTTATGTAAATTTATCTATGCATGTTGACGGAAAGTGAATTTTTTGAGTTTATGAACGGGGAAAGAGAGCAATGCATAGTTGCCACAAACACACTGTCCCTCTCTCTTTCTCTTTATCTTTTTTAATTTATGTATGTATATTTTATTGACTTACCGTTAGTGCAATTCCAACAGTGGCCGAGAAGGAGCCCAAACGAAATTCACCTGTGTTGTATTTGACCAGAAATGAGGTTTTGCCGACACCCGAATCGCCCAGCAGGATCGTCTTGTGATTGATGGTATCATCGAATGGCGGCACATGAGCCGGTGGCTGTGTCTGATACATGTCCACCTCATCGTAGCGATACGATCGCCAACCATCATCGTAATCCTGCTGCAATGCATAGTCCGCATTCCCATAGGCATACAATTGCAGGGCTTCGCGCGAGGGACGATAGCCCGGATATCCGGTTGCCGAGCGTTGGACGGGCGCCATAATGGCATCGTCATGATAGTGATGACTGCTCGTCAGACTCTGTTGGCTGCTGCTGTTGTTGTGATTTGGATTGGGATGATGGTGATGATGGTGCTGATGCTGGTGTTGGGATACGGGCGCCGCTGGTGGTGGATTATAGCAGCCGTCGCCGAAGGGACGACGACGCAGCTCCTCGATGCGTGCCTTTGTCGTTTCCGCATCCTCGAAAACATCATCGCTCATGCTGCTGGCATCATCGTGATGCGATGTTGTTGTCGCCATGTTGTGGTGTGTGTCTTGGCTAGGTTAAAGCAGAGCAAAGCTGAGCTTTTTCCTATGCTGAGCCCTTGTATGGTGTGTGCTTTTAGGCGCTCTCACGCGCTCTCTCTCTTTCTCTCTGTCTTTGTCTCTATTCTGTCTCTCTGTTGTACTTTGTCTTGCGCTTTCCTTATGACTTTGACATTTGGCGACGTTTGCTTATCCGGTTTATGGCACGTTTTCTGAATGAATTCCGATTTTGGGCGAATTTGCGGGGGGTTGGCGGTTTACAGGCGCTTTGACGCTTATTCACAAATATTAATATGTGGAGTTGTATATGTATATATATTTGTATGCAAGTTATGTATATTTGCTCTAAACTTAATAATTAAGCTGCTTATAATATTGAATATTCCCTAAATATATATTTTTTCGTTAGTTCTTTTTCAATTGAACTTTGATTTGGTTTTTTGTTGTTGCTTGGTGTTTGTTTGAAGCCACTAAATAATTGTTATGTATAAATTGTAACTAACTAAACATATTGACTAGTTTCCGCTACGGGTTATGAGCTAATTGGTGCCTTTTCTTCACTATTTAAATAACAGTAATTATTGCTAAACTTCGTTTTTTTTTGGTGTTTTTTTTTTGCTTGGTGTTTTGGTTAAAGCTTTATGTTGAATTAGTTTAGTTGGATTTTTTTTTATAGATATTTTGTCTCTCTTTCTCTCTTTTTCGATTAGCTTCGACGATAATATTGCGTTTGTTTCTTGGCGTTTTTTTTATTTTATTTTGGTGTTTGTTGGTTTGTTTGTTTCTCTTTTTCATCACTATCACAGCATAAATAAATATATCGTCATTGGTTTTGGCGATGGCTTTGACGATGGCGTCGTCGCCTGCGCCGAACTTATTAGGCAGAGACGTTGAGCCAACGGCCAGAGTTCCACATCCACGTCCACTTCGACTTCGACTTCCACATCCACATCCGATGCTGATGTCTTCATTTCCCTTTGTTATCTGTCAAACGAAATAACGGCAATAGCAACCAGCGCCCGGGCGCCGCAGCTAGTGCCATTCATCGACCCAATCTATGACGACAGAGCAGACAGCTATTGACAAGGGCAACAACAGCAACAACAACAACATTGTTCTGTGCCTTGTCGCAGCTCGACTTCCTTTTTGGGTCATTGTGTGTGTGCGTGATGCGCGTATGTGTGCGTGAGTTTTGTAGAGCGGCCTCTTTTCACATATTTCCAACTTCCTATCTATTTAAATTGCACTGTGATTTTGCGATTCGAACGGTATGCTTTGATGGTTTTGTCTTTTATTACTGTATGTTATCACATTGTTGTTTATTTTTTTGTATGCGAATCACTTTGCACGCACGCACACACACACACATATAAAGACGATGCAGATTTGATTTATTTTGCTCGCACTTGAAACAGAGGTACCAGGCAACGTTACTATGCAAATATCAACATTTAACTGAAACGCTGTCCAACACTACTTTGCTGGATTTGGAGCTTTACGCGGCATGGTCACACCTTACGTCCCACACATGATCCACATCGGTGGTGGTCAGACGATTACACTAATCTGAATTTAAGGGCATTTTTTGAGTATATCAGTACGGTCACACTGTCTGCAGTCAGTGTAAATGTCAGTCGCAATTTGTTTTTAAACAGTTTTGTGATTTAAATTACCATTAATTGAGAAACTAAAACGCTGTTTGAAACGGCAAACCGAGTGCAACACAGAACAATTTCAACGCGCGGGGACCAGCAACAGCCTCAAAATTGGTAAAGTGGACGGCAACACGATGGGCAGCTCCGACGATCGCGTCTACGCTGCCGAAAAAATCATCCAGAAGCGCGTTAGAAAGGTAAATTCTAGAAAATAAACAACTTCAACAAACAATATGTGGTATTTGCAAAGTGCAACAACGCATGCGAGAGACAAATTCATGCGCTGCATACACATATTATGCACAAGGTCAAATGTCCTTCGGAATATCGAGCATAGAGCCTTGCTTCGTCGTCCATCTGCTGCTGGCAGCTGCGCCAAATTCTCGTGCCTGCAACACCAGCAGCAGCAACCACCATTTGCGTTACGTGCGTGTGTTTGTGTGTGTTGTTTTTGTTATTTTTCTTACGTTTTCGGGCATCGATGAAAAATCAATTAGTTCGCCTTGCGTCGTGTGTCTTTTTGGTACGCGCCAAATGTCTTTTAATAAGCGATCCTGCAAGCATGTCACAACATGCACACAATTAATCTACAGTGGTCTCTCGTAAATTGGAAACGCAAACAAACACATATGAATCAATGATAAATTGTTGCTGAAACCCTTTTAATATAATTTACTATTATTATTATCAGTCAGCTTTTAATTAATTTTTGAACATCCTTTAAAATTAATCTCCCTAAATTATAAAATTTCATATTAAATGTATTTAAATATTTAATATATTGCTAAAAAAAAAATAAAAAATTAACTTAAAGCAAAATCTTCAATATTAAAAAACACACGGAGCAATAAACCTATGCATATTTATATATATGTCTATCCTTTGAAACTTATCTATTGATATCATTCACTGTTGAATATTTCTAATTTGTAAAACAATATTTGACCTAAATATATTTGTTTATATATTTGAAAGCGATTCGCAGAATATGCCAAAAATAAGCTAAAAACAAATCGCTTTATAATAAAATGCTTATAGAGCAATAAGCTTATATATATATCCATATATTGGCAGGGTGTAGTGGAGTACCGTGTCAAGTGGAAGGGCTGGAACCAACGCTACAACACCTGGGAACCAGAGGTTAATATATTGGATCGTCGTCTAATAGACATCTATGAGCAGAGCAACAAATCCTCCGGCACACCCTCCAAGCGCGCCGCTGCGCTCAAAAAGAAAGAGAAGGAACCGGATCCAGAGCCCGAATCCGAGGAGGATGAATACACATTCACCGGCGATGATGTGCCCGAAAATAATCAGCAGGCAAGCACATCGACTGCTGCCACAACCGGCGATGGTGGCGTTGACAAGAAGGACAAGGATAAGAAGCATCATCATCACCATCACCACCATCATCACCATCAGCAGCAGCAGCAGCAGCACAACGCCAATAACAACAATAGCAACCAAAGCATCAAATCGGAACGGATTAGTAATCGTCGCTCCGAGTCGCCACTGACCCATCATCATCATCATCAGGAGTCTAAGCGTCTGCGCATAGATCGCAGCTCCTCATCGAACGGCAGCTCAACGCACAATGAGAACTCCTTCGTGCCAGAGGCGGACACCAATTCATCCAGCTCAGAGGATCAACCACTGATGGGCACAAAGCGCAAGGCGGAAGTGCTCAAGGAGTCAGGAAAAATTGGTGTCACCATTAAAACGTCACCGGATGGACCCACTGCAACCAAGCCGCAACAACCGATGCAGGAGCAGCAATCGAATGCCGCAGAATCGGCCACGCAGCCGCACAAGACAGACCTGCAGAGTGCTGAGCCTGAGACAGGTGAGGCAACATCATTGACACCCGTCTATGCCGACCAGGAGGACGATGACGATTCGTCAGCGGCGCCAGCTGTGGTGGTGACGCCGTCGACGCCTCCCACAGAGAACAATAACATACCAAAATTGAGTAGCGCCTTGGCGTTGAGCCAAAAGCAACCGTTGACACCGCTGTCGCCGCGTGCGTTGCCGCCACGCTTCTGGTTGCCGGCCAAGTGCAACATCTCAAATCGTGTGGTCATCACAGATGTTACCGTCAACCTGGAGACGGTCACCATTCGGGAGTGCAAAACGGAGCGTGGATTTTTTCGTGAACGCGATATGAAGGGTGACTCATCCCCGGTTGCTTAGCCCACGTTCCTTGCTCCGAAACCAATTGTAAATACTTTTCTAAACAAAAGAAGAAAATCCAATGCTAAATGTTGCAAAGCATTTCCCTTTAAGAAATAATTTATTTATTGTATTTATTGATAGCGTAGAATCTAGTTTTGTTGTCCTTATTACAATGTTTAAAATGAGAGTAGCAGCGGCAGCAGCTGTTGTGCAGCATCAAAAGTTCACATCATCCATCTCATCCAACTTGGTGAGCTTTTGTGTCTGCCCAACTGACGACTGTCGACCAATATTACATACTAGTTGTATATCGTGTAGTTTAGCAGAGTAAAATATATATACATATATATATATATATTTGTATATATATATATTTATTTAACATATATGTATGTATATTTTTCTATAACAACTTGAATCTGATGGACACCAACCAAATCACTCATTTACGCAACAAATGCATGCGAATCTGATGCAATTGCTATTACGCTTGATATACCCATTTACATTAACATTTACAATTACATTATACAAGAACCTATCATACTACCATAGATATATATATATATATATATATATATATATACAACAACATAATCTAAGAATGTTACAAATCAACAGTAGCTTCAATTATATTCGCTCATTTTTACATCTATTTTATTTCTCAATGTGCATGTTTTTAATTTGTGAGCCCAAAATTGTAAAGATATATATATTTGTTTTTAGCGCTGACTGAATTGAAGAAACTACATTAAACATTTTTGTTGAGGATAGTTATTAGCTAATTATAATCTTCTACAAGTATAATTTATTTTTTAACGCTTATTTATAAGTTTTATTGTCCAAACTGTGCAGTGCACACAATCCAGGAATACCACACCACAGCTGGTATTTATAGATTTAGCACTCTTCCACATAGTTTTTCAATTCCTTTTAAATTGTTCTGTACATTTTATATACACACTTATTTTTAATAAACAACGCACAAAAGAGAAACTTTCCGAAAATCAATCAACATTGATTTTTTGACTTAGTTTCGAAGTATATTCGTTTTATGAGCGTGTGCGTAGTATTTATTGGCTATTTTAGTAGCGGCGATAATTCCATAAAAATAAAAACAAACAAAGCAAAACAACAAAACCAATTCTACTCCAAAATATTTTCAAGATTGTAATTTACTCTAACTTTAATGTTATTGCCAATAACCAATGGTAATTAAATTAAATAGAAACAAAAATGTTGTGTTTTTATTTAAGTTTATTAATTCATTCAATCAGTAAACTTTAAATTGGTTGCCAATATTGATGGTTAATTTAGATAGGCAGAAATGGATTGACCATATGCGGGTCTAAATTGGTTAATGAAGGCATTCAAGATTGGCGCAACTTTGTGGGGCTCATTAAGATGTATATGATGCGCTCCGTCCACATAGTGATGCTCGAAATTTGGAATATGGCGCAGCATCTCAATCGTCTCATCGAAGTACTTCTTGTCCTTGTAGTATAGGAAGTTAATGGACTTAATGAAGAGATGCGGCGCCTTGATCCGTTTCGCCATTTCCAATGTCGTCTCATTGGCCGCAGTATAGAAATAGATGCACTTCAGGTTATTGTCCCTGATGACGTAATATTTGTTTGGGTAACGAGTGGAGGGTTTAACGCCGCGCATTAGCAGATATTTGCACGAGTCCTTATCAACGGACTTCCCGCTGGCCAGATACAAGCGTTCCACCAGCTCATCCCATGCGTAGGCCGGCGGTTCCTCGCCTTTGCGCAGTTGTCGCTCCAGCACCAGAGTCTTCTCCATGCGATTCCCTAGTTCTTTCAAAATAATGTCTGGCTTGCGAATGGGAGGCTTTAACACGTTCAGACTCATAAGCAGATCAACTTTATCCGGAAAGAGTGCAGCATAAACAAAGGCATTAATCGAGTTCATTGAGTGAGCCAATATCGATAGTTTGTCCCATTGGAAATGGTTCACACCGCGCATTATCAACTGGACATAGTCTATGGTGTGATAATTAACGCCAGCTGGCAGCCATGATGAATGACCGTGTCCCGGTGCACCGATGCACAGAATCAAAAGGTGCTCGGGCAGTAGCGGTACAAGTGGATCAAAGCTGCCAGAATTGTCCTGTAGGCCCCAGGGAACGGAAATGCTAACCTCCTCGTACTGAAAGTGGATGACATATAAAGGAAAAGATGAGAATTAAGATGAAGATGAACGTGTAGGTAAGTCCGGTCATCATACAGGCTGGTTAAGGAGCTTTGAACAGATTGCCGACGAAGTCTTTGCTGTGAGACATTCACAAGTTGCTGCAGCAGCCGGCTACACCTTAAACCGTTCATTACGAATGATAGAATTAAATTGAAAACAAATATTATTTAATAATATCATCGAATCGATAAATTGCCAAATGAACCTTCATGAAACGCGACATCTGATTACATGTCATATTTATGACCTAATTATGGAATTGGCAAAACATTGCCGCTAATTCAAAAGTCAAGTTAGATAGTCTTTGCAAGCTGCTCTTTATATTTCAATAAATTGTGAACACAAATAAATGTAAATAGCCGTTTAACATACACTTAATAAATAACATAATTAATTTGAGCCAAATTTATTCTACATATATATCGCAACAGGTTCCTAGAATTAGAATTGATTGATATCGGTGCTTAAAAAAAACCTCTTTATAAGCTCGCTATATAATTAATAACAGTAATTTGATCAATTTATGCAGCCAACAAACTAGTATTTATTAATAGCCCGCCAATTTTTCGAATTCGTTAGTTTTGTCCATCCCTGGCACTCACTGCTCACAACTATGAACAGCTGTTTGGTCAGAATATTTATTAAAACGTAACTAAAATTGTAGAAAGTACTCTTTGCATATGCGTTGGCAAGATTTGAGTCCACATTTATTAGAATTGTAAGTGATATGAAAGTGGATATCAGCAAGCTGGATATACCTGTTCACCTTGCTCTTTTAAACTGTTTTGTTGTTACTGATATTACTGACTTAACGTGCCATGGATAACTCAATTTCAGGCTGTGCTCTCTTTGTGTTTTATTTCCACCTGGTGCGCTCTGTGTTCAAATAATCAATCGTTTGCTAATCTCAAAGCACACAGATAACGTAGATAAGAATTTGTCTACGACTGTGTTTAAATTAGGCTAAACTTTAGATCTCATTTACATTCCTTCTTTGGCATACTTTCAGTGAGGAACATGGAATATTTCGAACATAAGGACATTTCTAGTGCCAGCAGTGGCAACGGCAACAACGATGACAATGCCGATTTGAACGTGAACCAACGTTATCGCTATGCTGGGGACCTGACTGGCGAAGCGCCAACGAGATCGGTAAGTGTGCACATTGAACTTTGGACGCACAGCGTAAAGCTGCTCAAAATGTTGTGTATTTAATTTGCTTACAGTTCTCGGAAATCACAATTAAGGTGCCCTGGGGCCACATAGCCGGTAAATGGTATGGACCACAAGATGTGCAGCCAATATTGGGATTGCATGGCTGGCAAGATAACGCGGGCACATATGATTTGTTGGTGCCACTGCTATCACCGGATGTTGCCTTTCTTTCGGTTGATTTACCCGGTCATGGATTGTCTTCACGTCTGCCGGATGGTTGTTATTATAATGCGGTGGATAATCTATATGTGATAAGGCTTATCATGAAGCAGTATAAATGGGCAAAGGTGTCACTCGTCGGACATTCGATGTCTTCCATAATTTGCTTTGTGTTTGCCGCTGTCTTCCCCGATAAGGTTGACATGATCATTGGCATTGATGCATTGAAACCACATCAGCGCCCATATCCTTCGGTTATCCGCACCATGGAGACGCGGTTGGATGAGTTCCTCCGCGAGGACGAGCGCAATCGCAGTAAAAACGAACCGCCCAGCTACACATACGATGAACTTATCGAGCGCGTCTATATGGGCACATTCAACTCGGTGAACAAGGAGCACTGCAAGCATATGCTTGCGCGCAACATTCAAAGGTCAGGCAAGTATCCGAACAAATACTTCTTCTGTCGCGATCGCCGCCTGAAGTTCTACAACTATGCGATTGGATCGCAGGAGCTGTGTGTGGAAATGGCCAAGCGCATCACGTGTCCCTATCTGTTCATCAAGGGCTTGCAGTCGTCCTATTTCGAAGACAAGAAATACTACGATGAAGTTCTCGAGGTGCTAAGTAAGAAACCGAATTTCGAGTATCAGGAGGCTAATGGAACGCATCATCTGCACATGAATAATCCGGAGACCATAATTGGACCAATCAACAACTTCATACAACGCTTTGGGCCAGCTGCCGCTGCTGCAGCGCGTAAAAAGGCTAAGGAAGCTGCTGAGAGCAAGCTTTAGAGAGCTTATTCCAAGCACAACAATATCTATAATCAAGAAATAATCAGTATAAGCCTGGGTTAAATGGAGCCATTTTATTATTGCATAAGCGATTCTGTGTATCGATGTCACATCGCTTATTTTAATATACCTAATTGCTAAACGTATATATAAGTGTTAAAGCTATACAAATGTAACTACATACATACACATTTACACATATATATTTTGATATGTATAAAAATATATATATACGGCAAAAGATTGTTCGCTTTATTGCTTGCATGCGTTGAAGGATAATGTGGAACTGGTTATGTTAACCCTTTAAGGTCACATTTCCAGTCAATCGAGTTGCAGTTACATTGGATGAGAATTTAGTGTGGATGCCTGGTTTTTTATTCAATCAAAATTGTCCAAGGAAAAAAATGTATTTGCTTCCAAATTTAATTTTAAAAAATCTGATATATTTAAAGAATGCTCTATTTTATCATAAGCTGTTTTCAGAAATAGTCCTTGATGACACATCTGTACCTTGTTGGGTTAATGTATTACATGCGTGCTGCTGGACGATTATGAAATGCCGGCAGTTGACCTATATTTTGGCCAGTAGAATACGGTGGTGCAGCGAAAGTGTTATTAAGTCAATAAAACCCGTTTGGTTCCCAGCAGCGCCGGTACTCTTTAGACTATTTCTTGGTATTATGGTATGCGATCTGGTTTTAACATTTTGGCGGTCAGCTGTCTGATTTACATTGAAATGACAAATTAACTATGTATGGACTTAAATGACGCAACATCAAAAAGAGGAGCGCACAAAAAAAGGTGCGAAGTCTCCGAGTAGTTGGCCCTGCAGCTTCCACATATGTCTGCCTACATATCCGAACGGTGCTTCTTTAAATATATCTGCAGATACATTTTTGTTTTATACTTTTTACCTCGACCAATATGGTTAATTCCTGCGACTGTTCGATATGGCAATGACTGCTTTACAATTTGATAAATGAGCTCGGCTTAAGTGTGGCGCGTAAGGTATTAAGTATTTTCTGATCAGGACTTATATTAAATTAATGAGCAGGTGGACAGTTTAACACTGCTGCAAGCTCATCTATTAATATTTACGGAAAGCACGAAAGGTCATAGCATTTTAATATAAACATACTAATGTACATATTAGCATGACGAAAGATATCCAAAAATTGAATTGATTGGTTTTGGTTTCATCACTTGATTTTGAATATCCAGCTTAGCTTTTGGTTTATTGCACACTACTATTTTATGAATAATTATAAATGATTCGAATGCTCAGCTCTAGTTCTGTTGCGGATGTGCTGCATTGTATTCCAAAGACCTCAGGATGTAATCGGGAATTGGTGGTGGGACGGGCAAATGACTGCCCTGTGGATGGTATCCATTCTCATCAGCTGTGTATTGTAAACTGACTTGTTCACCTTCGGGAGACACCCAGTTGACAGTACCGGAGACACCATTGGGATTGCCAGCCTCCTGGGCTTGGATGCCATTGCTGGTCTCATAGGTATATTGGTAGTTGCCCTCCGCATCGGCTGGGTCATTTCTTTCGCTAAGAGTTTGTGCATTCTTATCGATGTTGTCAGCCTGGACGCAGGCCAGCAGAACGGCGAGGAGGCAAAGTGTCTGCAAGGTCAAATTGTTTAGTTAGTATTTTATATCCTTCATTCGTATATCGTTTTTGTGTTGCGGTATCCTTGAAATTTGAACGCTCTACTCACTAGCTTGAACATTTTGCTTTGGTTGTTGTCAAATTCACACTGATGGTCGTCTTTGAGTGCCGAATGCTTTTTATACAACTCTTAGAGAAACCTGAAATTAATTAGTATATATATGTATATATATTTATATGTTTATGAATAAATTGTAGGCGCAGTCACCAAAGCTGCTGATGCTGCTGTTTCTAATCCGTTGGAGCTGCGTCGACCTGCGAGCTATACTAAATATCAATGAGCTTAATGCGCATATTTTGAGCACAAAAAAAAACAGAGAATAAAATTCAGGGCAATAAAAAAAAAATGACAGACTTATATATGTTTCGTAAAACATCGCATGTAAAGCATTAAACTCATTCAAAGTGGTTTCAATTTGTTGATGGATCCACTTCTACGGATAATCGCATCCATCGTAGGCAGCACCATCACATCGCTATTAGCTTGATAGTTTTGGTTGTTGTTGTTTATTTACTTGATTTTTTGTTTGTTTTTTTTTGATGATAATGACGACTGTGACATTAGTTTTTGCCGAAAGATTGCTCAACTTTTACGATGCACCAACTCTGATTGGTTATATAAACTTTAAAAAAAAGGCAAATAGACACACTACATTAAATTTATTATCACTTTTAATTCCGATCATTCAGCATTTTGGGCAAACGAGTTTAATTATTTAATTATGCTAAGAAAAATTCTTCATCCAAATTCGAGCATTTTTGCTTTTGCATTGTGGATCGGCAATAAATTAGTGGAGCGATGTTAGGCCGTAGCTCTTCCATTTATTATCTCCATGGCGAGGCTCATACTTTATGGATAGCTAATAAAATGCCTATTAATTATAGCTGATTCCATTAGAGTCGACTCCCTGTAGCACGTGCACAAGCAGAAGACTTAGAGCACAAACTTGCTCAACTGGCTTGCTCCTAATTAGAATTGCTAAAGTGACAAAAAAAAATAAATTATTGTGATTTGTTTTTATGTATATTTGTATTTAGATGATAAATAACTCATTCGCCTTTTTTGGACTGATTCTCGATTGATGGTTTCTTGCTCGATGTGATCAATATGATCATACAAAATATTCAAAAAAATAACTTATATAATACGCATATTAGTTCCTGTCAGGCTAACAAACCAGAAATATTTGTTTTATAGTTTTATTATAAAACAATGCAGTTCTTTTTAAATGCAGTGCTTTTTTATAACTGATTTTTGCCTTCATCTAACGGGCGAGCAATGTTTATGCCAATTAAAAGATAAATATTGTAGCATATATATTATATAATTTTCTAGTCGTTTTGCGAGTATTCAATTAATTTAATTCTTATATTAATGTTTATTAACTGCTGAAATGAGATTTCTTCAGACTGCCAAACTGCTTGTTTTTATTACTATTATTTTTGTAATAAATATAATATTATTAATATAGGGCACTGCGGGCTAGTTTGATCTGTTGTCTTGCTTAATTGCCCATCCATAATTAGTCAATATAAACTAACAATTATGTTTGTTGTTGTTTATATCTGTTGCTCAAAATATAAGATGGAAATACCTGTTTTTATTTAAGCAAACATAATAAAACTTAATACAGTTTGTTTACTATGTTAACGAATAAAGTTTTAATGAAGCTATCAAAATAAGCACATCTGGTCAAGAGCTTAAAAGGTTTGTCATTTTTTTAAAAAATGTTTTCATAAAATAATTTAATGTTGAGAAGATGTTATACATAACAGATATTAATTATAGTATGGGATATTAATTTTGGTAATAACTCGCTCTTGTGTATCAATATTATTATGATTATTAGCAAATTGTTTCCTCGTAGCCAATATATTAACACTGTCAAACATGTTTTGTCAGCCATATATTCTTATAGACATGATTAGCTAAATTAATAAACAGACACACAGTTTAACACTGCCTCAAGCTCAGCGATATATAAGAAAAGTGTGCATAGCCTTGTGCAAGAATTAATATATTGTAGATTTCATTGATAAAAATTTTAAGCTCCAAGATACCATAAACCTAGTTGTTAAATATACTTTTCCTGTTATATTGCCAAAAATCTCTGCACCCTAAAATGTAAGTCGATGTAAATTATTGCGTCCGCTACAAAATTATTGCTTTCAGGTACTAACGACTCAAATTCAGCGCATGTTTTTATTCACAAACCCGAACAGAAATCGCCAGCTGGCTATGCCTTTCTCACTCATACATGTACGAGTATTTGTGATAGTAACGAGAAAAATATGGAAATACGTATTGAAGTATATCTTGGGAGTTTCTTAACCGACCTTGATGAAATTTATAGAGTGACTGACGGACATGCCTATATTGGCTCGACTAGTGATGCTGATCATGAATTTGTATTAATTTACTCTCCACAAGAGTTTACAAAAGATTACCAAAGTGAACCAAAAGTAAATGATATTTTGAAAAGTGTTGCAAATGAATTACATTTACAAAATATATATCTAAGTATATATAAATCAGCAATTAACTGATCAATGACCCAATTTAGATCTTCCGTCTTCTCAGATGTAACTCAACTTTTGCTATCGAACTTGATTCCAATTTACAATGCATCAACTTGGTCTTAAATTTTTGTAGTCTGCTGCCCCCAGCTGGAGGCTGCGCATCCAAATGTATTTCTGGTGACCTTGCGCATCCAAAACATTTCAACAACTTTTCAAGATAGACAATTCGCGCCTGCTACCAACCACGGGCACACGCACCTGCCAAACTCCAATCTCAGCTATAAATCGAACTTCAAGCAACAATTCGAGGCAGGGCGCCGTCGGCGACAACAGTCAGAAAAACCGCAATTGAAAGTCAGGTAATTTTTGTGTGTTTCTGGTTTTCAAAACAGTCTCTATGAAGCGTGTCTGTCGGGGAGTGTGAACCACATACAAGTATACAAATAATTTAGGGTTTAGTTTAAAATTAAAGAGGTGCATGAGGCAAATGCGCAAAACTGACACCAAATTAAAGCATGAAAATAAATTGATGGCAAATGACTCATGCATTTTAAGACACTCGATATTCGTTTATTGTTAAACACATTGTTGTTGTTGTTGTTGTTAATGTTTCGATTATGATAATACGATTTTCGGCAATTATTGTTGCCGCTCTTCGCCCAGTTCCACATAGTTGCCAATTGCGATTGCGCCGATGCCATAAAATGCCATTGAAACCCGTTTTGCTATAGATCCATATCCATATAAAAGCCACAACGTTGCCAACCAGAGCAATCAGTTGCAGTTGAAGCATCTTCCTTGACACAAGCCACAAGCCAACATGTTCAAATTTGTAAGCGGCAATTTAAAAAAAGTTAAATTTTTATTTAGTTCCCATTGGTTAACGCAACTATTTTGCTGTAGATGATCTGCGTCGCCATCATTGGTTGCGCATGCGCCGACAACATCAACAAGGACGCACAGATTCGCAGCTTCCAGAATGATGCATCCGATGCGGAGGGTAATTATCAGTTTGCCTACGATACCAGCAATGGCATTCAAGCCCAGGAGGCGGGAAATCAAGCGGGTGTTAGCGGTGCCTACTCCTATGTCTCACCCGAAGGCGAAAAGATCTCGCTGACCTACACAGCTGATGAGGAGGGCTATCATCCAGTTGGAGACCATCTGCCTACACCGCCACCGGTGCCGGCCTATGTGCTCCGCGCCCTTGAATACATTCGCACACATCCGCCAGCGCACCAGGACGATCAATAAGCTGACATTGAGAAACAACCAAGAAACCAGCCCCAGTCCATCAACAACATTCACCAACACCACCATCGAATCACTCGAAACTGTGGCCAGTCATTGTTATATAGAGACATACTCACATTCGCATTCGCATGTTATATAATTAGTTGTAGTTATCGTTAATAAAGCTCGTTCAACTAAAGATCTTTGCAAAAATTTCTATATTATCGATAATATAGATCATTATATAATTAAGCTAGACAGTGTATAAAGAATTCCAATTTGTATATGCCCTGCTTTTATTTGCCATTTAATATCTATCTATATGATTGTGCTGACAATTATTTTACCCACTTTTAAGCAAGGTAAAGTAAAAAGTATTCTAAATATTATATACACAGCAAACATGTGATTGACAAATTGCTAAAAAAAAAAAAAACAACAAAAGCAAAGTGTTTTAAGGTTACACATTAAATTAACTGGACAATGATTGACCCATTGACTGACAGCTGCTACAAAAGTCGAGCGGAATTAAGCTGGCTTGCAATTGTGCGCGTTTTAAACAGCGCACAAGTCGCGTCGTTGCATTGTGGGCGTGCGACTTTTTTCTACAAACATTGTTCTTTGTTGTAGTCTGATTGGGTGTTGTTTTGCTACTTTTTTCACTCACTGACCATTATGGTCAGCTGTCAGATGTATCTCTCTCTCTAGACTATTTATATAAAGTTTTCGCTTTCTTGGGATAAATAACGAGATACATTTATGTATTACTGTGTAGGTTTATGGGCTGCTCTAGTGTTTCAGAGTGACAAGTTTGTATTATTGTTGTTGTTTGTTGTTTATTGGTTTATTTACAATTAAACTTTACCTTAGTTGGTATTTGCGGAAATTGCTCAAGGGCGTTCTAGATACAATGCATATAGGTATAAATATAAAAAGACAAGATTGTCTGGGACAGCAGCTGTCCTATTCTCGCTTGGGTCAACTTATGTTGACATTTTTAAGGCATCTGCTTTGGGTCTCACTGCTACGGCTTCGAATATTTCCATTGTCTAAATGTTGTATGGACTTCCGGTGTAGAATCGGTTTAAAGTATTATTATATACGTTTAAGGTAATCATACTCAGAGGTTAAGCAAATATGTAAAACCAAGCACACAAAATACTTCAATGATTTTCGATTTTAATAAATTAAACTTTTATTTTATTTAACTAAAAAGTGGTTTTGGTTAATTACAAAAAAGTCAAGTAAGAATTTGTGGTTTTTTCTCCTCTCTATGCAATTAAGCGCTTCTGAAAATGTATCTTAATTAAATGAATTTGCAAACAAATTTCGCTCCAAGTGCCATTTTCGGATGATTTGCGCAAGGCAGTGCCGCCAACAGAAAACAACGGTAAATAAAAACATACAACACACAAAACGACTTTGGTATGTGTCTGTGTGTGTGTGGTACTGGTGTGTTAGTGTCTGTATGTGTTAGTTCTTAATGCTCAGGTACGAGGGTCCCACTTGACGGACGTAGACGCTGCGTTCATTGCTCAGATACGGCGGACAGCGTACGGTGAGGATGCCATCTGAGGAGAGCTCGGAACGCACATCATTGGGATAGTAGCCACGAGGAAGAACAAATCGTTTGACAATGTGACGGCCCACAAAACTGTCGCCATCGCGACGCTTCTCGTGTTTTGCCTCGACGACAACAGTGTCGCCGGTGGTCTTCACGGTAATCTCATAGGGCTTGAACTGATGCACATCCACATTGGCCTCGAAGCCATCCTTGCCGACGATGACGCGACTCAGATCGGGTGCAGATCCGACGCGTGATAGTCGCTTCCAGTAGGGCACATCCCAATCTGCGGCCAAATCCCAATCGCGCCACAAGCGACGACGATAATCCCATAAATCCCAATCCGTATTGTTGGTCGTTGCTGGTACCAGAGCCATCTCAAGTCTATCTGTGTGTGTGTATTTTTTTTGGTTGCTTTACTCTTTAGCAGGACGCAGCAGCGCGTTGCGAATTTTCACGGCAATTTGCGTATATTGAATTGAAAAACTATTTTCCGTTTAACGTTACGATTCGCCGCGTTTTCTGTACGTCCGCACGCGATTTTTGCGCTGAGCAAATTAAACTCGGCACTGACAGAACTGCCACCTTATATAGAGGCATTGCGCCACTGCGGATCGCGCTTCCAGTGGGCTCAGCCAGTAGCAATGACAACTGTGACGTAGCCGAGTTCAGCTCTCAATTCAGCTCCAGCTAACCAGCAGCGGGCGATATGTGTTTTGAACTGCTGTTTATCTTGAGAATATAGTCGCTGCCTGTTTTTAATCTCGATCTTGAGGAGGCTGGTGGGCTGCTCTGCTGTGGGTTGTTCTCAAGCTCACTTCACATTTCCTTGGGGGGTTACAACAACTGGCCCAAGCTAAAAACTTCCGCCAGAACTACTACTAGCACTAATAGTCTTGAACATATATCTCGTATACATCAATCAGATGCGACTCAAATCTCTTCACCAAATTCTTCAATCAAATCTTTAAGAATCCAAATCTTATTCTCCCAAAACGTCAGAGGTGCCCAAAGTAAGCGATTTGGCTCAAAGCTCGCTCACTATTTGTATCAACACATAAGATTTAATTACGCAGTATTTCCGCTGTTGTATATATTATAAATATATATATATATATATAAATATATATGTGTGTGTCAAGCCAAAATTAAAAAATTTCTTTGGCGGAAATCCGAAAACAAACATTTGACTACGTCGCATAATTCTTTTCACTTTTTGACCAAATACGGAATTGACTTTTTGTGCGGATTTTCATTTTCAATTAGCAAGCTACAGATACAGATACAGATACGACAAAACATATACAGATACCGAGATACTGTATCTGCATCATGTTCAGCGCTTGGATTGAAACATAGACATAACAAAAGGCAATTTGTATGGACGGAGCTGTCTGCTAAACGGCTTTTCGACTATTGCCATCGATTTGCACCAAAGATTAGCGACAACAGCAACAACAACAATAACAACAAGCATAGACAACAAGCATCGACATCATCGGGAACATAACATTTATGGGCCTGACCTGACCTGAACCCCACACCCCGCCACACCATGGATAGATAAATGATGACAAATGGTGTGGGGTCGGATTTCTGTGTGTGTGACCCAACCCGTTTATAATTGTGTTCCATGTTCTTCTTGTTCTTGTTGTACTATTTGTGATAGAGTTTGATAGTAATTATAATGACAACGGCGACAATTTACATGCCATGCCCTCCAATAAAGTGTTTATATAGTTGGGAAAAAGAATTTGGTATATTATATATATTATGAGTTCAATGAGTTTGAAACTTAGTCAGCAAATGACAGCGCCCAGCAGATCTATAGATGCACTTGGCAATTCAGATGAAATATGTGCAAATGTCAATAGCAATTGGCTTGATTAAAAAATTATAGACAAATTAAAAGTAATTTACAAGTATAGTTTCCAGATAAATGATCTCAGTTTACATATATTTTCCTTGCTATGATTACTTTATTTGAGTGATCAAGAAGTTCACATAACTATTAAGTGTAAAAATAAATATAAATAAAAGTGAATATTTATGCACACATTAGTTATTCTTTTGCCTTACCCATGTAGCGCAGTGTAGCCGTGAAATGCGCGCTTAAATTCTCGTTTGGAAATCAATGAAGTGCCGCTGCCCCAGCAGCAGCGACAGCCACAACTACAACAACAACAACAACAACAGAAACTAGTGACAATAATGCATTGTAATTATAGCTAAGCAATTTTATAAAGAAAAAAAACAACTATTGTATGTAATCGACTAATTTGTTTGATTTTATGGCAAAATCAAATCAAATGCGAAGCAAGCGATCCCAATGATCAATTCCCAAAGGGTGTGGGTCGCATTCATTCACTTTCTTTGGCAGCTGCTTACACAAGACCTTCTAGTATTTACATATATTTCATGTGCTTTCTATAATGCTGATCCGATAGAATCTGATTTGCATTGCATTGCCACCCCCACAGAAATATGCTATATGGCGAGTTTTGGGCACGCGCTTCGTTTTGAAAATGGCCATTGGGTGTGGGTTGCACGCGATTATTTAGTATTTAGATGCATCTCTTACAAACAGCAGCTATCTTGCTATCCAACGGGCAAACTGCCAGTGGCAACAACTCAACACAGCAGCAGCAACCAGCGGCAACATCTGCAATATTCTGTCTTTAGTTTGATTGCCCCCTCGATTTTGTCAACACCTCCAAAAAAATACGTTGTGAGGTCTGTGCTAAATTATAAACGTTTTTTTTTTTTTGTATTATTTTAAAAATATTAATTGCGTATTTAACACAACTAAGTGTGGGTGCTAAGTGTGCTCCCAGTTTCGACAGTATATATATATGTTATATATATTAATAAATTGAATAAATAATTTTAAGTTACTGCATAGCGTCAGGCTGCAAATCATATTCAATTTATTAATATTATGCAGCAGCCTAAAAGTAGGCTACACAAATCTGACAGAATTCGTAATTCGTAATTCGTAATGCACAATTACGTGCTCGTTATACTTAATGAAATTGCTTGAATAAATTGTGTCAAACTAATTAAAACAATTCAATAAACTGCACAACAATTTAAGCTTGACAACAGAAAACAAAAATAATACACGACTACTTTATTCTCTGCATTGCGAAATGCATGTATATATTATAATATAGTATTATATTATTATTTTTAAATATAAAATTGTGGAATTTATTTCTCTGAATTTAGAAAATGTGGCTAATAAATATAATAAGTTATATTGACATATAGCCGACTATAATTAATTCATTTTCCGTTGAGTAACCGAGTATACAAAAATGGTAGTCAACTTACGTTTATTGCGCTGAGGCCAAATGAAGTCACTGGCAGTGTTAGGCGAACGAATAAATTGCGGCCAAGTAGTCGCCAAGGTAGTCCACAGAAACCACATAAAAGGCCAACTGTTTTGTGGTGCAGGCGAACTCAAGAGAAAGAAGCGCGTCACAGGCTGCCACAGCCACAGCCTGCCACTGCAATGCGGTGCGGTGCCATTTGCCCAAGTTGCAGACGGGCTGCCATAGCGCCGCAACTTAAACGGTAATTGGCCGTGCGAGTGAGCACCATCATTTCGACAAAGACCTCCCAGCCCACCCATCCCTCTTGCCACTGTTGAAAATAATGCAGTGCAGGCCGCAAGTAACAAGCAACCAGCAACAAAAACGAAGAAACCAGCACGTAAAAAGTTTCAGTTCTGTATTTGGGATGACAAACGAAATGAAAACAGCTCCAAATAAATAGAGTTGGTAGTGCTCGACCAGCAGTTATCTGGCATCCAGATTTTAATTTTACATAACCTCAGAAACCTACAAATTATACAACAGATTTCACCATAGCAAAAAATGCAGTAATTAATATAATAAACTATTTTTATAATTTAATACGCACTGCTTGAAAATACCTACTTGAAAATGAGGTGTCTGCATGCAACAATTACATATATTTTCCCAAGCTTATCAAACCCTAAGCACATTTTTGTAGGGTATTGGGTGTAACAAGAGAACTACATTTCCTTTTGTCCATTCCGGCGCCGTCGCCACGCCCACAATGTACTTGCACTTGTTTGCATACGAAAACAAGAAACGTTTTATTTATAGGTGCAGCCAGAGGGGGAACAGCGGATTGGTGGGGTCCTGCAACATTTTGACGCTCCATTAGTCTATTTTTGTGTTGTGCTATTGAACCCAATAGTGAAGAGCGAGCGGCTGAAATGGAAAGTGACCCCGAGCCTGAGGTGCAGTCGGCACAAATACGGTGTCTGATTTGTCTTTGATGCGCATTAGGAGCAGGGTATAACTTTGGGGGTTGGAGATTGGGGCGGACTGATTGGGTGTGGTTATGTCGCAGCGGCAGTGTCACTGCAGCTCATTTGAAATTCCAAATAAAAAGGTGACGCCGTATCCTTGGTATGTCCAGGGCCAGGATAGCCGCAGCCAGCGGCAGCCAGCAGCCAACGCTTGGCTCATATGCATGCGAAAGGAGGTGAAAGGACATGCCATTTGGCTGTCGTCCCTTTTAGCCAAAGGTCACAATTTACCAATTTTGTCTTCCGTTACATTTGCACTTGAAATTTTTGAGTTGACGTCGGAAATTTCTTTGCTCAGTCCGCGTGGAAAATTAATGCAAGTGTCAAGTTTTCGCTTATGCCATCAAGGACATCGCACATGTCCTTGCCAGCACTCAAGGTGAAATCTGTAAACTGGCAAAGATTCATTACAAATATAGGATATAACGAACTGCATTTTTTGTTACACATTCATTTATTAAATTCCAAGTTAAATATGTATGTATACGATTTAGTTGAAGTTTGCTTTATGATATGCTTTGCGTTTCTAAAGTATGTAGCTACGAATTTGTAAAGTGCTTAGTATAACATGATATTCAAATTAATGCTAATCGATTCAATAATAATGCCCTTTGGATAGTTCCAGAATTACTTATGCTCGAACTATCTGACTTTTAGAGTTCAAAATTTAGTGTGTCTTTGGGTTTGTCTCTACTTTGTCATGTTTTGGGAGAAAGAGAGATCTCTTAAGTTAACTATATATCGAGTATGATTGACATCAAGTAACATTTAACAGTAAATGGATGAATTCAGAAGAGAAATGATACACAAAAATTGAACAATCGTTTTTTGAAATTCTCTTCTGAATGCGACCAATATACAGATATGCAGTAATAATAATCATGTATTTTAAGTTCCTGCTAAAGCTATGTGTTTTTTTCTTTCAAATATATAGTGTTCATTCGTGTACTAAAAGATCGATTCAGCATATGTATTTAAAACTACATATATTGTACGAATATGATATATCATGTATGTATTTCTAGTTCAAGTGCAAACAGCTACTTTTATGTAATTTCGCGTTGTGTTCATATAAAACTCTCTATTTTTCACTATTGTGTTTGTTTTTTTTTTTCAACATTTAGAATACAAATAGAACACGGAAATATTTTTTACTGGGCTTTGTATCGAACCTAGATTTTTGCAAATTTAAGCTAGTTATATTGAGACTAGATCGCAACAAATTTCACTTTCCATTAGCATCTGAATGTGGCACAAGGTCTTGCAATGTCCTTAGCTCTTTTGTTGTTATTCTTTTTCTTCTTCTTCTTCTTGCTGCTGTTGCAACATGTTTCACTTTTGATAGCCACCGAAACTGTAGTTAGAACCCACTCCAACACTTGCTGACATTGTCGGAAGTTTCTGCGATTTTTGTTAGTTTTTCGTTTTCAGTGCTACAAAAAACTTTTCTATTTGTTTGTTTTTTTTTTTTTACCAAAAATATAAAAGGGAAACTTTTCATTTTTGTGTTTGTAGTTGTGTGTGTGTGTGTTTGAGTAGCTTAAGCTGTGTTTCTGTTTTTTGTTGTTTAGGTTGTGCCTTAAATTTTGCCCGTTATTCAAGTACATTATGTAAAATATAGTATATATGATCTATATAAGTATATAAATAGTTTTCTATTTTCTTCATATTTAGGTATCAAAAAATTCGTATAAAAATCGTTGCTTAACAAATTCTCATTATATTTGACTATAAAAATCTTCTTCTGGGCTTAAAAATTGTGTTCTTCTCGATTATTTAAGAGTTTGTTCAATAAATCAATTTCGGTGTGTGTTTGTTTTCAAATTCCTAATCGATGTCAAGCTGCTGCTGATTCTTTGGCCATTCTTTAGTAGCTGCAAATGAATGAAGAAAAAATTACGCAGCACGAATCCTTATGCAAATACCTGTGATGTGACCAATTTGAATGCGAATTATTCGTGTGTGTGTGCGTGTGTGTTTGTGTATGAGTCGCGTGTGCCACGCCTCTAACGCCTAATAGGTAATGCGTCCGAAGCGTGTTGTGGGCAGCGTTGCTGGCTCAGAGTTAGGCAACTCGCCGCAACGCTGCAGCCAGGTCCATGCCTCGCCGCAGAGCACACCGACTCTGGCTAACATTCAGAAACAATTGCTTCGACTCTTCGATGCCGATGCCGATGATATTGATACGGATGCTGTAGTGGTTGTTGTTGTTGTTACAGTTGTTGCTGTCCTTGCCGGCAGCAACGCGGCCGCGTTCTATGTCCTCTTCAGCTGCTCGGCAATCTGCGCACGGCTGGAGGATTTGGGTGTACGGGTCTTCTTCACCAGGAAACAAGTGAGAAACTCGATGGGCGATGGCACCTTCTGGAGGCTCTCCTCGCTGGAACTGGTGCCCGACTGATGACTCTCGGCACGCACATTGCTGCACTTGCTGCGACCGGCGCTGGCACCGGGTCCATCCATTTCGAGTGCATGTCGATAGTAGTTCTTGCAACATTTCTTGGACAGATTGTACATGCGCACGGTGCGATCAATGTTCTCATCATCCTCTTCCTCACTGGATTTTAAATTCAAGCCCATGCCACCCACGCCCACATCATGCGAATTGGATTTGACCATGGCCGTGTTGGCATTTTGTGCCTTCTGCAGTTTGTTCTTTTTCAATTGCTTCTGCTGCTTCTGCTGATCCTTGATGTGCTGCTGCAGACTGCACGGCTCAGGCTCCTGCTCAAGCTCCCTCTGCTGTTTCGTCTCCTCCGGCTCCTCCTCCTCGAGATTATTTTGGGTATCATCGTAGAACTTGTAGCTGCGATAGCGTGCATGCCTTCCCTGCCAATCGGTGCGTCCTGTCCATTCGGGGCGCCCAGTCCAATCGGTGCTCGCTGGCAGCGACAATTGTATGGTTGGCGTGCGATAATATTGCCGATGTGGATGGAAACCAAGTCCAAAGTCATCCATGTACGACTGAGTATGGATGTTGTCCAGCTCGTCGGCAACGCTCAGCAGAAATGGCAGAGTCGACATGGTCTCCTTGTAGATTGTGCGTTGTATTTTGTTGTAAAAAAAATTTGTTGTATGACGCGAACTTTTCAAATGGAAATTACAGAAATTTTCCAAATTGTCAGTTTTATTTCAATTAATTTGTACTTGTCTATTTTGAATAATATTTTTCCAATTTACAGTTTACAACTGACGTTTCGCACTGGCCTGGTTTGTTTTCACTTTTCAGACCGACTGACTCTTGCTGATGGTTGAAAATGTGTAGGTATCTCAATTTCTATGCTACGGCGGGGGCATATATAAACACAAACACACCGACAATGACAAACACACACATACACAGTCGTAGACACCTACACACACACACACACACCCAAGCACACAAACAGTAGTAACACAATAAAAGTGCACTTGTTTGCTTTTACTTTGGCTCTGCTTTTGCTTTGCGTTGCTGCACTCGGCGCACTGAGACACTGGCTCCCTGGCTCACTGGATCTGGCTGGCTGGCTGGCTGGCTGGCTCCGCTCGGAGTCAACTGCACGGACTCGAAACTCAAACAGAACTGAATTGAGCTAAATTGAAGCACGGAATATCCACGAGAAACGAGGAATGCAATGCATTTAACTGGCACTGCACGAAGTGCGATTATGTTTGGTTTATCATCATCATCATGTGGGGAAACTCCTTCGGCTCTCTCTCTCTCTATCTCTCTATCTCACTCTCTTGCACTCGTTATCTCTCTCTCGCACTCGGCTGTTGGTCACGCGCTCACGACACAGTAAAAATGCTGACACGAAGTGCAGCACAAAAACACAAAAAAACCCAAATAAAAACAACCCCAAACCCAAATACACCACACATATATACACACCCGCACACACACACACATGGCAGTGCAGCTGCTGGATTTAAGGCTACGCTTGGTTTTATGTTTTGATTTTGCACGTACTACGCGGCGTATGCGTGTTATTATGGTGTGCAATTTGGGGAAGGGGTTTGTTTTTGGATTGCCTTGAATACGCTGCTGGAAATTTCCTAGCGCGTTTTTCGCGCCTTATTGTCATTCGTTTCATAGGAGCTGGCTGGTTTTTTTTTCGCCTCCAGCATGGCAGGCTGCTGCGCTGGTGTCCCTGGACTGGCTGCGCTGAAGGACAACGACGACGTCGATTGTGTGTGTGTGTGTGTGCGGCATCTGTGTGTGTGTTTGTGTATGCGTTTAAAATCTTAATGCGCAATAATTCATTTTATGGAATTATTGTGCAGGTGGTTGCGACTGACGTTAAGTGTTTTTTAGCTTGGCAAATTTAATTCCAAGCCGACAATTTATGCCATCCACTGATAAGGCATACTTCATTGCATTTCTGGCAAGCTATTTGATTATTAAGTGTAGTGTATAAAACTGAAATGTACTTATAAGGGAAACCCAACATATCTGGCTATTTCTAGAACTATATTTGGGGTAAACGTAGGCAATATATTTATTAGCACTAGATTTTTAGCTGGTGAACTGTAAATTTGTTAGCTGCTTTATATAAGGTGGTCTATAAGCTGTGAAGTGTAAATTAGTTAGCTACATTATATATAAGGTGGTCTCTAATCTTAAAAATAATCTAGTTGTTCCTCAATGTCAAAGTTACATAACTATAAATAACTCTTTTAAGTCAACTTTGAGGGAGAGCAGAGCTAATTGTGTGGCACCCACTCTACTTTTCTGACATTCTCCATTCATCTCTCTCACTCTCCAATATTAAAAATCCATTACTGCAATTGGCTATAAATATAAATCAGTTACTTCAATCGACACACCCCCGAAATTGTATTTTGTTCGAGCCCCGAGTTCATATGGGAAAATGCACTCGGGCAGATAAACTGCAATCCAGTTGTAGTCCACAATGTGTTTACATTATTCAGGGCCAAACAACAAGCACTATACAAATCCGCAATTGGTTCAGTTCAGGAGCACTGAGTGCTCTGTGCGAGACCAGGTCGTTTGGGGTCAAAAACTGCAAACAGTCAACGAAACAGGCCTGGGCAATTAGGCAGAACTGCATTGCTGCAGGGCACACATCAGCCACAATAGAAGAAAATGTGAAATGAAAAACACTAACATGTATTTGTCTCTGTGTGTGTGTGTGTGTGTGTTGTCTGGCAGTTGGATACACTTAAGCCTGCGGTGAGCGACAGTCGTTTGTGCCACTTATTGAGAGCAAGTGGACAGCAGAAGAGGACAGACAAACAGGACATTACACGAGAGGAGGAGAAAAGAGGAGAGGAGAGGAGAGGAGAGGAGAGGAGAGGCAGTAACAGAGTCCAACACAGCACATCCTATAAATCCCTTAGCACTCTATATGACACAGTTTCAACGAGCAGACCAGGAGGCCAGGGGCTGCTCATCAATCGGTCGCTCGACTGATGTCCATGCACCTTGGAGAGCCTCCCCTCAGACGATGATGGGCTGACGATAAGCGGACGAGTTATGGTTAGATGCAGAGGGGAGGGCATCACTTGAGCTCATGTACAAACATGTTGTGACTGACACAGGCTGCTGCCATTGTTCTATGTAGTGGCAGGCACACCCTGCAGCACACACACACACAAACACACACAGAAGCACAAACAAGCACAAAGACCCCACATCAAATATTGTTCATACGCCGCGTTGGCCTCATTTACGTACTGGCTGCCTTTGGCTGTCGTTTAATCCATTTAATTGAATTTAAAGCTTTATTTGCGTTTGTTGTTCTTCTCTTTTTATTGTGCATTCTATTTGGTGGCACGCATAAGTCAGGCATGGCGACGCGCCGCCAACCGCCCACCTGAGCTGATGCCATAAAATATTTATGGGAATTGACAGCAATTTGCCGTTGCAAGCATAATAAAAATTAGAAATGCATTCCGAATCGCGTATAGGCATTTATTTAGACTTATGCCTCGCATGTCCTTGTGCCACTTGGCAGCCAAATGACTGATTGACTGACTGACTGTCTAACTGACAAGCCGATGACTGTCTGCGACTGTCTGGCTGGCTGGCTGGCTGGCGTTTCGTATCAAATTATCTATAAATTGCAATTGGCCATCGCATGCTATCGATGAGGATTGGTGTGGCGTGCCGCCGAGCTGCATTTGATTGTTTTTTTATTATGCCTGCCTCGCCGATGTCGATGTCGATGTCGATGGTCGTCTGTACCGTGGCGTGTGAAATTTCATACATCATTTTATCAAATGCCACAGATATGCACTCTATTTTATGTGTATATTTTCACAGGACATACATGCAATCAATTTGTTGAACACAAACTGTGCCTTTGCCTTCGGTATTTACTCCAGATTTGAATTTAATTTTCAGGTCACACAAAAGGGGGGCACACTATTCATATATGTGTGTGTGTGTGTGTGTGTTAGCGAGGATGTACTGGTTTCTTTTTCTTGGTAGTCAAGTGGCAAGCCAGACATAAAAAATGCAATAAATATTTAAATTACGATATCAGCGAGCTGCACGCAAATAAGAAACTGGGTTCAGGGCCCTTCAAAACTAGGCTAAATGTGGATAAAGCTAGAAAATAATTAACACGGCCAAGTTGCAAGTCTGCCAAGTGGGTTGAAAGTGGGTGGCAAACTAGTGCAAAATAATGAGAAGCAGCACCTGAGCGTGGCAAAATTAATTACATTTTAATTGACACTATACAATTATATTTGATGCATATATAAAAAAGAACTTTGTATTTGAAATAATTAAAATTATTGGCGCAATTTGTTTTTAAATATTTTTTGTAATAAACTTTAAATATATTATATTACGGCATGAGCATATACATTTTTATTGATTCAATTTTACAAGCTGTAAAATGGAACATATATGTGGACATTAATGATAAAAAATGTTATTACAATTGTAATTTATGCATAAATATAATTATTTATGGACAAGTCTAGCTGTTGTTGTCTTACTTGTTCGCTTATCTCTCTGTAAAATGTTTACTCTCGGAAAATGCTATTTAAGTTGTGTGTGTTATTTATGTGATTTATTGTGACAGTATTCTTACACAACATTTGAATGAAAATCGTGTTCTAACTTTAAATGTATATGTCAGACCCGACCTGGTTTTTGAAAAGCGTATCGCTTTTGATAAAGTAATATAATTGAAAAGTTTTGACTCATCCCTACAGGCACTCCTTGGGAGTACCAAACAGCATTGTTTGTATAAATATTTCAGTTTTGACATGTTATGGCAAAGATAATTTACAACCAGTTCATTTCTCACTCATTTCATTCATGCCACGCAGTTGAAACATTCGTTTCGCGTTTTCTGCTTGTGTCTCGCGTTGGTTTATCTTTGATTCACTCTTCATTTTGGCATTAATTTAAGCTTCAAAGGTTATTTTTGCACAGCAACAGCAACAACAAGAAGGAGCCAAATGGAGGCAAGCGACAACAACAACAACTGTAAATTAATAACAAAATAACAGCAACAATCGTGTCAAGTTCAACAAAAGCTTCACCCGCAGCTCTTTGTTGTTGTTGTTTTTTATTTTATATTTTATATACATATAAAATTCGTGGCACGCACAATCCCAAAAGAAAAAAATGTAAAACCAGTTAATGCGTTTGCTGCTGTTTTTCCTGTTGTTGTTATTGTTGTTGTTGTTCGTGCACCCACGCGGCGCTTGAAGAGAGCGGCTTTAAGAGTGCGGCAAGAGCGCGCTTTATAAAGTGAGTTGGTAGCACCCTAAATGGAGTTGCTCCTCTGGCGGTCATTTTGGTCAATGCGGGAAAGAGTGAGAGTCAAAGAGTTGGCCTTCAAAGTCAGGTTGACAAAAAGGGATAATTTAATTGCATTTATTTACGATATAAAAAATCACTTTAATGAAGTTTAAGCATTCTCTTTCTTAATAAGCTGCTAAAACTCATGAAATCTGAACAAATTAACACAATTTTTAAATAAACTCAAAAATAGTTAAATATGCATATAAAAACATACTAAAATTAGTTGCACTAATTTGCTAATGGGGCACCCATATAATATATTTTTTATACATAAATTACACAAAGCATCTTGCTCATCAGCCACAAGCATCTTGCAAAAAGGCAGCAACAACAACAACACCAACAAATCGACAACAACTCAACAACTCAACAGCTTGCAGCATCATCAACGACTCTGGACTCGGGTCACCTCTACAAGCTGTCAATGGTGACGCTCGCTTTGCCCGCTCTCTCTTTGTGTCTACCTCTCTGTCTCTGTTTCTCTCTTAGTTTAGGGCGACTGGGTATGCAGACTGATCGCTAGCGGATTGAGTCGTGGAGGCGGGGAGGCGGGAAGTTGGCTTTAAACTACTCACAAGCTCACAAGTCGCGACGGAAGCCGCCTTGCTCTGAGCTTGTCTTGAACTTTGGCAGTCGTTTACGGTTGTTCCATGCGGCGCGTCGGCAGCGCGCTAAGTACGATCTACGGGTAATGAGGTTTCCGAAACTTGTCAAAATTCCCGGTCATTAAGCCAAAACAATTCAATTACAAAGTGTACAAAGTGTATTTGCGCCCCAGTCTCCACAATTCACACTCCATGCTCAACCATTTTGCGGCGCTCTTCCACTTGGTTTTAATTCTATTCGCGTGCACCCGTTAAATAAATGTGTGGCTGATCTAATCGCTGCCTTTGGCACGACAAAGTGCTCCAACCGCAACAAAACCGAATGACTATCCTGGCACCGGATAAAATCTAAACTTCCTTTGTTTTTTGTGTAATTCGCGGCTTTGTGAAACAAATAAAAATGGGTCGCTCTTATCCTGGGCACTCAGTTTGTGGATGAGCTTCGGTGCGTTAAAGTGTTGACCCAATTAAATAATTCAGAAAAATTAATAAAAATTTACTTCAGCAACAATAATAAATTCAAAGCAAAAAGCTTTCACCTAACAAACGACGAGGCGCAAAAAACTAGTTTTCTGACGCTTTTACTAAGACAAAATACAAAAAGAGGCAAAAAATAAAAGACATTATAAATTACAATATTTCTTATATGTATTTTAGCCCCAAACATATAGCGCACACATAGAGGAAAAACAAAGCAAAAAAAAAAAAACACACGAAACTATACCAATCCGAACATAGCCCAAAACTAACCCAAACGAGCGCATCGCAGCGCATTCAACAACTTGTTTATTTCAAAATTTAAGTGTATATATAACAAAAAGGCAAACAAAAAAAAAATAACAGAAACCTGAAGCGCGTATATATCTTATAAATAGTACGCTTTGTTTCGGCACCCAGCGCTGGCGACCATCAACAACAACAACAACACCAACTACACTAAAACAACAACAACAATCAAGTGCTGTTTGTTTTGGCGTAGGTCAGGCAACTCCGAGAGTCACCCGAAATTTCAATAAATAAATCACAAACTATGCACTGATTGAGCTGCCGGAAAAGAGTCGCTACAAACAGCTGAACCCTCGTCAACTAACTGCTACTTCTACCACAAACTGCTCATAAATTGGCACAAGTTGCCGGCTGCTCTTTGGCAACTGTGCTAAAATATTTTCAAGTGCACAATGCTACATTGGTCACTGATTGTCAGCGCCCTGGGCGCAATTGTTGGCATCCTAAGTGCCTACTGCGGCTGGTGGCTGTTCCCCGACATGATACACAAGAATGTCGAAAAGGTGAGTTGCAAAAAAAATAAAACATCTTGAAGATACTTTAATCTTTGATATAGAATAATTATTGAATATTCTACTTAGTATATTCTAAAAGTTTCTTAAATATCCTCTAAAGAACATTCTTACAATTAATCATTTTGAAATATTGTTAATCATTTGTCCTTCATTTGCCCACAGTAGAATATTTCTTGATGTTTGCTTATTCCGATCAATATGTCAGCAAAATATTGCAATCAATAATAGTATGACAATTCTCAAAACCACAGTTGGGAACAATTATACTATTCTTAATTCAGAACAAAGTAATGTTATTTTTATATAACAAAAGTGGGTTAGTCAGATTGTATAAAGTTATCGCAAATAAAATAATGCAACACTTTATGGATGAAAAACAATTAAATAGAATATACAATATATTAATATCTTAGGCAAATAATACTTTGGCTTATTCAAATACTCAAAAGTAGGATCATTAGTACTAACTATAACTTAGCCAGGTCATTTAGAATAGTTTAACTTAATGTACGTTAAACATGCCGGTTGTCAGTGTCAAAGCTGACCTTCAAAAGAACTTGAATACATTAGATTACCAGGTCAGCCATTATTTATTACTTCATCCCCAGTGGATTGCGAAACATTGCGTCGATCTGCATACTTAGATACGGCAATATTTCACTATCGCTATAAATGACGTTGCAGAACATGTCATAACAAATGAAAAAAAAAACACCGTTAAAATTGCTGCCCAAAACGTGACAGATAGCATTTACATATATAAACATATTTATATTTACTGATGTATTTGACAGTTACGCTCACGCTATGCACAAATTAATATAATATGCAGTCAACAAACATTTGAAATGCAATGCGGCCCCTTCAATAATAATCCATTTGAGAGAAATGCATTATAATTTGGGCAAATAGTAAAATACACAAAAACTGTTTGAATAGATTGACTATGATAAAGACGATATGTGTTTCAATTCCAGTTCTATGCCAGAGCAGTCGTTTTGTTTTACATTTAATATATGCTTGCTGAAGGTTTTTAAGAGTGTCCAAAATGTATACCTCTGAGTTCTCAAGGCGCTGATTCATTGCCAGAGCTAAGGCTATCGGTCGACTTAGAGCCGCATGATTCACTTGTTGTTTATTGCAATTAGAATGTGTCGCATTGCTTTTTAATTGCCCTGCCCTGGCCCTGCCCATGATGGCAAGTCGCAAGTCGCATTAAGTGGCGCTCTTAGGGTTGTCATGTATTGGGCTTTACATGCGTATACTTAATGGGAACCTTGTCCTCTGGCGCCCATGGGTGAGGTCACCTATCATGTATCGCTTTTATGAGCCATTGTGCTCAGTTCCGTATCTGCGGCATATCTTTAAGCTGCAATCTAGAATGGTATAAAATCAAGTTAATGTGTTGGATAAAGGTTGATGCTATCAAAATGTGTCGCCTTCAAGTTGAAGGCAGCCGTATAAAAACCATTTCTATTTGTAATTCCACATGCAAATAAAAACCAATTGAAATTCAAAGCAATTGATGGTCAAATTGTTGTTGTACATTATTGGGCAATTGGGCCAACAAGCAATGCCAAGCAATTAACACTCGTTTTTGAGTGAAATTTGATTGCGGCTCACTTAGAACGTAGCTGTTATTAAATATTACGTACACGCCAAGTTGACCCATTGACTTGTCACATTCTGGACTGGTAAATCCGCTGAGCCTTCTGACCCCCTGAGGTATCTGCATTTACATATGAAAATCTGTTTCGTTTTTTTAAATTTCAGTCACGTTTTGGCGCTTGCTTTGACGTTGATTTGTTGTAGTTGTTTTTGTCGATTTTGCGTTGAACCATTTGTTAAAATTGCTAAATTTCGCAATAATTATTTTATTTTTTTTATTATTATTTCTTTTGGCAGCTGAATGAATTTTGGGCCAGTGTCAATGCGTCTCAGCTTGTTGTTGTTGTTATTGTTACTGTCTTGTCTTCAGCTCTCTTAGTTTGGGAACTCTTAAGGTTAATCAAACATTTTGTATGCTCTTTTCATAGGCCGACGACGCCGGCTTCGTGTGCATTGACATTGAGATTGTTTTTTGGTTATTTTTATGCTTTTCGAAGATTTTTTTTGACAATTTTTCAATTGTACCCAGTTTATACATAGATACATTGTATGTATGTCGAGTACATGTAGCATGGTCTTAGCCGCACTATAAATTTATATTGCTGGTCATGTTTCTTGGGTTTTACTTTTGCCAATTTTCGTTATTTTTTTGAAGTTTACGAGGGAATTGTAAATGTTTGTGGATGCTTCTAGTCAAGGCGCTAATATTTAGTGCTAAGCCATTTAAGTGTGAATTTTTTTTACAGGGTCAGTAATTTGACATAGAAATTCCTTTAAATGGTTGCCAATTTTTGGCTGTACGAGAATTTTAAAAGTGACTTGATTAAAAAGAGGTGTTTACAACAGGTTTCATATTATCTGACTACTGTATTTGACCTGCAAATACCTAAAGCCAGCTTCAAAGACATCTCTTACAACCTGTTAAATTCATTTCGTTAAATTTTAGACACCCTCTTTTGTCATTTTTGGGTTATTCACATTAATTAATACCTAAATTGTTTATATGTTAGACGTTTTGGTCATTGCACTTTGGCAAATAATTAATTCCAATGTATATGCGTCTCAAAAAAATATTTAATAAAATACACATCAACAAGGAATAATTAACCGAATGAACTACAATACGTTGTTGAAAAATTATCACTGTTAACTTAAGTAAAAAAAGAGAGGAAAGAAAAACTGGTTCATCGTCGTCAGTCTGGCTATGTGTTGATGACGCTGATGTGATTTTTATGGTCACTAATTCATCATTTTGCTCATAATTTAGTTGAGTTGTTTCAGACGACAAACCGTACATAAAACGCAAATGAGCTTGTTTCCGAAATGTTAAATGAGAAATAAGCTACATTAAGTGTAGACAACTCGTTGAAATATAATTAATGTAATTATTCATATCTAATTTCACTTAATTGTTTATTATATTCGTTAGAGCATTGTTATACAAGATGGTTCTGAGCAGTACAAGCTATTTGTGAATCTGCCCCAACCACTGATTTTCAAGGTGTACATATTCAATGTGACGAATCCCGCTATGATACAAAATGGTGCCATACCCATTGTCGAGGAAATTGGACCATATGTTTATAAGTAAGTTAAATGCATCCTGTTGCAACAATATAATAACTAAAAAAAACTATAAACTTTTTTCAGACAATATCGCCAGAAGAAGGTTAAACATTTCTCGCGAGATGGTTCCAAAATATCCTATGTGCAGAATATTCGTTATGATTTTGATGAGGTAGCCTCAGCACCCTATACACAAAACGATCACATTGTAGCACTCAACATGCACATGAATGTGAGTATATTGAGAGTTAGATATATATACATATATATATATATATATATTATTATCTGAATTATATAAATGTTGAGTATGTGATTGATAATCTTCTGACGCATCTTACAGGCCTTTTTGCAAGTATTCGAAAGAGAAATGACTGATATCTTACAGGGTTTTGCAAATAGATTGAACTCTCGATTGAATCGCACGCCCGGCGTACGGTTTATAAAGCGTCTGATGGAGCGCATACGAGGGAAACGTAAAGTAATTTTATTTATTACTAACTCTATAGAGCCAAAAAAAAATTCCACATATACGATATATTACGTTAATAACGGAATGGATTATGGAAAAAACCTAACTGACCATATCGACTTCATCGCTGAAGCATGCTACTGGTTTTGGTCATAGGTCAATGTTATTGTTATTGGCTTTGGATTTTTGGTTTTGGTTAGGGTTTTGCGAGTTGATTGGCTCAACGCTGACGCAGATGATTGGTAACCCTACAAAAGGTTAATCAAATAAGAATGGGTTGGTTACTGACAACGGATAACAGATACAATGTCATTCAATTTAACTATTGTATTGGACAATACTTTGTTCTTCTTCTTGATGAGCTGATGATGGCCAACTGATAGGGCTGTATCGATTTCATTGCTGTTATATGGTTATTAATTATGATAACACCCCAGACATGCGTAAAGTAATTAAGCTGTTAATATGATTAATGTATTCACTTAGCCTTTATTTATTTAAAGTGGAGTTGGATATATCAAATATATTGATAAGCTTCAGGTTTATTTTAGTATTAAGCTGACTGGTTTAAGGTTAATGTTGGGCTTATTTATTAATAGACTCAAATCGAGCAGAACTATGGAACAGATAATAGTATTAGCTTAAATATTAAGTTAACAAAAAAAAGTCTGTAATGACTCGGTTTCGGTGTTGACATGCTCTATAAGTAGTCTAAAAATACTAACAAACCGTGACTTTTAAGCCGCTAGTTTATATACAGAACTGTTGGCTTAAGAGTCATTAGCTGAATGCAGTAAATAATCTGTAATAACAATTATAGCACCCTTTAAATGGGTAAGCGGATTCGCAGACCTAATTATGAAAGGTGTCACAGTAAGTTAAGCAATCTTGCTAGCTTTGTGTATCTATCTATTTATAAAGCTTGTCTAATATTTATAATTTTGCTCATTAAACTCAAGTACACACATAAACATAACACAAATCATACTGATTGGCATGAACCTTGGTCGAAGGAATTCACAATTGTAAATATATTTTGATAAATTGAAATTGATATTGAAAACCTGTCAGTCAACAACATTTTACTATAAGCAATTAATTGTATATTATAATTTAAAATACTTAACTCAACTAGCTAACTAATTTTTGTCAATGCTTAGCTTAACAAAAATTCTAAAGCGAATTGCCACGCCCCGCTATGCGCCGTTGCCTCTTCCTACGCCTCCGCCTTTCCGCTAATGCTTGCCGCCTTTGCCTTTTCCTGGTTTCTGACCCCTAACAAACTCCATTTCAAAACTTATTCAATTAAATTTTAACTTGACCGTCGACTCCTTTCAGTCCGTGCTGCAGATTAGCGAGAATGATCCGGGTCTGGCTTTACTGCTGCAGCATCTGAATTTCAATCTGAAGGCGGTCTTTAATGATCCACGCTCCATGTTTGTGCATACCTCGGTGCGGGAGTATCTGTTCGATGGGGTGCGCTTCTGCATCAATAGCCATGGCATTGCCCAGGTCATTTGCAATCAGATCAAGGAGAGTGGCTCCAAGACCATTCGAGAGCAGAGCGATGGCAGCTTGGCCTTCTCGTTTTTTGGACATGTAAGTTAAGAATATAATTAAACAGAATACATCCACTCACATGCAATCCCGTCCACAACAGAAAAACGGCTCTGGTCAAGAAGTTTACGAGGTGCACACGGGCAAGGGCGATCCCATGAAGGTGCTTGAGATTCAGAAAGTCGATGATTCGCATAATTTGCATGTGTGGCTCAATGGCAGCAATGAGGGGGAGACATCCGTTTGCAACCAGATCAATGGCACCGATGCCTCCTCCTATCCACCGTTTCGGCAGCGCGGCGATTCCATGTACATCTTCAGTCCGGACATTTGTCGCTCCGTGGAGTTGTTCTATCAGTCGGACATACAGTACCAAGGCATACCCGGTTTCCGGTACTCGTTTGGGGAGAACTTTATCAACGACATTGGACCCGAACACGGCAACGACTGCTTCTGTGTCGACAAACTTGCTAATGTGATCAAGCGCAAAAATGGTTGCCTCTATGCGGGTGCCCTCGATCTGAGCACCTGCCTGGGTAAGTTATGTATTCGATTTATATTACAGATAATCGCCTCTATTTTAACCCTACCTTAACAGCTACCAACAATATATTAAAGCATTCATTTAAATAATAAATTTGTTGGCAGTAAATCATCTGTGTCGAATTTGCTTTAAGTATTTTTTCTTTTTTTTTTAGTTCCGTCTGATTTAATTTAATTAACAATTTATTTATGTGTTTTAAACAAGAATTTGACAGTTTTTTTTTGGTAGTTGTGTCTGTAAAGCTGACAAGTTTCTTAAACGGGCCCATTAATATGGGCATTAATTAGACGCCCCCAACCAGTTAAGGAAAACATAATCTGTTCAATTGGCCATCACATTATCTAATCGCGTTTGTCACAGCTAAAATTATACACCAAATATATACTTTTAATTTATCAGAAATTGGTCATAAAATATGTAGAACGTCCGAAATTAAAATGTATAATGATATGTAAAAATAATTCCACAAAATCCGGAAATATTCGGCGTGCTTGTTTAACGCTTGTTAACGTTCTACGAATTAACGTGTTTGTTTACTTTTTAATATTAAAAATATCATGTTTCATATGCAAATGCGAAAGAGTCAAGTATTCCCCTACTGCAGAAATATTAAGTGTTTGTTAAACGAGAGTCTAAGCAATACAAAATCTTTTGATATAAATAATGCAAATCTGAATAAGCTCCAGTCTTCGTTTAATGGCAACTCAGAGATCATCAAGTTTTTATTATTCGCTAGACAATAACAATTAAATTAAAAAAATACCATTTATCTTCAAGTGACTTCTTAAATTCCTATTTATTTCAAGTTTGGAAATGAACTCGATGTTTTCGCAAACGCACTTAGACTTAAAACAAATGGCAATATTAATTCAAATGGCTGTGTGGGTCGCATAATCATTTGATCTTCAATTAGATACCCTTGCTGTGGGATTATTCAATTCCATCAGAATTTATGTAATCATAATATTTTTGATAAATCATGGACGCCAATCCATAAACAATTTAACACCATTTTAACTTTTTTTTATTACCCAAAGGTAACTCGCAAAAAAACCAGTCTATTAAGTCATTGACAATTTCGACATTTTTGCATGCAAAATAGGCAATTATTTGTTTTAGCTGTCATTTAAATAATCTGTCAAAAATGAAATTTAATCAAAAAATTTTTGTATTTTAGTTTAATGTTTTATTGCCATATTAATCAGAGTCTTTTGGGCTTATCTAAATTACCTGCCACCATTCTTAAAAGATAAATATAAATATATTTTTTAACTATAGACTATATGTCAGCTAGAGCATTAAATCTTCACTGTTCTTTGAGTTCATCTTGATTTCATGGCTGGATCTCAACAGTTCTGCGTCGTTTATTGACCCATTCGTATTTGTTGTTAATTTCTTAATTAACACTTGAGAACCAGCAATTGCAAGATGATTGACGAGAATAATCTACATCAATTTTTATTGCGCATTTCAAAAAAAAAAGAGTGTTGATGACTATTTTGATAGCTTCTGAAGTGATCATCGGCTCATTATGATCTTCTCGAGTGCCGCTCTACAAATTGAAGCAATAAATTCCATAAACGTATTTTTTTTTCATTGGTATTAATGTTTTCATTATTTACTTGATTTGTTTGACACGTTTCTGACTTGAGATTCTTCCATCTTTTTTAATTGGCAAAACGTGAGTTAACAGTTTCAATAATGAGCAGCATTTGGAAATATTTGTCTACTGTATAAGTTGTGCCTCGAAATGAGGAAACTCTCACACAAATTGGTTCAGCGCTAATGCTAAATAAATAAATATCGGATAAATAAACGCAGACATAACTTCCGTACACATGAATTTTATTGTCAAGTCTTTTGACTGTGGCCGCTGGCCTACAGATTCATTGAACTTTATTTTGTTAAAGTAATATTAACAAGAAAAATATATATATATATATATATATATACTTTATTTTGTTAAAGTAATATTAACAAGAAAAATATATATTTTAATGTGATCGAGCTGAAAATCCTGTTTTTGTATTTTGTAAACAAGTGCTACATTGGAATTTTAATTATAATATCATGCTAATCTTAAAATCTATAATACTTAAAAGTCAATTATTTATTTTACAGATGCGCCAGTTATTTTGACGTTGCCTCACATGCTGGGTGCCTCGAATGAATATAGGAAAATGATACGAGGCCTCAAGCCAGATGCCAAAAAACATCAGACCTTTGTCGATGTGCAATCTGTAAGCCTTGAACCTTAATCCATTTTACAATCTATAATATATATATCTGAAATATTATGCTATAGTTGACGGGTATACCGCTGCGGGGTGGCAAGAGAGTTCAGTTCAATATGTTCCTGAAGAGCATAAATCGAATAACGATTACAGAGAATCTGACAACGGTATTGATGCCTGCCCTTTGGTTGGAGGAGGTTAGTAAAAGACTATTGTGTTGTGTAAATCCTACAGCTTTATTTTTACAGGGTATAGAACTCAATGGTGAAATGGTGAAAAAGTTCGAGCATAAACTCCTCAATAAGCTCAAAACACTGGACATTGTGCACTGGGCGGGTCTTTTTAGTGGCATTGGCGTGGCAGTTATCGGTCTCCTCTATTACGTATTCCAGCGGGGAAGGCCCCAGATGGTGTTCGTTAAGTGAGAACGGACAATGGAGGCCTATTGAAATGTTATTAAATGTTGTAAGCTTATATGTATGTTATTTTCATTATAATTATAATCTAGATGTAACAACTTCGCTCGCTTTGACCACGAATTTTTGTATATAATTTATTGTTTAAATGTGATTTTATTATATTGTGATTTAGCCAGTACTAAAAACTATTCTAAACTAAACAAAAATGTTGAATAAAATATAAATGAAAACGAGATGAATTTGGTTTCCTAATGGATTTTTAAGTTCTTGGTAAATATTATGTTTCTTAGAATTGTTAACTCTCTAACCACATCATTTGCCAAGCTATTAACTTCAATTCCCACAGTTAAAATTCATTAACTATGCCTTGATCCCAAACAAAGCTTCAAGTTCAAGATCCCTGACAATGGTCAGTGTGGCTATGAAATACATAAATTATTCATTTAGTGAATCAATCAATGGCAATTTATATTATATGAAACGAACAAAAAACACAAAATATATAAAGTTCATTAAAACTTATGTGTAAAAGTGCAAATTAAAATAGAGTTGATAAAAAAAAAACCTGTAGACTAACAAATATACAAAATTGTAGCTTAGACCAAGTTCAATATGCAAACATAAACTCAACAAAAGTTCGACAAGGTGTTTGATTTTAATGCTATTGGCACACACTCACACACACTTACACACACACCAATTGCTGAGGGTTGGGAGGGGCTACTGAGATTGCGTCTACAAGTCTGCCTGCTACTGACTGCTGGGACTGTCAAATTGAGTGACAGCCGCATAAACAACAACAACAACTGTCAACTGTCAACTGGGCGTGTGTGTGTCGCAAGCGTTTATAAACGCGTCAAACTAAAATGTACAAATAGAAATAAAATGGCACATCACTTAAACTCGAGTGTTCTGGAACCAGTTTTAGAATTAAAACTAAATATTTAAATGTATCTTTCGTCTAATAAATAATGTAAATTAATTTCGTTAGCAAATTTGCAGCTAATGGCCACACAAAAAAGAACTTTCACATCGTAAACGAATCGCTTACGGTCTTTGCCTGTGGCATCTTAAGCACGTGTCTGGAAAGAACCTTTCCAATTCAGTCCGTTCTTGTATGTGTGGTCAATAATTATGCAATACACACAATGATGCCCCACAACCAGTTTGCCATCGCTGTCGTCATATATACATATGTTTACACATATTCAAATCACTTTGGTTTGGAGCTCAAGATGAGACCCGTTGCCAACTCGCCCGATCAGTCGCCAACGAAACGCGCTAAAGCACGCAGCGCCCCCTTTTTAACAAATCGACGAAGGCGAAGAATACGCGTTGTCGGGTGTGAAAAAACATTATAATTTTAAATTCGTTTCGATTCGTTTTTTTTTGTGTGTTAGTGTTCGGCCTAAGGACTGTCGCATCGCTCCCTCTCTCCTCTCTCTTTCTACTGTCTCCCTGTATATTTTTAAAGCAGTATATAAAGGCCTGACGAGGCGTTCTACTCCGTCAAAGCATCAGAAGATGTCGTCAGTGTTGCTGCTCCCGTTGCTGCTGCTGCTGTTGCTTCAGCTCTGCTCGGCACGAATCTTTAAGCGCTGTGAGCTGGCTGCACTGCTGCAGCATCAGCATGGAATGCCGCCGGCTCAGGTGGCAAATTTGGTGTGCATTGCACAGCATGCGAGCGGTCTGAACACGGCTACATTTGGCGGAGGCACTGGACCAGGTGGTGGCTCCCATGGCATCTTCCAGATCAGCGATGTCTACTGGTGTTCGCCGCCTGGTCAGGGTGCAGGTTGTGGGTTGAGTTGTTCGCGTCTACGGGATGATGACATTTCGGATGATGTTTTGTGTGTGCGGAAGATCTATGCGGAGCATCAGAGTATCTCGGGTGATGGATTCAATGCCTGGCAGGCATACGATGCGTATTGTCGCCGTGATGCGGCCTCCTACGTCGCTGATTGTGGACTGAGCAGCAATAAGAACATTGCGCAGAACGTGGCTGCCTCCTATCAAGTGAAACATCAGCAACCACAGTTGAGCCATTATCACCAGCCTCCACAGCAGCAACAGCTCCAGG
Organism: Drosophila fungiperda; assembly: GCA_035042345.1. Taxonomy (NCBI): domain Eukaryota; kingdom Metazoa; phylum Arthropoda; class Insecta; order Diptera; family Drosophilidae; genus Drosophila; species Drosophila fungiperda. The sequence continues at coordinate 3,089,041 of JAWNLM010000278.1, read as the reverse complement.
TGAGCTATCATCAGTCACAGCATCAACAAAGGCAGGGCAAGATCTACAGTCGCTGTGAGCTGGCCCAGGAGTTGTTCTACACACACAAGCTGCCCATGCAACAGATCCCCACCTGGGTGTGCATTGCCCAGCATGAGTCCTCCTACAATACGGCAGCAGTGGGCCGCCTTAATGCGGATGGGAGTGTGGATCATGGACTGTTCCAGATCAGTGATCTCTTCTGGTGCACCCACGAGCAGCGGGGCGGCCAAGGTTGCCGTGCGGCCTGCAACCAATTCCTGGACTCCAGCATTGCGGATGATGTGCAGTGCATCAGACGCATCTATCAGGAGCATACGCAAATATCGGGCGACGGATTCAATGCATGGACTGTCTACAATCGGGATTGTCGCAATCAGCGCTATGAACAGGTAGCCGCCTGCTTTGCTAAACCACCGACGGCACCATTGCATCCCAATGCCATTGATGGTGCTGTGCACAAGGTCAGCTATGCTTATCCATACGCACCAAAGCCACAGCAGCCAACGACACCGAATCCCTACTACAGGCCACCTGTTAGTAAGCCAAGCCAAAACTATCAATTGGTTAGTTACCAGGGTAATCCTTTTCTGCGTCCGGAAGCTCAGCCGCATCCCAATTATATTGGTGCGCCCATAAAACCACATTATGCTACCAGCTCATACGCAAATCCATTGCTTAGCTACAAACCACACACAACACCTAAACAACAACAATACCAGCAACACTATAACTACCGACAACCACAACAACAACAACACCAACACTATTACACAACACATCAACGAGCTGGTAAAGTTTATAAACGCTGCGAATTGGCGCAAGAGTTGCATTTCTCACATAAGTTTCCCATTCAGGATATAGCCACTTGGGTGTGTATCGCGGAGCATGAGTCGCGTCTGGATACGGCGGCAGTGGGGCGCCTCAACGTGGACGGCAGTGCGGATCACGGCCTCTTCCAGATCAGTGATCTCTACTGGTGCACGCAGGATGGCAGCGGAGGTAAGGGCTGTCACATAAACTGTGATCGTTTTCTAGACTCGGATATCTCTGACGATGTCCGGTGCATTCGGACTATACATGAGGAACATACGCGCATATCTGGCGATGGATTCACTGCGTGGACAGTGTACAACGGACATTGCAGGAATCGAAAGCGCGAAGAGATTGCCAGCTGCTTTGAGGACAGTGATCTTCAGAAGGAGCCAGTGAAGCCAGTCAGGCCAGCAGCTAATGAGCTTGTCAAGAAACCCAAGCCCAAAGGCAAAATCTACAGTCGCTGTGAGCTGGCCAAGGAGCTCTACCACAAACACAAGCTGCTCAAGAGCGAGATAGCCACCTGGGTGTGCATTGCTGAACATGAATCCTCCTACAACACTGCAGCAGTGGGTCGCCTTAACACGGATAGCAGCGAAGATCACGGGTTGTTCCAGGTCAGTGATCTCTACTGGTGCACCCACGATGGCAGCGCTGGCAAGGGCTGTCATATTGAATGCGATCGTCTGCTCGACTCGGATATCTCTGATGATATTGAGTGCATCAAGACTATTCATGAGGAGCACACTCGCATCTCTGGCGATGGCTTCACTGCGTGGACAGTGTATAATGGTCATTGCAGGGATCGGAGCAGTGCAGAAATTGACAGCTGCTTTGAGGAGAATGACCTCCAGAAGGAGCTAGGAAATCCAGTCAAACCAGTCAAGCCAGCCCAGCCAACAACTGTTGAGCTCGTCAAGAAACCTAAGCCCAAAGGCAAAATCTACAGTCGCTGTGAGCTGGCCCAAGAACTCTACCACAAACACAAGCTGCCCATGCGAGAGATACCCACCTGGGTGTGCATTGCCCAACATGAATCCTCATACAACACTGCAGCAGTGGGTCGCCTCAATGCGGACAGCAGTGAAGATCATGGTTTATTTCAGATTAGTGACCTCTATTGGTGCACCCATGATGGCAGTGCTGGCAAAGCCTGTCATATTGAATGCGATCGTCTGCTCGACTCGGATATCTCTGATGATATAGAGTGCATCAAGGCTATTCATGAGGAGCACACGCGCATCTCTGGCGATGGCTTCACTGCGTGGACAGTATACAATGGCCATTGTAGACACCAGAGTCTGGCGCAATTAAGCGATTGCTTTGCAGGCAATGAGATTGTCGAAGCGATGGAGCAGCCCCAAGAAGTGTTAAGCCACAAACAAACGCCGATTGTACATGTCGTAGCTAACCATCCCTTCGGGGCCAACCCGTTCTTGCAACATTTGAAAGTTCCACAGAAGACTCAAGTGACAGTCCAAACTATTAAGACTACAGCAAAGCCTTCGATGAAAGTGACTGCGGTTCCAGTGCCTCCTAGTCATTCTTATGCATCAAATCCTTTCTTGCAGCACCTGAAGCCACAGCAACAACCCTCACTTGCTGCATCAGAGGTTCGCCCTGTAAATTTGGTTGATATAGCGTCAGTTTCAAAGCCCAACTATGACCATAATCCATTCCTAAATCCATTACTTAAGCCCTCTTCGAATGCTATTCAAGCGACAGTGCCATTGAAACCCAAACCTACTCATAATCCAATTCAAATTCCAGCTAGTAAACCACAGACTAGTAAGCCCAAAACAAGTACGACTTTAAGGCCTACAAAAGTCACAAAGCATCCATATGTTAACAGCGATATCTTTCGTCAGGAGACTACTAAATCTACAGCCACAACTGCTGCAACAACATCAGCAGCATTTAATCATTTTCTGCAAACTACGCTAAGCACAACGCCAGCACCGAAATTTACTCAAATCATTGCCAAACCTTCTACAACACACAAAACCACAGCTCGTTCAACTACACCAACTCGGCCGCTTACAACAGCTCAGCCTTTTCCCACAAATCGCCCAAACACTGCTGCAAAAATAACAACACGATCGACTACAGCCAAGCTGTCAACCACAACACCTCGATCGATTTGGACAACTGGTCGTACAACGACAACAACAACTCAGAAAGCTACAAACACTCAAAGTCCAATTATAATCAGACAAGCAACAAGATCCACAACGCGCCAAACAACTATAAGAACAACGGCTCGTCCTACAACAACAAGAGTTACAACATCTGCGTCAATAAATCGGCTCACAACACGCCGAACAGTTAAACCCACAACTCGCCCAACAACTCGCCCAACAACTCGCCCAACAACTAGCCCAACTGTTCGCCCAACAACTCACCCAACAACTCGCCAAACAACCCGCACAACCGTTCGTCCAACTGCTCGCTCACCAAGTAGCCCAACAACTCCCTCAATAGCTCGCCCAACAGCTTCGTCAACAACTCCCACCACACCACGCCCAACAACCCGCACAACCGTTCGTCCAACTGCTCGCTCTCCAAGTAGCCCAACAACTCCCTCAATAGTTCGACCAACAGCTTCGTCAACAACTCCCACCACACCACACCCAACAACCCGCACAACCGTTCGTCCAACTGCTCGCTCTCCAAGTAGCCCAACAACTCCCTCAATAGTTCGCCCAACAGTTTCTTTAACAACTCCCATCACACCACGCCCAACAACGCGGACAACCGTTCGTCCAACAGTGCGATCCACAACAACTAGCTCAACTGTTCGCCCAACAACCCGCACAACCGTTCGTCCAACTGCTCGCTCACCAAGTAGCCCAACAACTCGCTCAACAACGCGGACAACCGTTCGTCCAACAGTGCGATCCACAACAACTAGCTCAACTGTTCGCCCAACAACCCGCACAACCGTTCGTCCAACTGCTCGCTCACCAAGTAGTCCAACAACTCGCTCAACAACACGGCCAACATCTTCGTCAACAACTCGCATCACACCAGGTCCAACAGTTCGACCCACAATTCGCCCAACTAACCCCACAACCCGCTCTACAACACACAACACAACTCGCACTACAACGTACCCTACAAGTCGCCAAGCAACTGGATCTACAACACACAACACAACTCGCCCGACAAACAGTTTATCAGACCGCACAACAACGCGTTCCACAACACGTTATCCAATAACAACGAGAACAACAAGAACAACAGCATTACAACATAACTTTAAATCACCCCCAGCGAACTATAAAACAACAACCCGTTCGCCAACAACAACTTTCAATGGCCACACTGCCACTAAAAGTACATCCACAACGCCAAGACCCTATCTGTTTACCTCGACAAGATCTACAGCATCAACAGCGAAAACAACAACAACAACAACAAGAACAACCACTCGTCGAACAGATCCGTTTGACCATCCATTCTTTGCGAAATACAAAGCGATATTTGATACAAAAACTATGCCGCCGCCAGCAGTCAGCAAACCGACAACATCAAGGTCCGACCAAAACCGATTTACTAACAGCCCATATTATGCCAGGTTTCAGGAAAACAGTGCCAAAATCGCAGCTAAAACTCTTTTTGTCTACGATTTTGGTCAGAATATAACTACAACAAAAACAACAACTGCAGTTCGATCCCAGCCCTCAGCGAAGAAGCAATTTACCAAAATATAAGTTCCACACTCAAGTTGGAACAGGAAGTAGGTTTTTTAGGTACGGAGGGTGCAGGGGAAACTTGTAAATATGTGTTTAAAAGAGCTATTTAAGTTTGTGTATAATGACAGAATACTCATAGATTATTAATCTTAAAATATATAATTATGATTTAGATAATAAAACAAAAATAAACAACATGCAAATCCGTGAAACTAATTCAATGAGTAGAGTAGAAAACGACAAACGGAGTGCCAACCAGTCTGAGGAACTGACGACATGTTGAATGCTGCCAACTGCGCTCGCGACACTAAGTGGATGTGTTTTTGATTAATTTCATTAACTTGTTTTGGCCGAGTGTTAGCCTTGTTAAAATCAACAGCAACAACGACAACAACAACATTCATAAACTGCTACATGTCGAATAGTGTGAAATAACAAGTTATTAAAATGTTTGTGCATTTCAATGTTAATTAATTATTCTTCTAAATCACCAAGTCGTTTTCTACATTTTAAATTTATATTTTTATTAAGAAGTCATGCGGGCACTTTGTAATTAAATTTTTCCGCTCATTCCTGCTCATCTTTTACAGCACTTATTTGTATAGGTAATCGATAAGCGATTAAACAATTCAATAAATCGATTGATAATTATTTTTGGGGTATTTTAACTTTCATTTATTCTAGCGCAATTTGAGAACTGAGCAAGCTGGTCACACTGGGGAAAAAACTATTCAGCTTTCGGTGAACGGTTCGTAAACATTCAATTGTTGATTTTCGGCAACAAAAACGTAATGATAAACGTTAAAAATGCGCTCAAGTGCACCAAGTTCAAATGCAAAATGAATTGAAGTGAGTGCCTTTGTCATATAAGCCACAAATTTCGAAAAACTACTGCAGCCTGTACCCAGCACCACCAGCGCCAGTCGACAGTCAGCAGGCGCCCTACTTGCTTGGCAACCTCTGTTGCTTTACAATTATAAAATCATATACTACCCGCATATTCTGCTTTTGTTAATGACAAACGAATTTCAGGTCAAATCTTAATACACGAAAATGCGTCGGCAGAAGAACGTGAGAGAATTGCAGTACAGAGAATGACAAATCCTTCAGTTGCGTGAAGTCGGCCGCGAGCAAATTTTGAACTCGCGTCAAGTTGGCTGCGCGCAACAATTTACTCTCGTCAAGTTGGCTGCGCGCAATAAACTAATGTCGTGAAGTTGGCTGCACGCTGCTTTTGCTCATCTGGCATGAGAGAGCTGTGTCATTGCTTTTGGGCTGGCAGTGCCTGTATTATAAGCGACATCTAGCGGAATAAGCAAAAAATGTCCAGCGTTGTCTTTTGTCTCGCACTTTTATCGACGTCTGTGTCCCCTTGTGCATTTACTGTCGTTTTGCACGCGCATTCGTGAAAATGGCGGCGTTGTCGCTCGCTCGCTGCCAAATTTTTTGTACATCCAAAATAATCAAAATAAAGCGACAATAAATACAGTGCTAAACAAACAGTGTATGCCAGAGACGCGCGCGCGTTCGCTCGTGTGTGTGTGAAGAAAAATACTATAATATATTGAAAACCTGGCTATAAACCTAAAGCAAAAACCTATAACAATATACAGCTAGGAGTCAGTCGCCGTCGTCGTCGCCAGCGCAGCAGCAGCAGCCGCGTGAATAAGCGATTGCTGTAAAGTGCTGCGAGCGGTTTGCTGCTCAGCGGAGCACCCAAAAGGCTCTCTGGCCAAGGTGATTACGAATATAATTATGCTAAATTAGTAGCATCGCATTGCATTGCATTGCATCGTTTTCGTCGTTTATCGCTTGTCGGCTTTCACCTGCACCCCTCCACCCCGCAGCGGCCTTCGTGTCTCGTAAACATCTGCGCCAGTTGCAAAAAAAAAAAAACGAAAGCGAGAAAAAAACCATAAACCAAAAATAATGCAACGCCTTCGCGTTTTATGACCCACAGGTACCCACCCATCACTGGTATCACTAAAACCAGTGTACAATCAACAATAGATATTGTGTATAAATACTAAATTGACGAAATGATAATCTTTGTTTTACAGGTAGGCCACGCAGAATGCGACAAATAAACAAGAACAACAACAGGAAAAGCAATAACAACAACAACATGCCACAGATGCACAGTTGATTAGGAAAAAGAGGCGGCTAACGAACGTCACAAGCAGAAGACAAACTGAACCGACGAGGTATCCACATCCAGTTCCAGTTTTGGCTCTTCAAAATCTTCACGAAACAGCCACCGCCACCGTCACCGTCATCACGCAATGAATAGCAGCCAAACGGCGCCAACGGCCACATCGGCCACCAGTAATCGTATCACGTACACCACCCAACCACTGCCCAATGGCACAATCAACATTGGTGGCCATGGGGGCGGTGGTGTCGGTGGGCCAACGATCATTTCGACGGCGCAACTGCCAAATACGACGACGATAAAAACAATCACCGCGGGCATGAGTGGACATGGTGTGCCTGGTCTGTCGCAGGTCCATCATCAGGTGCAGCATCAGCAGCACCAGCAGTCACATCCACAGCAGCAGCATCAACTTCAGCATCAACATCAAACGCAATCAGTAGGTGCCACCCAAACACAAACTTTAGTTATAAAATCCAATCACCATGCTGTCACCCTGCCGGCGGGTCTAGTATCAAGTGCACCAGCAGGAATCGTAACAATGACCAAGACCATCAATCAGGTATCCACCATCAAGCTAAACTCCAACGTACCACATTACTTACTATTCGTATTCGAGGGGGAGATTAGCGCCAATTTCTGGCGACATTCAGTTCGCATCTCTCTCTCTCTCTCTCTGCCTGCCTGCGTCCACTGGTTACTCCTTTTCTCCTAAACTTCTCCACCACAGCCACTCATCTGTTTCCACTTTGCTTCCATCTGAGTTTCCTCATTGGTCACGATTAGCGTGGTCATCAACCAAGTCAAGTAGTAGCTGTAAAAGTGAACTCTCGATATAGTGAAACCAAAACATTCTGTTATCTGTCAAGTGATCAATACGAAATTTATCGTTTCTGGTCATACATTTAATTAGTTCACTATATAGAATGTTCACTGTTAAGTAATAAGTATTTAGCTAATGCATATCCGTTTGATGTTAAGTGACATTTTATATTATACAATTTATATTATTTATTACAAAGTTTTAGTACTTTTTCTTTTTATTTAATATACAAATATTCCATATCTCCCACCATCCATCCCACCAATATACCTTATCCTCCTGCTCTTTTCTATATGCTTTATTTAAAAACGCAAATTTATTGTAGTTTCTATTTGATTCAAATGCTTTTCAACGGCCGCTTTTTTTGTAGTAAAACTCGTAGACAACCACAAAGTTGGTCAGCACATAAACATATAACATATCTTCAGCCATTCAAACCATTTATTTATTATATGTTTTTTTTTTTTGAGTCATTTGAGATGTTCTCACATTTTGCGTGCACATTTTGTTTGACTGTGATCTGTGAACGAATCAACTGTGACTCACGATTTGACGTTACGCGACGCAACTCTCCTGTTCTGCTGCATGTTGTAGTGAAAAACAAAAAGAAAAAACCAATATCTGATTACTTTAAATGCTTTCTGTTTAGTAATAATAGTAGAGTAATGAATTAAAATAAGATTTGTCTAATTCTTTGCTTGAACTCTTCACAGTCGGGGCAGCCGCTGCTTAACTCCATGCTGCCGGCCGGCGTTGTGGTCGGCATGCGTCCACAGGCGCCAACGCAGCAGCAGCCAAAGAATATGCCCGCCAATTCGCTCAGCCGCGTCGTCATCAGCAATTCCCATATGGCTGGCGTTAGGCCACAAAGTCCATCGGTAAGTGTGACGCAAAAGAAAAATTAAAAAACAAACCCAAAAATTAACAAAAGAGACTACTAACAAGCAAATGCGTGATCTTGAGTTTTGTTGTTGTGGTGGGCTCTTCTTTACTAATCCACAAGGATTCTTTAATAAAAAACAGCACACACACACACACTCATGCACCTAAAACACACGAACACAATCAAACACAAACACGCATTTGTATATATATGCATTTATCAACGAGTACGCCTTGTACTATCTACTATTTCTCTGTCTATTCTCTCTTTATTTATTTTAGATAAATTTAGGCACACTTCATACAGGACAAACGCCTGCACTGTTAGTGAAAACGGATAATGGATTTCAGTTGTTGCGCGTGGGCACGGCGACAACGTCTGGCCCGCCAACGATGACACAGACCATATCTAACACCAGCAACAACAACAACAACAATACCAACAACAACAACAACACCACAACAACAACCACAAATCATCCCATTACCACACAGATACGTCTGCAAACTGTGCCGGCTGCAGCTGTAAGTAGATATCATGGCCAATCGTCATCTCAACTACAACAACAACAGCAGCAGCAGCAGCAGCAGCAATCGCAGCAGCTGCAGCAGCAACAAAAACAGCAACAACAACAGCATCAAACAACAACACAAGCATCCTCACAAGCTACAACTGCCAGCACTAGTATTGCACTGCGCAAAACGATTGTCCGTACATCATCCACAATCCTCCCATCCAGCAATAATATTAATAACAATAATAATATTAACAATACCACCACCAACAACAACACAACCACCATTACCAACAACAACAACAATAAACCCGCTACTAACCTGCAGCATCAGCAGCAGCAACAGCAGAAGCTACAGCTACAACTGAAGCAGCAGCAACAGGCACATCAGCAACATAAGCAACAGCAGCAGCAGCAGCAACAGGCCTCAGTCAGCGCCAGCAGCGCAGCCGCCGCGGCCGCCGCAGCTGCTGCGGCAAATGTCGCGGCCACAATTAAGATCAAGCAAAACGTAAAAATCAAAGCTTAACTTTAAAGTTTACGAATGGGGAAATTCGCATAATTTCCTCAAATACTTTCAATTTGCTTATATACATATATATATATATATAGATATATTCTCTAAATCGCCTCTGTCTTTGTCTGTTTATGCATTTGATCTGTTTTTTAAAAGCTACGCTTCAGTTTCGATTTTGTTTAGACTTTCGGCCAGACGATGCGAGCAATCGCCTACAGTCCGTCCAAGACTTTTTCAATTTTCATTTCCACATATGTGTGTATGTATGTATAAATATATATTTGTACTTTTGCTCAGTTTTGCATGCTGCGTTGTAACTGTCTGTGTATATTGACTTGATGTATTCTTTTCATTTAGTTTTACGCTGCCAAAAATCGCGTTGCTGTTCACAATATAAAAAAAAACCGTCATGAAAATCTCATTAATCTCTTTTTGATCATTTAGCTCTTAAGAAGTCTCTAAAGGCAAATCGGGCTCCTAAAAGGAGTGTGTGTGTGTTAAGCCGAAGTCAAATGTTTGCACCCACATAACAAAATTTTTTTTTTTAAATAACTAACTAATTTTATTCGCCTTTAATTATTTTTTTTATACCATTAACCTATTCATTCACACACACACAACACATACTAATGGGAGCCCGTTATTGCCTGTCATCAGAATCATTCATTTTATTCTTGTATAAACTTATCGCTTATCGCTTTTAATTTGCACTGACTGCACCCTCACAGTTCTCGATTGCACGCCTGATTGCTAATCTATAATGTTTGTTTTGATCACAGTCGATGACCAACACCACCGCCTCCAGCAACATAATTGTCAACTCTGTGGCCAGCAGCAATGCGCATAGTTATAGCACCTCCACACAACCGCCGCATTTGGCGCAGTTGCAGCACCAGCAGCATGCGCCGCATTTGCCGCAAGTGACGCAAATCCAAACGATACCAGCACATGGACAAGCGCAGCATCAGCAACAGCAGCAACACTCGCAGGCCAATCATGTGCAGGTGGCAACGGCAGCGGCCACAGTGGCGGCGGCGGCGAATGCAAACGCAAATACAACGACGACGGCTGCGCAGGGCAATACCAAAGAAAAGTGTCGCAAGTTTTTAGCAAATTTAATTGAATTGTCGACACGCGAACCGAAGCAAGTGGAGAAAAATGTGCGCACCCTCATCCAGGAGCTGGTCAATGCCACTGTGGAGCCCGAGGAGTTTTGTGATCGCCTGGAGCGTTTGCTCAACGCTAGTCCGCAGCCGTGCCTTATTGGGTTTCTCAAGGTATGCCATTTAGATGTGATAATTGACATTATATCTTTACTAATTACTGTGCATCCTCTAATCTCACAGAAAAGTCTGCCACTACTGCGCCAAGCGCTCTATACCAAGGAGTTGATCATTGAGGGCATTAAACCACCTCCGCAGCATGTGCTGGGATTGGCTGGACTGTCACAGCAGCTGCCGGTAAATAATAACTAAATAAGTCAAAACTCTTATAAAAATTCGAATAATTTTTTTTTTGTTTTTAGAAAATTCAAGCGCAAATCCGTCCAATTGGTCTCAGCCAGACGACGACCATTGGACAGACGCAGGTACGCATGATAACACCAAATGCACTAGGAACGCCGAGGCCAACAATTGGCCATACAACGATATCAAAGCAGCCGCCAAACATTCGATTGCCCACTGCGCCGCGGTTGGCGATACGCGGCCAAATGCCTTCCCTGCCAATGCCTGCGCAGACGGTAAGTGCAACTAAGTTTTCAATATATTTAAGTTGATATTCATTATTCGTTTTATTCGTTTCCTGTAGAACATTGTGCAAATCCGCGGTCCGACTAACGCACATCTGCAGCGCACGGGTGCGGTTCAGATACGTGCTACACCCCGTCCGCCAAATAGTACGCCCACGAACAAAGTCACTGCCGTTAAGGTTGGCCAGACACAGATCAAGGCCATAACGCCCAGTTTGCACCCGCCATCGCTGGCGGCCATATCATCAAATAGCGGACCACCGCCGACTCCGACGCTATCGGTGCTATCGACGATTAATTCTGCATCGACAACATCGCTGCCTGTGCCGTCGTTGCCCACAGTTCATTTACCTCCGGAGGCGTTGCGTGCAAGGGAACAGATGCAAAATTCGCTGCATCACAACAACAACAACCATTTCGAGCCCAAGCTGGTTGAGATTAAGGCACCGCAGATGCAGCACATCGAACGCATTAATGCCTCGCTGACGCCCATTTCGGCCAAGACGATGCCGCGCGCTGCGTTTTCCATGCCCAACAAGTCGGTGGCTAAGAAGAAGCGGGACGCACTCGATCGGGATGGTAAGGATGAGAAAGCGAACAGTGGGAGTGGACTAGCAGGATCGACAGCGGCGGCGGCAGCTGCTGCCAATTCATTTTTCCAGCAGAGCTCCATGTCATCGTCGATATATGGCGATGATGATATCAACGATGTCGCCGCCATGGGCGGTGTTAATCTCGCCGAGGAATCGCAACGCATTCTCGGCTGCACCGAGAACATTGGCACCCAGATACGCTCCTGCAAGGACGAGGTGTTTCTCAACATGCCTGCGCTTCTGGCGCGGTTACGCACGATAAGCGCGGAACGTGGTCTCGAGGAACCGTCACAGGATGTAGCCGTGCTCATATCGCACGCGTGCCAGGAGCGGCTCAAGAACATTGTGGAAAAGTTGGCTGTGATAGCGGAGCACCGCATTGATGTCATCAAGGTGTGTTCCGACTAGAAATCGTCATTTATATAGATTTTAAATTTCTCTCTTTTCGACAGTTGGATCCCCGTTACGAGCCCGCGAAGGATGTGCGCGGTCAAATCAAGTTTCTGGAGGAGTTGGACAAGGCTGAGCAGAAGCGACATGAGGAACTTGAGCGTGAGATGCTGCTTCGAGCGGCCAAGTCTCGCACGCGAGTCGAAGATCCAGAGCAGGCAAAAATGAAAGCGAGGGTAAATAATGAGACAACTTCAGCTATATATCCAGTGTTAGTTTCCTAATATGTAAACATATTAAAATTTGAATAGGCAAAGGAAATGCAGCGTGCAGAAATGGAGGAGCTTCGTCAGCGGGACGCCAATTTAACGGCCCTTCAAGCAATTGGACCACGGAAAAAACTCAAACTGGACAGCGATGCGGCTAGTGCGGGTGTGGTAAGTAACATCAACTTACCGGCGACCATTATTCGATCACATACTCAACACAACACTCTTGGGCATCTGCCCTCCTCCACATACAGGGTTCCAGTAGCGGTGGCATACTGAACAACACTGGCTCAACAACGACAACGTTACGGCCGCGCATCAAGCGTGTCAATCTGCGCGACATGCTCTTCTTCATGGAGCAGGAGCGCGAGTTCTGCCGCAGCACGCTGCTGTTAAAGACTTACCTCAAGTGATCGCTGCTGGCGCCGCTGTTGTTCACATACACTTACGCACCTATATGGCTTCCTGCCCTATTCCTGCTCCTGCTCCTGCTCCAACTCCTGCTCTTGCACCTACTCCAGCTGTCCCTTTTCTATCAGCGCCTAGCAGCGCCTGCGTTCATCAATTTGCAATATAATTTAGCTGTCATATTAAACTGCGTCGTCCCTTTGTTGTTTTAGTTAGGCGCCCTATTTAAATAACGTATGCGTAGGAATAACAACTAAAGTGTAATTAAAAGTTTTTTAAATCCAATTTACAAATCGTTTTCCAACTTAATAGCCAGCAACACAACGAACCAAACCAATCCAATCCAAAAAAGAAAATATAAAAAAAAAAAGAAAACGAACATCAACAACAAACAACAAAACACACAACACAAAACACAGTAGCAAAAGCAAACTTAACGCGCAGTCAGCCAGCGTTTGATTTTGTTATTTTTAACATAATGAATTGCATTAATTGCATTGACGGCCTTATATAAACGATATAAATATATATATATATTATGATTAAATTGTGTAGTTTAGCCTGTTAAAAGAAATCGCGAGTAAATTCTAGATTTAAGTTAGCGTGCGGCATTCATTGTAGAGGAGATCATAACGTGGTTTTTAAAACCATCATGGCAAGAAAACAGTAACAGAAAATATAAGTATAACAAAAAAAAAATAAACAAAAATCAACAAAACAAAGGAAGAAGTTATCCATATTATGCATACATTGAACTAGTTGTAGTTGTTTAAAGAAATTGAAGTAATTTTAATTAGCTTATGTAATAAACAAAACAACAATTAACAGAAACAAACCACAAAACAAACGATAACAAAAACAAAATACACGTGTAAAAAGTCCAGACTTAGGTTTTTCTATAGTTTAACTAGGTAAACGCAACGTAATTAACAAATTTACGGCAAAGAACTAAACCCGAACGTAGTTTTAGGAACTAAATGTATGTTTTTTTAGTGACGCGTTCGTTTAACCAGACGGTTTATCCAATTGACGGATTTTGTGCATATTCTAATGTTCCAGCAATTCTTTATTTAAACATTTGCACCAGCAACAAAATAGTAAAATTTTATACAAAAAAAAAAGTGAAAACGTATATATGACACAATCTTGTAAAATATATTTAAATAAATTTGACTACGTACACATTTAAAATTTAATTTATATTCCGTATGTGTGCTATTAAAAATGTACATTATGATCACGTGCAAAAAAAAAAAAACAACACCCGTAAACAGCGCATAGTTTAGTAGACATGTAACTGAATATATTATATACATCTATAAATATATACATACATATTATGTTTTACAATTAATAAATAAAAACAAAACAAAAGCAAAACAAAACCTTACGTATGTACAACTTAAGTTTAAAATGAGGAAAACAAAAACAAAACGCAAAAAAAAAAAACAAATAAAAATAAAACAAACTTCAGAAAACTACAATTTCCCGAAAATTAATGATTTTTGATGTTGAGAATGTGTAACGGTATCTCAGTTAATTAGCTAGTTAATTCATTAATATGTATGTAGTTGAATTTAACCATTTTTTATTGCTATTTTTTATAATCATTTTATAATTATAATTATTATTATTATTATTTTTAACACATAAATAAAACCAAATATACATTTGGACCCAAATTATCTGCCAAGTGTTAGCTGAAAATTTCGTGTAGATTTATATTTCATTTTCAGTACATTTTGATCATTTTGCCCACAAGGAAATTCTTAGGCTTGATAAATATGCTAAAAGTGTTCCGTTCACATCTCTTTAATACAAGTCATTCTATAGTTTTTGTAATTAACTTTATTATTGTTTCGTTCATTATTATCAACATTGCAATTACGTACTGTGACGGCTAATTAGTTCATATGTGTCTAGGTGTTGTATAGTTTTTTTTTTGTTTTACTAAATTCTATGAATTGTAAGTTTAGTTAACTACGCCCCCGATGCGGCGGCGCCTTCTAATTCATCTGCTCGAGCATATTGCAGATATTCCTTTATATCATAGCCAAATAGATCAAAGTCAAATCTGCAGCGAGAAAAAATATGTCAATTATATATGCAGTGGCAGTATTTGTGTTTTACTTACTTGTAGTACTCGTATAGCTCCAACATCTCCTGCCTGGTGAGCTGGGAATAGAACTGCTGTTGCAGCTCCTCTGTCTTTCTGCCTCCTTTGCCCATGTTGCGCCATACGGGCGCTATGACACGCTGGAGGCCAGTCTTTTCAATTAGATATAGTTGATCCTCGGCCAGCGATTCGAACTTCAATATCATATCGAATCGTATCAGGCATGGGGTGCAAAACGATGTCGCCGATACAAAATGCATGTCGATATAATTGCCTCGCTTCACTTGATCCAGCAACCAGTGCACAAACTCCGGAAACGAAGGATACTTTGTGTTGCCAGCACGGGCAATCAGCTGGGGCTGCAATCGATAGAATAAAATTAGTGGACCACTGGACCACTCCTGGCACATCTTATATCACCTTCTTCCGATAGCCGCGCACAATGCTCCGACCGAGTTTGTCATGAAAGGAATACGGCAATGCAAACACAATCTTATCTCTATATGCACTCAGCAGTCTCTCAAAAGGATTTCTAGCTATGATAAACGTAATTGAATCATTTTGTGCCTCGCGTAGCTGTAAAAAAAAACTCGTACTATTATTATAATTATTTAAATATAACTTTCGTCAAACTCACCTCTTGCAGCGTTACCCGTGGATAGCGATCTCTGGCCAGATTAAGCAGAATCTTTTTGGTCTTAAGCAAATAGTTCGGCGAGTAGCCGGCTAGAACATTAAAATTGAACATCCAGGAGGAGGAAGCAGCCTTAAAGACATTGCACCTGCGAACGTAAGTAGCGCCCAGTCTAAAACATAACTTCATTTGCCATGCCACAGTTAACTTACCATATAATATGATATTTTTTATTAACTAAGAACTCCCAAGTGTTGGGCGTATGCCAAGAATCCTGACCTGTAATTATGTTAAAAGCTTTATATAATTCAAAAGAAGGCTTTTAGTATTATAGTCCAATTGTTACCCAGAACATCTAGTCCGTAATCCGAGCACTTGTCCCTCAGTCTATTCAGTCGCGCCTCCATGCGCTGTGCCCATGCAAAGATAAAATATAAAACATATGTTTGTATACATTATGCATGTGTGAGTGTGTGTGACTCTAATGGAATGCCAAAAGCACCTACCACGGACATTTCCTGCATTTCCTCCGCTGAAAGCGTTTGCACCGCGTAGTCGGGAATGAGGGAGAGTCCAGTTTCATTGCCGATCTGTTTGGGATATAGTTGGATAAATGTTGATAAATGAGTCATTAACGGGCAAGGAAGGGAGAAGTGGTTAACAGCACTTAATGACTATTTAAGCACATTTTTGTTGATTGTTGTTGCCGAGAACACCAAGCCCACACAACTGCCAATCATTTACTTGGAATATAACGAGAAGAGATGTGGCCAAGGAATTTCAATTCTTGCACGCGTTTCTAATGCACCCATAAATTTGACGGTTGATTGTGTTTCTGTTGTGTTTACATTGTCTGCTCCTTAATAAATTATGTGTGTTTCTGTGTGTATGTGTGTGTGTGTTTGTGTTAGATATTTACTTTATCAACATAGCGCCACTTATTTTTAGTCTTGCCCGTTGCGACCACAGTTAGCTCCTTGTTTTTGTTTTTGTTCAACAGCAGCACAGGATAACGAAAGTTTTGACCTGCTGGTTGTGGTTGTTGTTGTCGCCCTTTTTGTTGTTGTTCTTGGGCCTGCTGTTGTTGTTGTTGCTGCTGCTGCTGTTGTTGCTGCAGATGCTGCTGCTGTAGCTGTTGCGAATTAAAGGCCTAAAAGAGCATTTGCATTTATACATTTACAGACAAAACAGTTGATTTGGTTAAATGCAAACATGACGTGGCGTATGCGAAATTTACAAGCGGTTCATTTATGATTTATCCAGCAAAGCGTGTCTTATATAAAGCACTGGCAATTGCACTGCCACTGGCACCACTGGGAGCACTGCCTTTGACTCATATCGCTGGCATGCCACTGTCAAGGTAGCCCCAACCTAGCCAATTAAAATCTCTCAGCGACAGCTCCACTGTCCACGGGTATCATTATAAATCTAGATGATTGTTTAGCGGATAGACAAATGTTCAGCGGTAATCGTTGCTCGGGTCTCTATATACCCCACAGCCAAAACAAGTGCTGGGGTATATTGTTCAGTCATATCCACATAATTAATACTACATGTATGGCAAATTTCTTAAATGCAATCTAAATTATGTTTAATAACATGATAATACAATAATAAATTAAATAAACTGAACAGCGCAGATTCAGTTGCATAATATTGTATTATTATAGTTACAGCTAGCATTTAAAGATATGTTGATCATTTATACCATCCATAATAATATTAAGCTTAAGCTTCACATGCAAATCTAATATTTTGAATATAGTACAAAATCACTAGATTGGTTATAAAGTTTAATAAAGTATTTATTAAAAATAGTTTAACTACTGTATTATTATAATATAGGTTGATATAATTGAATAACTTGAAGTAGCCTACTTTCTAGCGCAAATAACTTAAGCATAAACTGCAGACTTTGGTACAAGGTATCTGCGAGTCCATCAGAATAGATTCTTGCAGTAAATTTCGAATTCATTTCAATTTCGCAACAAAAGTGGCGCTATGTGCATGACGTGGACTGTGGTTGCTTAATAGTACGTGTATGTGGCAGATGATAGATGTGGGCGCGATGTGGGCGGCGTGTCACTTAAACAGGCACTTGGTGCCTGCCAGCTTGCGTGTGTGATTATGTGTGCGTGTGTGAGTGTGTGCGTGTGTGCGTTGGTGAGTAGGTGTCTTACGTGTTAGACGCTGTGCTTAATTATGCTGATGTGGAGCACAACACGGCGTATTCGTGTTTTATTTGTCTATTTTTTTTGGCATTTGGTTAGCTGCCTAAGCATTGAGTCATTTAAATAATGTAGCACAAAAATTGGAGGCTAACTTTTCATTGATTGCGTTTTCGTTTTCGTTTATCCTGACCCTCTGACGCATACTGGCCAAGTTTTAGTTACTCTACAAAAAGGCAATTCAATTCAGCTTATGCATTGCAAAATGGCATCAAGGCCACATTGCAATTCAAATGTGGGGCAGGGCAGCGCATTCCATAGTAGGCGTGTCTAATCCATATTCAGGTGTTAATTTTATATTAGCAAATGGCAAAAAGTCGCACACTCAATAAAGGCTGACCGCAACTGTGAAATAATTTCGAATTAATTGGCACTTTTAAGTGCGCTGTTGCAGGTTTAGAATTGTTCGTGGTTTGCATTGCTGAAGATGCAGCAAGGTGCTAAAAACTTTGATAAACAAAAACACAAGCGAACACTTTGAAATTTCAATATCAAGTAATTGAGAATTATTGATCATACGTAGCTAAAGCAGACCAGTATATATTAATGTATCTGTATCTCGATCAAGAACACAGCACATGTGGCTAAGCTACATGGCGATAGAAGCCAAACAGATGTTCACCACAATCCGGCCATAATCGAATTTATTTGAATGAATTTACAACTATCAATTGAGGAATTAAGTTGAGAAAGTGCAATTAATGCAAAAATAAAACAAAGAAAACATATTTTTTGGACACTCTAAATGTAATTAAGCGAATTACGGATTATTTATTACTGGGGCGTGCATAATGCGTTGAGTAACACACACAATCGATACTGCGGCGGCAATTTGCTTGTTGCCAAGGGGCAAACCCAAAAAACAAAAATGCCATGAAGTATAATCTAGATATAACTATAGTGCAGGGCACTTGGAAGTCAGCTACCAGCTACCAACAACCTTGCAACAACTACAAAGCTACTTACGTCCTTGGCCAAAGCACACACACTCACACACACATACTGAGGCATGTATGCGTTATGATTTTGTGTGCATATTATTATTATTCTTATACGTATATATACATATACATATAGGTATATGTGTTGTTATGTATGCATGTATTTGTAGACTCACCTCGTATCCCTTAATCTTTTGCAGCTGCTCATTCCATACCAGATAAATGAGTGAGAGGGGCAGCAGTAGCAGCGATAAGGCCATAAAAATGAGCAAATATCGCCGAACGCGACAATTTGCGTAGCTCTTGTTCAATTTCATTTAAA
This sequence comes from Drosophila fungiperda, assembly GCA_035042345.1. Classification (NCBI taxonomy): domain Eukaryota; kingdom Metazoa; phylum Arthropoda; class Insecta; order Diptera; family Drosophilidae; genus Drosophila; species Drosophila fungiperda. The sequence goes on along the minus strand of JAWNLM010000278.1, from coordinate 3,069,972 downwards.
CACAAGGCCAAATGCATAGGAACTACTTTTGCTTAGTTTAGTTTTCCATTCGCTCCACATTCATTTTAGTTTTCTTATTATAATTATTTTTTGCCGTATTCTTGTTACTTATTTTGATCAATTTCCCTTGGCTATTGATGTTCACGTGATACAACATTTTCTTTTTAGCTTGTGGTTTCTTTTAATTTAATTTTTTGGCCTTTTTATATTTATTTTGTTTTTGTTTTGACTGTCGCTGCTACGCGGCAAATTTCGCGTGCATTTGGCGACAGGTTTTGTACAATTTGTTCATAGCCTCTTTATGCCTTCTGCCTCGTTGTTGTTGTAGTTGTTTTAGCTAAATTTAGTTGTTGTGCTATATATGTTGAAAATATAAAAATACATTAGTATGCGTTTTGTAATATCCCTTAGCATAACGGATGACAAATATTTTAATGTGCCGTGTTCGCTTTTGAGTTATATTTATAGCTGCGCTAATTCTATAAATTGTGTCACTGTAACAGAAGCAGTGCAACCACAATAATTATCAGTTTGTTTATTTAAATTATTATTATTTTTTTTGGGGTTGCTCTACAGCTGCATCTGCTGCTGCTGCATATATTGATTTTTACGAATTTGTTAAAGTGCAGGAGGGGTGAGTTTTGCTGGTTGGTTGTAGTGGCAGGTGCACAAAGCCATTGCCTGACTTTAGAATGTGTTTGCCTCTTTCAGCAGCCAGTTAAATTTAATTTGTTTATAAAACCGTATGAAGAGCAAATACAAATATCAAATATAATTTAATTGGCGCGCTGCTTTGCAATTTTAGGCAATGCTCCCAGCTTCGTGTGTTATTTATATAAAATTCAAATTGGCACACGACACACACACGCACACAAACACACACACACATGCACACAAACACATATACTCTACACACATAGAGGCAGTTACGGGCCCACAAACAAAACAAATGGAGACACTCTCGGCGTATACGTAATGCCATCAATTGCAGCCGCGACAGTTGCTTTTAGTTAGTTAGTTTTGTTGTTGTTTGTAGTTTGCCATTCGATTGTTTGCCAATTGAAAGACGCTCAATCAATATCAATTGCGGCAGCAATGTGATTTTGTATTCGCATTGCAAAGCAGCAACAAAAAAAAAAACACAAACGTATATTTAACTAAACACAGCAAAGCACTCGCAATTTGAGTGTATGCGAAAGTTTAGCACGCAATCTGGGAGGCGGTTGCTGGCGGCAGTCCGCAAACATAAAACACAACGCACACGGCAATAAGCAAAGAGCATATAGCAAAAGACAAACCGTTCCGAGCGACGCACATTTCACGAATGAATTCATATGCGAAATGAGCACAGGCTAGCCACTGAATTGGTCTCTCTTTCACCCTCAACTCGCCTTCCCTATTCATGCTCTCCTGACTATCCGGACGATGCGACTGTCAGTTTCGGTTTCAGTTCGAAATTGTTGTTATTTTTGCGCCGGCGTCGCTATGTGAAAGAAAGCTCTCGTTGATGATGTTCCTTTGTATGTTGGCGCGATGCGGACAGAAGAGGCAGCAGTGGTATGGGCGAGGGGTTAGCTGAGTTTGTACTTTTGATTTGTTTATCGGCGAGCGAAGAGCTCAGCTCATTTTTTTATGATTCCATAGGGCAAACACTTTTGTTGATAGCGAAGCAAGGGGCAAGGCCGACAAGAGAATAAAACATATTTCAATGCGCAGAGAGAAAAAGAGACAAAGAGAAGAGCATGACACGCATTAGGGTGGCTTTGAAAAGCAGTGGGGCGCTTATAAACTAAAGAGTTAAAAAGTCATCTAATGTTTATTATTTATAAAAATAAAAAAAATATAAACGAATTTGTCAAAAATTCGCAATTAGCCTCCATGCGGAACACAATTTTAATCTTTATAACCCGTCATAGCACAGCTTAGTTTTAGGTTTAGAAACACCTTGGGTATGTTTATATAAAAATATTAAGATATATTTGCACTAAGTTGGTTTGTTCCGACAACCTTTAAGATTATTAGAAATATGCTCATGGCAAATTTAATAAAATTTTACAAAATTCACTTGGTGATATCCCGAGTTACAAATGTCGTTGCTAAATGCATTTGAGGAAGGCGTCATTGTCTTTTGTTTAGTATTTAATAAGCGCATGTACGTTGCAGTCTAGCTTCTTACGGCCCTCCAGTTCCAGCAGCTCCATGACGACCAAACTTTCCAACACTACGCCACCCACTTTACGAACTAGCGCTGTGGCAGCTAACAGAGAACCACCTGTGGCTAGAAGGTCATCCACAATGACAACCTTCTGACCCTGCTTAATGGCCAAAAGCTGCAGTTCAAATGCATCCTAAAAGATATAGTTTTTTTTAAGCAGATATTATAGAGATTAGAAGTTAGCACGCTACTCACTGAACCGTATTCCAGTTGATATTCCACGGCAACCACCTCGCCCGCCAGTTTGCCCTTCTTGCGAATGGGGGCACAGCCTATGCCTAGTTCGGTGGCCAGCAGCAGGTTGAAGAGGAAGCCACGGGAATCCAGACCAACTATCAGCTCCACATCTGGGTGTGTGGTGCGTATGTGTTGCACCAGCAAATCACGCAGATAACCACATGCTTTGCCATCTGTTAAGGCACCAAATATGTCACTGATATCCAATGAGAAAAAGCAGGTTAAATATAAGTTTATGGCTTAAGTGGATGTTATAAATTATAAACATGTTGTTGTAGTTGATTAGCACTTTGGATCAGTGATAAAGCTAACGGACCCACCGGAAAAGAATGCCTTTTTTTGGAAAGTCCACATATTCGCCAATCTTTGACTTGATATAGTCTAGTTTATCTGCGTCACTCAGTTCACCCATTTTCTTATCTTAGGTCTTTCTGATAGTCTTAATAAATACGCGAAACTTACAAGATGAATGCTATCAATTTGAGAGCTACGCGTGTTTTCTTAAATGACCTTTTCGGGTCGCTTTTCAATAGATAATAAACAGCTCTAGGCTTATCAGCTGTGCTAGGTGGCTGTTAGTGATGGACTAACGCAGAGTTGCTTCATCGATAAATTTTGTATAAGTAGGCGGGAAATTTTAAATTTCACATGTTATCTGCTGAGTTGTGAGAAATTATAAATGAACAAGTTTAGTGTTCATACAAACTCAATCAAGTGCTAATGAAGTAACATATTATTTGTATTGGAAATTATCTATCAAAGTTTTCGTTATAACAAGCACTTATTCTCCAATCTACTCTTTATCTAGGCATTTCCTAATCAAACAAAGGAAATAAAAGAGATGTGCAGGCATTTTCCAACATCCTGCAGGTAGACAAACTGTTGCAATGGCAGGTTTTTTCCGTCTCTCATTCGAACGCAGTGAAGTGATAAATGGTGAGACTTAAACAATGCTGTCAAGAAACGCATTCAAGCACATTCAGTACTTTTCGATAAGGCATTTATCAGAGCCAGAAACAAAAATAATTGAAAAGAAATTCAAACAATTTACATTCCACTGACCTGAGGCGCGCTAACTGTCACGATTGCGTACTCTCTCTCGCCACTCTCTCTCATACACACAACTCTCTCTCGCTCGCTCTCTTTCGTTGAGCTGAGAGCGTGGCTTAAGAGGTGATTGTCTCCCAATGCCAAGCGGATCTTAAGACTGGCACCTCAGTTCGCTTTTCAGCGCCAAATGCGACGGTTCTCATTGCGGTGTTTTTTGTGCTCGTTCGAACCTTTCACAAGTCTTGTTTTTTGTGCATGGTATTCGCGATTTGTTAAAATATATGCACAACGCACGCTTAACAACAGCAACAATATAAGTTTTAAATCTGTTAAGCAAAAACAAGAAATATTTAACCGGTTCTACAGGCTGATACGATTACTTCAAAACAGAATTGTAAGCTACCCAAAAATTTGCTCGGCAAATGTCAATTGTATGAAGACAACTGCCTTGTTTTTAGTTGCACTTTTGACATTAAAATAAACCGCATGAGGCCAGCAACAACATTGTTCATGCAACATTAAAATGTGAAAACCTACAACAAAAATATTGCAAGCAACATTCGCATTCACACACAAAAACACACATACAAAGAACACCTTTTAGTGACCATGTTGCTCCGAAGACGTGCGTTTCAAAAACTGCAACAACAAAAACGACAACAACAGCTGCAACAACTGCAGCCAGAACAACAACAACATGAGCAACAATAACAACAACAACAACAGGCACAGCAAAAACCGCGCTAGCAACGTGAAAAACCAGAAAAGAGGCACAGTTTTTTCTTTTTTTTTTGTTTTCGTTCAAAATGAACCTCTGCGACTGCGCCGTGGCGGCTCTATAAATAGGCGCCCTAAATGCGCCCAAACAGGGGCGATTAATTAAGGCTTAAGTACTTTGTAGCTATAGTCAGATATTTTACTTTGTCAGTCATGAATGGTTCTATGAATTTTGTATCATAAATCAGTCACATGTATGAATTGATAAAACAATAACAAAAGCGTAGATATGTGTAAACATTTGTTAACATGATCTCAAGAATTAATTTCAATAATTTGCTTAAGAATTCTTTATGCCATCCCTTTATCTATGCATACACAGAAATATGCATAGGTGCACCTAAAGCCCGAGGCCCGTTTAGCTTGCAATCCGCACCTGTTAAAGGTACAAAATCACAAAAAAAAAATAATTTGCTGAAGAATCTCGGTGTGAGTTACTATTATGTATATATGTATGTTGTATGTTTGTCTCGGGCCCACGTAGTCGTAGATGCTGTTGTTGTGTTTGTTGTATTTGTTATTCTCGTTATTTGCCAGCTCGCTGGGCTGTTGGAATGCGCGAATGTTTGCAAACTTTAAAATCGTGATCTAATAAAAACAAGCAGCGACACAGTCGCCACATAGATGGAGAGAATCCACAGCAGTTTAAACATAGACTTCCCACATTTTCTGGCTGTAGAAGCTGTTGACTTGGCTTGATTGGAACCTAAATGCTGTCCACACACACACACAATTGAAACAGCAACAATATGTTGGATAACTGACCGCGATATTTGTGCACGGCTGCGGGTTCCGTTGCGAAAAAGAAATCGTCTTCCATAAACATATGCAAAAAAAAAATAAATAAAAAACGGATCGAAAGGGGAGAAATGAAGGAGAAAAAAAAGGCGAACAAAACAAATAAGCGAGAAGTAAAAAGCATTCTACAACTTTTTATGTGCCCTGGCGAAAAAAGGCAGCTTTTTGAAGCCATTTCCGCATAATTCTGAGTCGTTTTTGTTGCTGTTGCTGTTGTAATTCAGTCTTTTGGAACAAGTTTGGCAGTTCCAGTCAACGGCAACATCAACACCAGCAGCAACAACAATAACAACAAACTTGTGTAGTAACTATGGATGTGTTAATCATGCCCCTTAACAAACGTCTCAGCTTGTTTAAGGTTCCGCTCTGTTGCTCTGTCCGAAAAGAAATTAACCAGAAAATAAAAAGCAAAAACTATAACAAGCTACAAGATTTAATATTAAAACAAGCAAACAAACAAGCACAGCTCGCAATGCGGAACAACGCACATAAGTGGCTGTAAAGAGCCAACTTTTCTTCGCTTAAAGCATATTAGCCGAGAAAAGCTGTGAAAAGCTGTGGAGAGCTGCTGAAAGGCTGCCAAGCTAAAGAGCTGAATGTGAAATTGAATTAGAAGCGGGTGCAATCAAAGTCAACAGCTTGTCCCCCTCGCCTGGCGCATCACCACCCCTTTTCCAGTTAGTTATTCCTAATGTGAAATTTATGTTTATGTTGCGGCGCTTACAAAGTAGAAAGTCCATTTGGGCTTACTGGCCACTGACCAAAGATACTGTCAAAAAGAAAGCCGCAAAGGCTAAGCTCAAGTCAAAGTTGCAGTTGCATTTTACAGTTCTGTCCAAGTCTGTCACATGTTGCAACATATTTTGTGCCACGTTTAAGTTCAACTAAATGCGACTTAGTCATTACCCAACTGACCTTATTTTATGGCATATGCAACTCTCAGCACACACACTCGCATTCATTTACTTAGCTTCTTCTCGCTTTGGCATTTCGAGCTGGTGCGCATTTTGCGCGCGTCTTTTGTCGCGTCAGCATGTTAGACGAAATACGCTTAGAGTGCAGTTTGGCGAACAGCATTGAATTCGTCTGGTGGCTGTTTGTTATTGATGTTAAAAAACCAATGCTGATTTCTGTACATTTCTCCAGGTGAAACTTTTTGTATTTCAACAAGTTGACCGCCGGCCGGCAGCAGCGAACACATCAACACATCAACAACATAAACAGTCTCGAAAACAACTCCAGCAGCTCCATTGGGCGAACGGATGTAGATACCACATCTCAGTATCTCCATCTTAGCCATGGCCTTTAATGCCGCATCATACCAAAACGAGTGTCTTTACAAATACCAATACAAATACCAATACCAATCCGAATACCAATTCCAGTTGGAGTACTCACAGTCTCACAGCCTCACAGCCTCGCCTGTTGTGGTCACTTTCTTTTCTTTCTTTCTTTCTTTCCTTCGCTCATGATCGATGAGAGTGCGCGAAGAATGCAGTGAAGTACAAATAAATAAAACATACACTGAGCGATTAGAAATGCTATTTAAAAAATCTGCCAAGCTAAGAGTTCGTCTTGAAATAAAATGAAATATAAATTCAAATATAGCAATCTTTATTGATGAATATTGCTACTCTCTATATTCTATATTCAATATTGTAGCTAGATTTGCGCTAGTTTTTCGCTCAGTGTGCGCCTGATTGGGAGGCTAGTCTAGTCGGGACAACAACCAGTTGATTTGCAACTGCAATCAGCAATTACAGCACCAGAACGTGGTACTTACACTTACTACAAAAACAAAATTACCTACTAGTAACTCTGCATATTCACGTTCGGTTTTCATTAAAATTATACGCTGATCGGTCGCAGGAAATAATGATTTGTCTGCGGTTTGTCTCGCCGTGGCCCACTCCAAAAGCAATTGGCGAATCCGTAGATAGACTGGGCCTAGACTCGTTTGCCCAGCCTGTTCGGAGGCGCTACGTGAGTCAGAGTCTGTCTTCAGCTAGGCACATAAATGCAGACAGCGAATTGCACTTAAGATTTTCCATTGTTAAATGGTTTTTGTGTTGGCCAATCGCTTGCTTTTGACCAGACCAGCCTTTTGTTAACTCACGTGCCTTAAATTTCAATGGTTTGCCTTAGAGTTGACCATATAATAAATACCTTTTATGTTAATGGGTTTGCTTGGCTTGTTCTTGAAGCTGTTTCCCCTTGACTCTGTCTATTTCTCTCTTTTCTACTTATTAACATTATTATGGTAATTGATTTTGTTGCTCGGACTTTCAAGTCAAAAGGTTGTGGCGCGATTTCATTTTGTTTTAATTGAGTGTCATTTACTTTTTCTCTTTTATTGTTATCTTTTATTAAGTTGAATCAACGAAATTTCAGGTCGGAGTCGAGTTTTGGGTCTTACGCTTTCCTAAATCTAGCCAGTTATACTTTTCTTTTGTTCGGCTTCCGCCCAAAAATAACAAACAAAAGATAAAGACGAAAAAATTAAATTAAAACTAAATTACGCATACGCAATGTTATCTGTGGGATCTTCAGATATTCAGAAGACAATGCATTGAAAATTCACTTGCGTTTTTTATATCTGTGCGCTTTTTTCAGGCTTGTATAAATTTTGGACCTTTGTAGTGGCTTCAAGATGAATTGAGCATAAATTAACCACACTTTCAAAATGAAAAACATGTTTATTGATAGGCAGCTTCAAGCCAGTTGGTCAGTTTGGCATTTTGGCCGTCTGCAACTTTGTGCCATGAATCACAGCTAAAATTAGACAGACTTGAGATTTGTGTAGTGTCTCTCTCTCTCACTCACTCTGTCTCTTCCTCTCTCTCTCTCTCTGTCTTTGGAAGTCTCGACTGTTATTATTTTGTCGAAATTTTGCATAACACCTTTCGGTCTTTCTTTTGACATATGATTTTTCGTCAGCTTTTGAGTAGATAATCATTAACTTTATAGAATTGGCAATTGGTGAAAATTAAGCAATACCCTCGAAGAGGTGGCAAGCAATTATCTTTCGTATTTACATAAGCCCAAACGATTTGTAAGCAGTTAACCAAAATTTAGCTTATGGCTTTCAAATTTGCTAATAATTTCGGATGATTGAAGTGAAGGGGAAAACGATATTAAGCTGGTAATGATATAAAAATAACTATGCAATCTCTGAGAGAAGGGACTGAAAAGTTAAGATCAAATTACTTTTGGTAATACTTAATGATATTTTCAAATTTTGCAATTTTCTCTTAAAGTTTTTTTTGAATCTACAAATTGTTATTTAGTACGATTTCTGCGGACGAAATTCGTTGACATTATTTTTATATGTGGAGCTTCAAATTTCAAGCTCCAATTTAATTTTTTTTAAACCATGACTGAAATCTTCCAATAACAAACGAGGTCAGCAAACTAAAATCTGGCCAACTTAATAAGCTTACAACCTAAGCACAAATGCACAAAAGCAAAAACATGACTGACAGAAAAACACAGACATTGTTGATAGTTGCTGTGGCTGATGTGTTTTAGTGCTACTGCGTTTATATATTAACTATTTACTTGTTTATTATTTAAGCGTGCTCAACACATTAGCTGCAAGCAATAAACAAACACAGGCCAAGTGCTACTGCCAACTCGAACACTCGCAATGGGCACCAAAATCGAATACGTCGATTCGACGCATCTGTACGCCTCCAAATACATACGCAACTCGAAGGCAATCGGCGTACTCTGGGCCATATTCACAATCTGCTATGCAATCATTGGCATTGTGGCATTTGTAACACCAGGTGAGTTTGAGGAACAAAAACTTGTTTTAATTATATAATATGTGGTTGTTAAAAATGATCAGAGCAACAAACCGTTTTGTGGCATGTTTCCAAATGATTGTTATTTAGAAATGAATTATTTTGATTTACCACTTAACGATTTTTATTAATTCAATTATAATGAAAACATTATTTGTGATTGGAGTTGCTGATTTATCAAAAATTCCAATTGGTTTTTGTCATTTTTAGTTATGGTTTTGGCATTTAGATTGACATATTAATTTTAATTTTCTGTCGGATTTTATTTCCAAAAAATCCACTTTTTGTCCACTCAAATCTGTCCATTGTTATCTTTTTATCTTCTGAGTGACCACTGTGTACAATTGCATATTACCACATAACCGTCTATTAATCTCTGTTAACTCCATTTGCAGAATGGATCGGAGATCCGGATAGCGATAGTGCTGGCCGCTTGGGTCTATGGCAGCAATGTCAGCGCGATGAGATCTTTGACAATTGCCGACGTCGCTGGGAAAATATCTTTGCAGTGCCCACGTTTTCATTTCAGGTGCGTTTTCAGCTGGGAAAGTCGAGTGTTCTGGGTAAAACCTTTAAGTCATTTTTTGTTGCTTGCAGCTGGCCACATTCTTCATGATAGCTGCCGTTGGCTTGGCCTTGCTGACCATATTCTTCTTGGTCTGTTTGCTGTTCATGAAGTCTACGCGAGTTTTCCACATTTGCGGCTGGATGCAAATTATATCAGGTGTGTAAAATGAGAGGGAGAGAGAGAGAGAGAGAGGGAAAGAGCCCAGTTAATAATTGACAGTCTCCAGTTACAATTGCAAAACATCGACGGAAGTGGTCAATTTGTGATATATGATATGCAAATACTGGTTTCTATTTTGAGCACGTTCTGAAGTGTGTCTGCAATCTTATTGCAAAATTATCAGCCATTGAATTCTTGTGCTTCGATCCGCATTTGTCACGTACTTCAAATTCACTTTTTTTTACTCTTTTAGCACTTTGCATGATTGTGGCTTGTGCCGCGTTTCCCTTTGGCTGGAATTCAGATGATTTTCGCAAGATTTGTGGCCCCGAGGCGAATCGATTTGAGTTGGGTCTCTGTAGCATACGTTGGGCTTATCCATTGGCTATTATTGGCTGCGTTGATGGCGTCGTTTTGGCCACGTTAGCCTTTATTCTGGCCACACGACATGTGCGCCTGCAGCCTGATCCAATCTATCAGAATTCGCTTTACAAAGGTGAGTCTAATTGGCATTTGTCTAAATACTTTAAATACATATTTTTTTTGTTTTCTTACAGGTGAAATTAATAATGCTTATCTGACAGATGCTATTAGCTTGGCAGGTTCACGCAAATCGAATCCACACATAACAGGGCTGAACTTACAGCCCATTTTGCTGGTGGCGCCACCCAATGAGGACAGCATTTCGCAGTTTTCACGCTATCACTGAGAATTTGCCGGTTTCATGCCGCGTATGCATTTCAAATATTTAACGGACACAAAAAACAGTCAGCGCTTGGGTTGCTGTACTTGATATGCTGAGCAGCACAAAGACGTTAACCGATTCGCAACACAAAGCTAAATGTTATGAAAAGCTGTACTGACGTAACGCTAACCGTTTCAGTTAAAGTGCGGCGTATGTTTAGCAGGCACACAAACCTATCGACTGGAACTTCGCTAAGTGCTCGTGAAAGTTTCGTTAAGATTTGAATTTGCTTTTTGGCTGTAAAAATTGAAACGTTTGTCTTAAATCTATTGTGTGAATGCGTGTGTGCGTGTGTGTGTGTGTGATTGCTAGATGACTGAATGCTAATCCTAAACATAAGTTTTAACTAATTTAAATATATATATATATATATATATATATGTTTGTGTATATTAATATGTTTAGTATATAGGAGAATAACGCTGCCTGTAAATTATATGCCCGTAAATATAAACAATAATGTACAGAGAAATATTGAACATAAAATGAATGTATTTTGGCCTATTTGAATTCAACCGCAAACGCCAAACATCGCCTCAATTATGCCATCATCATCAAGCTATAAACATCAAGAGGGTCAGCAACTTTTTGCGCACTTGGACAAACAAAAATCAAATTATGCTCCACATAGCCACCATTTCCCATCTATTCGCCACCACCAACGCCGCACCATCAAACAGACGGCGCACATAAAAACCAATAACGGCCAACTTAGCGCCCAATTTGTTTGTATGCTCCGCCAGCACCCGCTCCTCCCCTCCACCATTCATACCTCAATAACAATTTGGCACATACTTTTCCAATAAAGTATTTACAGCAAACTTTTTGCCTGCCTGGGCAATTGAAATATTCCGCGCGAAGATGAAATCAAATATAACCAAAAAGAATTCAAATAAAGAGAAAGACAGACAGAGACAGAGAGTGTGTGTGGGAGAGAGAGAGAGAGAACACGCTGTGTGGAGCCTGATGTTGCAAGTTGTAGCCAGCCAGGCTGGGCACGTTTTAATATTCTTGTATAATTCATAAGCAATTCCATCAACGCTTACAAAATGCGGCCTAAGTGGCCAAACAGCTGACGCCAAAACGCGATGGGCCAAATGCTCAAGCTTCCCAACTCCCCTTCACCCCCCCCCCCCCCCCCCACCAACACCCTTGCAGCATTTTATTTACTTCAGCCATTTCTTTTCTACGAACAATCTCATAGCCCCCCTCGCTGCTGCAACATATGGCTGAACGTTGTTGGCCCATTTCGACACGCATTTTTGGCTACGTGGTCCAACCCTCAAATGAAGATCTCTCCACTGTCTTCCAGCTGGGATTGGAGTCAGTGATTTTTTTGATGTGCCAATTGTTTTTATTCGATTTGATGGCGAGCCATAAATGAATTTTTAACTTTTGTTTTCCTTGAGGTTGTACTTCCCCTTGTTGTTGTTGGAAGTGGGCGTGGCAGCAGCATCAACATTAGCTAATGGGCGGACGTTGGAGGTAACATATTTGCCGGCAAGCTGACGTCGCTTATTAGTTTAGCACTTGGCCAATTTTATGCGATTCCAAGTGCTCGTTAAAATGGACAAAAACACGCACAGCAAATGAAGAAAAATACACAGCAAAAACAAAACACACACACATCTGTGTGTGTGTGGGTGTAATTACAAAACTGGACATTAGTTGACCTTTGTGTATTACTGTAAGTTGCCAGCACAGCCCACTTGCCACAAGCCACGCCCATTCGATTGCCGAATGTAACATTCTTTATTATTTTTTTACAGCAACAAAGTCAAAGGGTCGATGCTGGTTGATGAGGGAGGTTATTGGGGGAGTGGCAGGGTGGTTGGTTAGTTGAAATGAATTGCGCCTTTAAGGTTTTCGTTTAAGTGAAATGTCAGTTGCAGAAATTGAATCGAAAATTGTAAAATTGGTTTTGTATAAACATTTTTGCCAAATGAAATGAAATGAAAATGCTTTTGTTACAGCTACCTAAAGCCTGTACTCCACATGCCCCACAGTCCCTGCCCCTCCACTCCCCTGCACCTAGTTGCTGTTGCTCCTACTGCTGCCTGCCTTTTTTTTTTTTCATTTTTGCCGTATTTATTTTTTTGTTTGTTTTCTTTCCTTGACTTTTGAGCACTGAAAACATCATATTTCTTGTGCATGTTTTTTATTTCTTGTGCAAAACAAAAGCATTGCAGCAATTGCCTCCAGCCACCAACTCCTCCCTCTCCTATGCTCTGCCCGCCAGGCACTTGTACACATATAATTTATGGCTCATGCGATTCGTGTGTTTGTTGTACATGTATGTTATCGTTGTTGTTGTTGTTGCTGTTGTTGCTGTTGCTGTTGCTGCAAAAGTCCAAGCGGCGTCAATCAAAAGTTTCAGAAAAAGAAGCCAAAGGGTTTTCAGAGCTGGACTACGCGACTTGCAGATGCCATGAACTTTTTGAGAAAGCTATAATATGTTAAGTACAAATAAACCAATAAATTTATTATTATTTTCATATTATACAAAATACATTTTAATAGAAAACAAATAAATAAGTTTAAGTGGCTTTTCCATTGGTTTAAATTGGTTTCTCAAATCAATATAGAATTGCATACTTTCAGGCTGTAATATTTTTCGTTTGCTATAAATTTGAAGCATGCTTTTGGGCTGTTCCTCGTTAATCACTTTGAAGCAAATTAAACAATATTTGAAGCATACTTTTAGGCTGTGCCAAAATTGCAAAGTCTTAAATTGTTTCCAATTTCTGATTGGTGATTGATTGATTTTGGCCGAACAAAAGTGAGTCCGAATCACTAAACTATTTTTTTATATAAAAGTACAAATATGATTTTTATTTCCCATGGCCAGTTCGTATTTTTACCTACAACAACATACTAGAAAAAGCAATCATCAGGATCCGCCAGGATATTTTAAATTTGATGTTTTCAAAAGATTTCCTGTTTTTGCAGCAGTTTTTATTTGTGATATTTGTGCTTTGGGCGAACTTCGGCCTCAAAGAGCTTTGACTACATTGCATGCTGAAAAAATAATTTGCGGCATTCTAAATTGCCCTATTTTTCAATCTCGAATAAACCTTGCCCCACCTAACTGCCCAAATCGCATAGACCCTATATTAAATACTTACGTAGAGTATACCCAACGAATTGCTATTATTTTCTTGCTTGGAGTTTAAATTATGTCTTGCATTTTGTGGTTTATGTAGTCCATTCGAATGCTGCCTTTGATTTATCCGCCTATAAAATCGTAAAGTTTTCAGAAAAGCACTTTTTATGCCAAACAAAATTTTACATTTATTTCATATGCATATACAAATAAAGATTGTATATAAACTTCTGTAATATCCGCTGCCTAAATGATGTCAATTAAAATTAATTACAATTACAAAATTAAATTAGCGGACTTAACTAACTAAACCGAACTTATTAACTAAGTAGAACTAGAAACGAGCTCGCAATTTTCACATTGTAAAAATGACTAGTGAATTATTTTGTAGCTTTTATACAAATTACAAATTACAAATTAGAATTATATACAAATTATAACTATAGATAAAGTTATAGATATATTTATATTTATATATTTATATAGTATATAACTAGCAAACCCGATTTGGCATTTGGTTGCAAGAAAATGGAATTTTGTGGAAGTTGTGAAAATGAAATGAATAAAATATTAAAACCCTGTAAAAACGAAAACATTTTGTTTTGGCAACAGCATATGCCACGATTTTGGCCGGAAAGTGACTAAGCCTATAAAACAATCATACACACACACACACGCACACTCGCACACACACTCGCACATACACTTATTACTATGCTTCCTGGTTGATCAGAGTATAGTCAATTATCGGCTGGACATCTTCATTGTCCCGCTCCGGATCCAGGCAGGCAGTCATCGCATGCGGCATCGTGCGTAGCAGCACATAGCTGTCCCGATGATGGAGCAGCAGCTTGTGCTGCTGGTGGGCAATGAAGCTGCTACCGCGCCGCAACGAGCGTCTGCCCATCTCGAGTATCTCCAGCGATGGATCGCGTGCGAACACAAAGTTGCGATAGACACGCACAAAGCTGAATATAACTGCCGATGCTCCGCCCACGATCATCAGATAGGAGCCAATTGGCACCGCATGCGGCGCTATAACCGTCGCCAGATAGAGCCAGCCCTTAATGGCGGGCGTCAGCTCAGAGATGCCCTATGAAATGTGTGCATAGTAGGTATGATGATCTTATCTAGAATATGTTTATATTTGTTAACCCACCTCCTCGAGCCACATGACCGGAAATACAAAGTCACGGAAATCACGCACCGGATGAACGTCCTTGGCTTGCGTCACCTTCAGATTTAGCTGTATGCGCACCTTACCCTCCAGAGGCACTCCAAGTTTCTAAAAAAAAGCGTTGGCAGTGGAATTGAGAAGATTAGAACAGTTTTAAGAAGCTAGAGACTCCCATGAAGAGTCATTAATTATATTCTTACCGGTTGTATTTTGAAGTAGGTTTCATGTTTTTCACGCTGTGGCTTGAGACCTTCGACGGCATCGAGCAGCTCGGGATCCGCACCATAAAAATGCGGATTGGATATGTAAACGGGTGCACCATACTGACATGGACTGATATTCTGCAGGCCCCTTACAGCATCATAGTCGTTGGCATCGTAGCATTTGTTATCCGGATTGTTGGCCGAATCTCCGTAGGAGTTGTTGGGCAATCGGTATAGATCCGCGGAGAGGCCATCCTTCTCCACACGCTCCACATACTTGAGCGGTATAATGCGGCACAGATCCTTGTCATAGATGTGCACCATATCCGACTTGGTAATGTCTCGAGGAGGAAAGAAGGAACCCTCGGAGCCGGCTATGCTGGTGCAGGGCTCCTCATTCCAGTGCGGCAAACGATTCATGCCATTCAGTGAATCAATATATCCAAACTGCTCCATGCCCTCGTAGCCCGTCTTAATGCTCGACACCTCT
Organism: Drosophila fungiperda; assembly: GCA_035042345.1. NCBI lineage: Eukaryota > Metazoa > Arthropoda > Insecta > Diptera > Drosophilidae > Drosophila > Drosophila fungiperda. The sequence continues at coordinate 3,054,644 of JAWNLM010000278.1, read as the reverse complement.
GTGAGTGTCCCGTTGCGTCCGAGGAGTAAGCCCATTCTCTCCATGGGCCTCATATGCTTTGGATAGAATCTATGCGCCAGACTAACCAGCGCATCATCATACCCAAAGACTAGCTGATCGGCAGTCACATTGATAAACGGCTTCAGCTGGGCGGCAGTTAGCACAATGGATATTGTCTTGGACAGCAGATAGCCCAGCTTGGGACTCAGACTAGTGAGGGTCTAGGTGAGGGATGGGTGTCTCTTTAATGTTACTCTTTATAACAACTGCAGCAACTCACCAGCAATGGTATATTGGGCGTAACTATGGGCGTATTCTTATCAACACTCAGTTCAGGAACAAATTGTAAGATTTTCTTATGCTGATATGACACAGTGTAATTGTTCTCATGGAATTTCACGTTCACCTTCTCCATATCTTCTCTGCAATGACACAAACCAAACACAAGAAACAAAAAAAAAATAAAAAATTATTACACATTTTTGTATTATGTTTTGTATGTTTTGTAATCAGTTGGGTTTATTGTCGTTATTCAGTTAAATCGGCACGTGCATCGCTTGGTGTCGACTTCGATGTTGATGTTGATGTTGATGTCGGTGTCAAAGTCAGTTGGCTGTCGGCCCCAAAGTCAGGGACGGTAATCACAAATGAAAAAAATGATTTAAAAAAAAAGCGGCAAACAGCCAAACCCAACTGAATGTCAAGTTCATTTGTCGCACTCAGAGAAATGTGGACAGCAACAGCAAATTAAGATGACAAACACTTTGCCGTTTTTCTGGCGTTTTACCAGCGTTTTTAAGTTGTTTTTTTTTCTTTTCTTTCAGTTTTATTTATTATTTTTCAGCTGCTACTGTTTGACGCTTGTCATTCGTTGTCAGCAAAAAAAAAAAGTTGTTTTATGCTTATATTGTTTGTGCCGCTGTCTTCAACTGATCCATCAATTCATCTTTAAATTGTGTTCGCCGTTTGATTGTATTTTAATTTAATCATTGCAAAGTTAATTGCTACATTAATTTCATATTTCTTCGAATTTGTATCTCGATCAGGGTCTCTATTGTAAACTCTATTTGTGGATCTGATTGTATTATAGTAAGTCTATATGCACTTATATAAAGTGACTTTTGTTGCTTCTACTACTGCATCTTGGCAGCTGTTTCCGCAATATTAATTACTTTATGCCTGCTCTTGCCAGGTTATCCTTCAATTGAACTGGTTTAATCGCTGGGCGGTCCGGCAGCTTGTCAAACAATTTCACAGATACACACACACACATACATATACAGTTACACATTCATATGTTTTGTTAATTCACGCTCTCGATTTGATGGCTCAATTAATTGAAATGGTAGCTGTGGTTCAGTGGCTCAGTGGCTCAGTGGTTCAGTGGTTTTAAGCGTTTTGTCAGCTCTTTGTTGGCAAATCTTTTTGCAACTGAAGTTGCAGCAAGTTTTGTTGCTTAGTTTATTAAGTGTTATGATTGAAGTTGATCAAATTGTTGCAATTTATTTAGCATTGTTTTGACTGCTAGTGAAATCTAATGTAAATTTGATTAACACTAAGCAAATCAATCATAATTATAAGTAAATTGCAGTAGCAATTATAATTCTACTTACAGATCTATATTGTAATTGATATTAGGGGGTTTATTTTTATGTCTAACCAGCTCAACTTTAAGTACAAAATATTACTCACATATAATACGTTTTTAGACGTGCAGTTAAAAAAATTAAAATATAACGATCTTAATTGTTTATCGTTTATCTTGCTAAACGGGTTAAGTTTCTGGTTCAAGTAGTACACAAAAACTTCATTTTTTTATTATTTTTGACTTGCTTTTCTCAAACGCTTTCTATATAAAATATAATCGAGGGCTTTAGAACCCCATAATTATGGTAATTGGACTCATTAAACATGATTTAATAGACATATATCGCAACGAGGCATGACCATGAATATTTTGTTAAAACTGCCATAAAAATACTTATATTAAATTGTATTTAATAAGTTTCTTTAGAATCAAGAGGCGTAACCACTTCTCGCCTTAAAAACAATAATTATTCTTACCTGTAAACAAATGGGCCCACCTCCTGCAGCTTGGGCTTCTCGCCATTGAGGAAGCCATCCGGATTGGATACATTGTAGATGTAGACCCTCGTCAGACGTATTACGCCGGGTCTTTGCCAATAATGATAGCTTAATGTATCATTCCACAGCCTTAAATTCTGAATTTAAAGTAGAATTTTTTGAATAAGAAGTGTTCTTTAATTTTTGTTGGGAGAGTTTCACTTACCTTTAGTATAAAATAATCTAGCCATGGTATGGATGATAAAACTATGCCTAAGATTAGTGTTACTATACCGATAATTATCACAGCTAATCTATCTGCAAGTAAAAGCAAATAAAATACATTTTGTTAGATACAATGTAAAAAGAATTTGTCGACTTTTACAATTTGTCAGATATTGAATAAATATTTATCTAGCAAAAATTGCAAATTTCGTTTAGCAAATTGCTATGCAAATGTTTACAGACAGTGGAAAAACATTTGTCAACATATTAAATATTTAGTCATGCTTTGGTTACGGTGATTTTGTCGACTTTTCAAATATTGAAATACGAAAAAAGCGAAATTGATTTTTAAGCAATGTCACATCGCATTTAATCAAGTGTGCGACATTTACCCAACTCCAAGTCCCAACCTAACCCAGTTTCCTGGGAGCACTTCACACCTCTTTCGGTTAACGAATGCAATTCGCGTTAAGTAGGAACATAAAATTGTGGTCGAACTTTATTCAATTTCGTGGTATTTCACGGCTGTCAGTCAGACTCTTGCTCTTGGCCGACTTTCCAGAAATTGAACGTTTCTGTGACATGCGGCAACAATTTTGATGATCATATTTAGCTTATCAGTTAATTGAAATGCGCTTTTGATTGCAACCCAAATTATTATTTAGGGGGCTTTGCACTCAGGGCACTCGTTTAACCCATCTGCCCATTACCTTGTTGGCATCTTCTTGCACGATGGATCACACAAAGTATATATATATGTGTGTGTGTGTGTACTTTATGTACAATGCCAACGAGTTTTCGGTCAGCGTCCGCGCCCCCCTAAAACAGTCAACGAACTGAACTGCAATTCGAGTATAACACGCGCTTCACTGGCTACCCCAAAAAGTGCAAGGCAAAGCACTTAAGCATGCATTTTTAATTATATATATATATACATAAATATATAAATACATACATATATATATATATATATAGAAGTGCATTTCGGGTCAGTCGCATCAGCATTTCGATAACGTGCACGAATTATTCCCGCGTTGCGGGTATCGTTAATCTAGACAGAGTTGAGCTATGGGCGCAATAAATAAGGTTCAAGCGTCTCATTGAACGTGAATAAGTCGGTATGCCCCCGCTGCCCCCGCTACACCGCATCCCATAGAGTTATCTGAAAATCAACAATGAATTGACACAGGGAAAGTTGCGTAAAATGCCATAAAATCAAGCACAAATTGTTGACATTTTGGCAACTTGGTTATTGCTGACCTATATACGCATATATATATATATATATATATATATATACATTTTTTTGGGGCAGCTGTCAAACTCAAGGTCAAGTGAGTATAGACGTCTCGTCAGCTGGACAATCTGATAAAAAACAACAAAAAAACCGCGTCATTATTGCCGGTTTACATTTATCGGCTTTTTGGTTTTTTTGTTTTTTTTTTTTGGTGGCTCGGCTCTTGGCTTCATCTGGTTGCGTTGCGTTATTAGTTGATATCGATAATTATATATCTATACTATACTGTATAGTTGTTGCTTATTTTGGTTGTTGTTGCTGTTGTTGTTGTTGCAGCAACTGACAATGCTTGCATGGGGCTTTAGGCTGGTCGACATGGCCAATAAGCATTTGGCACACAATTGATACGTCAGCGCTTGTTGTAGTTGACAATAATGCTGAATTCTCTGTTGTTGTAGTTGTTGTTGTATTAGTGTTGCATGAAATAAGCTCTTATTGCTTCAAGTTTTTGTGGTATGCCCTATCAGAGAGTCCGTCAATTTGTAGAGTCGAAATCTTTTCGAAAATATCTTTTTCAACGGAAACAAATCATTTGTCTGACTTATGTTTTCGAGTTTTACATTTCCTCTAATTATGAAAGTCATTCAAGTTAAATCAAGTGATTTTCCCTGTTGTCACTCGCCACTTTAAGACCTTGTTCTTGGCCAACAACTTAACGTTAACATTTTTGAGACATTTTGCATGTCTTCTGCAATATGCCATGTTATTTAAATATTAATTATTCTGATATTTAAGAATGTTAAAATCAGCCAATTTAAATAATTGTTAATTTAAAAATTACTGAAATTTCTTTGTGCTTTTACATATTTTGTTTACTTAACAATAATTATAAGATTTGTAAAATGTAAGCATATTGACTTCACATACATATTTTGATTGCTCAAAAATTATGTTTATTATTTAAATGTTTTTATTATATACCAATGTAAGCATATTTATTATTCGCAATGTGTTTGTCTTATTTTCTGCAGATGCATGGGCGTAGCTGAGAGGGGTCAACTGGGGTGAACACAGTTGAAATGCTTCAACTATTGATGTTTGTTCATATACCAGTAAACCGCCCCCCGTTGCCGCGGAAGCCCATGTGATAGTCACTTATTGCTGGTGTCATATTTTTCCTTTTGAGAAAATTACAGCTTATCATGCAATATTCTCGTCGTTTAGTTTCTGGTTTCTGCTGAAATGTCGCAATTATGTTTTGAACTTTGCAGCCACTTAGGAGAAGCACTTGTTTAAACCCGATTCTAAGTAAGCTTGGCCCTAAAGACAATAAAAAAAAAACTTATTTCCTGACACTCTATTTGCAAGCTGGAAATGTGTTTTTTATCTACTTTTTTTGTTTTGTTTTCAGCGTTAATTCAATATCACAAGTGGCTGTTAAAATAAGCGCTGACAATTACAGGCTGTAATTTGCAGCTGGTCAGCGGAGTGCAATTTCAATAGAGTTGGAATGGTTGCCTTCAACAATGCAGCAACAATAACAATAACAATAATAACTAAACATTTTTACCGCCTGCAGCAAGACAATTAGGCTCAGATTTCATTTCAGAACGTGCCCCAACAATCAGAACAACAATGGGATGCCGCATGAGGCATGATCTGGCTGTCAAGTGTTGCCTCATTGTTGTTTTATTGCATTGTTTAACAGTAGATTTTGAACAAATTATGGCAATTCTTGTAGGAAATGACGATGGAATTGCAGCGGGAGCACTTCCTTGTGCCGCATGCGCCTTATAATTTGCATCCAATTGCTGTCGATCTTCCGAATCGATCCGATAACAATTAGTTCCAGCTACACATGTCCAAAACCGGTTAGCTGGTCTTCCCTTTTTGGCTGGACGTGCCCTCTTCGCAATTTTGCCTTTTAAGTTATCGCATATCGGCCACAAATTGACGCACTTACATCTGATCTCAATGTTGGATAATAAAATGACTGCGGACCGTGGAATGTTTGTTTTTTGAGTTGTACCAATTAAACGAAACATGCAAACGAAATTGAATAGCTGTAAAATGACGAGGGCAATCTGTGAAAAGTGAAAGGACGCTTCTTGTGGTGCGGAGAAACCCATAAAAGTTGCAATTAAAACCAGAAATATTATTACAAGAATCCCCGAACTTGACATTGAATGTGGTTGAATTTAAGATTTCTCGAGCAATAATACGAATATTTAAAAGTAAGTAGTAAAATCACTTAAAATTAAATAAACTCGCAAACCAATTAATATTAAATCCATATTGAATTTTGCAATTAAATAAAGATGGAAAAGCAATACCTGATTTTTAATTATAAATTTTTTAAATGTAGCTGTTTTTTTTTAAGTTATTATTGAAAAATTTAATAAAGTAGCAGCCGCTGTGCTTGTTTTTTTTTTTTTTTTGTTTATGAGTTTTAAGATCAATGCATCTATATCTCGGAGAGCATATTTTGAAATCTACTTGTCAAAATAAAAACGCTTGGAATGTGCATGGCAAAGATTCGGCAAACATTTGCCAATGATCAAAATGAGAGAATGCATTTAACCTAAATCAACTGAACCAACTGAACATTTGATTATATAATCTTAAGACAGAAACTCACGCACACTGGCAAACAAAGATTGCTCATTGCTCAGTGCTCAGTGCGACTTGTTATTGCCAAAGTCTCCAAGAGAGCAATCGCCAGTGCAGCTGAGACTTCTTCTTGGCAACTGCAGCAGCGGCAAGCAGCAAGCAGCGGCAAGCAACAAGCAGCGGCAAGCAGCAGCAGCAGCGACAACCGCGCCTATTTCTGTTTGTGCAGCGCACACAAAACTGTATGGCAAATATTATGTGGTTCCCCTCCCGCCTCCCCCGTAACGCCCACAACACAAACTTCGTCGGACGCCGCTTTGAGTTGGCTTAGAATTGGCCAAAAATACAACAAAAAAAAACACAAAAAAAACCGAGGCAGCGGCAACTGTGATTGTCGACTTGGCTGCTTAATTGTGTTAATTTGTGTTCACTCTCGGCGAGCGCTCGCTTAGTGCACAGTGTACCCCGTGTCCAATGCTTGAGTATCCATGTCCAGAGCTACCCGCTCCCCACCTCACCTTACCAAAACTCCACTCCACGCCATCTAAGTTTTATGCTCAGCTCGCAGCTTCAGATTTTGGTATTTCACTCTTCTCTGGCTCCGACTCTGACTATCGCTTTTGGCTGGGACAGTGGCTGCGGCTCTAACTCTGGCTGTGGCTGTGGCTCTATCGTTTTGGCCACTTGACGTCTTGTGGTATATTGATTTGGCAACATTTTCATATTTGCTTTGTATGTGTACGAGACTGGAGTGTGCACTTGTATTTGTTAGTTGTAGTATTTGGCAGTTAATAGTTGTTGGTTGTTGTTGTTGTTGTTGTTGTTGCTGCAGTAGACAACATTGCGCTGGCTAGTTAAGTACCCGCTTGGACTTTTCAATTGCAAATTTATATTTTACCTTTGCTTCACTTCTGTTTTTCATTTCTGTGTTGCTTTATGGATTTTTCTGTTTACTTGTCAGTTTGTTAAACATGATATTAGAAATACCAAAGCACAGTGGTGCCAAAGCAAGTTCAATAGAGGAGGTTTACAGATATTTTGTAATCAACCTTCATATGATTAAACTAGATTCTGATTTACATGGAAACCGGAAACTCTTAGCCATAAATGCATTCTTATTTTTTCCAATAGGAAACAGCTTCCGATTTAACCTTGTTTATTGTAATAGCTGCGTTCCGCATTGCCTGAGACTTGATAACAACAAACGTATTAAATGCAACCTTCGAATGATTATGGGGAATAAAACTCATATCAAACGCGTAATAATTAGTTGAACAGCTTACTCAGCAATCATCCTCTACAATAAACAATAATGGACTATAAATTCTATTCGCATATATTTATATATAAAGTGAGTGTAACTTGGGGAACCTTTATCAGATCGCACGTATGCGGCAAGTCTTTAAAATGACAAGCCCAATAATAATTGGGCACATCTGGAAGCAACAAATTGTCAGAGCCAATAACAAGACATTGCCACTTGTCGCATTGTAAACGTGGCTATAAAGCACACTGAATGGCGCTGTCAAGTGCAAAGCGCTTAAAACATTATTCTAGTCAAACATCAAATGGCAACGAGAATTTGTCCAAAATGAAGGCAATCAAAACAGTAAACGAAACCGAAACCAAAAACCAAAAACCGAAAGCGAAACCAATTGAAACCGAAAGCAATACGGGTCTTGGGCGATATGGCTAAGCCAAGTTCAGAGAGTAAACAAACCAATATGGAGAGGGAGAGAGGGTGTGCACAACATATATATATATATAGATATAGAGATAGAGAGAGGAAGAGTGCGACTTCGATTGCAATTGCGATTGCGAGAGGAGTCAATGTTCTTGGCCATGGTTGTTGTTTGCACACTTGGCTGCTTCGACTCGACAAATGTGAGTTTAAGCCCGGCTCACTTGGCGTATACGCAATGTCGCCGATTGCACAGAACCCGGCTAAGTGGGCACGTCTCGTGTCTGTATCTGTGTGTCCGTTTCCTTGATTCCAATCTCACTGCTTAGTTGGTTAGTTAGTTGAACTGGAAGTTGTTGTTATTGTTGTTGTTAGTGTTTTTCGTTTATTTATTTTTTTCAAGTCTGCATCAGTTGATTGCCTTGTTGTTATTGTTGTTTTTTTCGGCATTTTATTTTTTGGCCAAAGACTTGTTTTGCATTGCGGTTGCAGTTCTTGGATGACCAGTTTAGTAAAATAAAATACAAAAAATGTTCAAGCATTTTGTTGTTGTTTGGTTTTTTTTATTTTATCTAGCTTTAATATGCTGTGCCTTTTAGTTCCAACTTGCAACTCGCAGCTTGCTTGGCTTACATTTTTGGGCAAGTAAATAGCTAAAAGGCGAAAAAAAATGCAAGCAATCTGGTAGTTGATATTGACTTTAAGCTGGCTAATTGACCATTTAATGCTTAATTTAATAAATATTTTAGATTAAGTGTGAAAATATAATTGAAATCAATATCAAACAAATGAGATTAAAATTATCCACTTCTTTACATAAAAGACGAGGATTATGCTTAGGGATTTGTGTAAATACTTACTATTGCTAATCTTAACGCCATGTGATATTAGCATGGACAGCGGCGTTCCTCTGTTTGTTACTTGTGGGCGTGAACGCCGCCTCGTGTCAGTTGACCCTTGTGGCTGATGTTGTTGTTGTTGTTGTTGCTGCTGCTGTTGCTGCTGTTGCTGTTGCTGTTGCTGCTGCTGGCGTCGACCACGCCCACAGCTGGCCCAGTCGAGTAGATGATCTCTAGCCGTGCGTCCATATCTCAAGTAATGTTTTTCTAAGCCCATAATTCAAGTCTGTCAAATGAGATAAATAGAAACAGCGTTAGAGACTAGTGGCTCAGCTTGTTGTTGTTGTTGTTTTTTTCGTTTAAAGTCAACAACATATTTATTGTTAGCAATTAAAATTTAATTTTTCTAATCTGTGTTTTATGGGGCCAGTGTCTAATGGTGTGCACTAGACACAAGCCACAAAATGTTTAATTACAACAGGATGAAGCAGCGTCAACAGTTATGGCTAATGACAATTGAAGCTAAAACAGAGCCTCAATTCAGTTAATACATTCGCTTAACGCCGAACTAACACAGAATGCTAAGTAATTTTCCGGTATCAAATAATCCGCAATAATTCGTGCCATAAATTAAGCGATTCAACAATTATCGATTTTACAAGTTGATCAATGCAAATTGTTAATTTACATAATTGTAAATTGCAGTACTCGACTGAGAGATACCACATATCCTATATAATACTATTTTTATTGTTAGTGTGTAATGTGAATAATAGGAAAAGTCAATTTTCCAAATTAAGTATGTGTAGGCTCTTGCTTATATAGCTACTGTGTCAGCCAATTGCACGATCCAACAGATACTTCAGTTCAGTATAGTCTTAAAGTTGCCTCTGTAATAGCCAGTTGGTGCGGGGTGTAACAAGTTTCATTTGAATATTGCCCCTCTAGTTGCTTGTAATATAATTAAATTATTTGATTTTACATGGGCGACAATAGGTAAATAGAAATATGCAAATATAGGCGGGGTACACTGACTTGGTATTTGTCTGTCGGGGATATACCTTTATTTACGGCTTTTTTATGGTTAAAGATCTGGAAAAATATTAATTGAAATCCGTTTGACCGCACGAATATTCACACGTTTCAATGGAATGTCATGAAAAGCATTTTACAGCAGCCGCAGGAAACAAAAGACTCAGGCAACGAACTTGTCAGCAAGCCCAGCAGCAAAAGCCAAAACTTGCATAATTTCTTTGCCGTGTCGCATTTGCAGTAGCCACTAATGTCAGCCTCAGCGATCTTCAGCTCATCTCAAATTTGGCGAAGTGAATCATGTGGCGCTATATGTCTGACATAACAGCCCACAATTAAATGAAAAGTTTACATTTTTTAAACTTTTTTGTTACAATTGAGCGATTTTTAAGTTATGAGCAAAATGTTGTGTAAAGCTCCACAAAAAGCAGAAAATTATTTAAACACAATTAATGACATTTAGTTTTTTTTTTTTTTTGCGTATTATTTTAATTGCCCGCAGACGAGCAGTGTCAACTGCTTTGGGCCAAGTTCAAAAGCACTGGCTCTGCCCCGGCGTCTGACTTAATTTGTGGCAAACTGAGACAGAAGAAACCAAAAAAAAAAAAAAAAATAAAAAAAAGAGCAGTGCTGGATGCGTTTAATGAGCAGAAAATAATTAAGGCCAGTTTTAATTTGACAACATTTGCGCAATGAGGAAACATGCGAAACGCCTGAGCCCACAGCCAAGGATGTGCAAGGCATAAGGAATCGAACAGGAAGCAAATATGACAAAACAAATCCCTAGATATTATTTATTATATAATGATTTATGTTAAAAAAGAAGTAATGTATGGCCAAGTAAGCATTTCCTTTAATTCTAAGTACCTTAAAATTGTTAGTATGAGCCCATGAAGTATATGAAATCTTGACGCACAGTAATAGTCGGGTGATCGTGGGAATATGTAGATACTGTATAAACTGTAGTTACTCTTATAATATATGTCTATATTTGTCATTCTAGTCAACTAAAAAATTACCAAAATCCAATGACTAGCAATATTTAATAGTCAACAAGAAAATCATAAATGCAAGTTTGTTTTCAGCAGCTGTCTAGTATATTAATGCTTCATTTATTGAGTACTAACCACAAAATCGAAGGCAGTTCATCCTTCATATTTGGGCTGCCAATTCCAATACCTTAAACTGTCTATCCTAGGTGCATTTAATGTCAGCAGTTTCCCATCTCATGCAGCCAAAAGTAAACATAAAATAACTGAAACGCTTTTCCACAGTTTACGGCTCATAAGCGCCACTAAAGCCAATCCATTAAGAAGCCTTCACGACATTATCAGCAACTGCCACGCCCATAAAAGTGTAACTGAAACACGTTTTTAACAATTTTCTGCTTATTTTCACACATTGACTCCGGCATTTTGGTGCTGCGGCTTGGTCACCTGGTCGTCTTGGCCGGCTTAACTTTTGTTCGCTTTGCTTCTTTGGCATATTATGTAATAAAATGCAAGCAATTTTTTCTTATTTTATTTCTGAGGCGACACGCCAAGAGATAAATGAAGCAAGTGAAAAAATAGTTGCGCTTACTAACTGAAGTCTAGAAATCATTAAAAAATAGCTCAAAACGTTTGCGTAAATAAAGAAATTACAATTACAAGCACAACGATAACAACATTAGTAGAAATATTGCAAAATTGCATAAATACAAAATCTATTGACCCAAATACTGTTTTATAACCAGTCGGGCACATATGGCAAGCAGCGATTCATGTTGCAATTGCCACAGTTCCAGCCACAGCTCCCAGCTCCAGTCGAAGCTTTCTAACATTGCCAACAGCTGATGACGATATTGAGTCTCGCTTTTGGTCAGCTCATTGGTAACAGTAACACTTTCAATTGCACCAGCCGCCGGTGCAGCAGCAGCAACAACAACAAACAGCAAACCAGACAAACCAAACGGGCCATTCCAGCCAGAAATAAGTAGGTTGCTTGGCCAACAGGCAACTAACAGGCACTAAACCACCGGGGCGCTAAGCCGTCTAAGCCGCAGTGGCTGCTTGGCATTTCCCAAAAAAATCTTCTTGCCTGCTTGCACCTGTTTTCTATTGTTGTTGTTGCTTTTGTTGCTAATGCAATCACTTCGTATACATTTCAAAGCATGACTCAAAAGCTGCGCCAGATTTTGGCCATCAGCTGATCATATGAGAAACTGGCGACCAAGTTGGTTATAGCAAAGGACTTGTAAAAAAAATATATAAACTGGTTTATTAATATTCATTTTATTGAGGGAGTGTTGCAGGGAATTTTGCGTTGCCAACGTAATTAAAAATATGTGAATAATTCGCTTTTGAATAAAGGGGAATAATTAAATTTAATGCCTTTTGTATTTTTTTTGCAGAACGAATCAAAGAAATAATAACTGAAACAAGGCAAAAACCATTTAACATATTTTCAAGTAATAATTTCTTCAGCGTATGACAAATTCGTTGGTTTTATGGCTTATTTGTTGTGTTTGTTGCTATTGTTGTTGCGGTAGCCACTTGGCTTACAGTAGCTGCTCATTCGAGTGCCGTTGTTGCTGTTGTGTCGGTAGCTTTAGACTTGTGCACATGTTTATTTTGGGCAGTTTGCACTGTTGTTGTGGTTGCTGTAGTCACTTTTTACTCGTTTTGATAAATTTCACACAGCATCCAACGGAGACTGCAGCAGTGCGAAGGTCGCGCGCCATTTATCTTTCTCTTGTGACAGCTGTTCCACATCCAGTTTCGCTGTGGCTTTTACTTATTTTGATTTTTTTTTTATTTATTTATTTTTTTTACGCATGTTGCCTTTTTTTTATGCATTTTTAATAAATTTTTGCTTAATTTTTGCAGTATATAAAATATCAATTTTTTTTCCAACTGCGTTTTCAGCTGATTACAGAGAGGAGCGACTGTTGTGGCACTTGAATGGCTTCATAAGCCAATGCCGAGGCATCGCCCACAAAGGACTTGCAACTTAAGGGAGAGTGGGAAAAGGAAGCAGGGGGTATGGCATTTAATAATTGGCATCGTTGGAACGCGTTGATTGGCAAATTGTATGCAATTATTGAAACGAACTGTCCGCAAATCGAGCAAAGGAAAAGTTCCCAAAATGTGCGTAATGGCTGAAAAGTTCGTTCATCTCTTGCTCTGTTGACATTGAGACAACCCAATATTCCGGAAGTGACCGCTAGACAGACAGGTAGCCACCATAAGTATTTAACTATAATTGTAGCTTACACATAGCATTGAGCATTCAGTAGGGGCCCGAACCCTAAAGCCGAGGCGTATCTGGATATTTCTTTGCCTCTGCAAAAACAAAAAAAAAACAATGAGCAAGCCCTTCATTTGCTTGGTTAGCTTCCTCTCAGCCCTTTAAATCGCTTCGTTGTGCTCAATTAACTTAAACTGGCAACACTTCGAGCGCATCAAATCATTCTTTAAATAAAGCCCAAAAACAACATATTAAGCAATTTAACATTCAACTTTCAATTTGCAGAAAGTGCAAAAAAAAAATATTAACAAAAGACTGAGGCAACGAACTTGACATCCAGCTGAGTTGAGAAAGGTTGCGATGTGTGCAAAGTTGTGTAAAGTGAAGTGAAGAAGCTGCAGGCAGATGTAATATATAATAGATATGATATCATAGGAATCAGTTTTAAATATAGAAATTAACGCTCACTAATTACGTATTGCAAAAAAAAAATAATAATATGTTTAGAAATCGCAAAAGTGATTAGTGGGCAAGCTGGGACAGACTATCACTGAAACAAAACAGAAACGAATTACTTACACTGCTCAAACTCATTGACAAATCGGTCTTGTGTAAACTTCATCTTCATGTTTGCTTTGTGTGTATAATTTAAAGCAATTTTGCCGTTAATTAAGGCAAATTAATTCGAAGTTCAGTAACAGTTAAACTGCACCGAATAACTTAAACTATTAACAAACTTATTTACAGAACGATCTAATCTAAACTCGGTAAATACTCAATTCATAAACTATTCAAAAACTTAAAGCTTAAACGATTTATCTTAAATCAATTTTTCATTTTTGTTTTGTCTGCATAATTTAAAGTATTTTATATGTAAATTTATGCAAACACGCCAACTGCACTTCTTTGGCATTTAGCCAAGTATTCTTCACGTCTTTTGTTAATTTGTATATCTAATTTTTTTTCGCTTCTTTAGTTGTTAATGTGCCAAATCTGTATTGTTGCTACTATATTGTTTTTGGTTCTTCTCTCGCTGATTTTAGTTGCCGTAGCGAATCATTGAAGCGTGGCCGCTTCGCCAGATTATTGGCAAACATATTTTAGTTTTGTTTTTTTTTTTTTTGATTAGTCAGCAACAGCAGCAACAGCAGCAGTAACAACAAAAACAACAACTCTGTTGCTGCGTTTTTGCGTTTTGCTGCCTGTGCGTCTAGTTGGTTGATTGTGTGTTGTAATTTATACGTTTGTTCGTTATCTCTATCTCAGTATATATATCTCTCTTTCACACTTTATATCTATTTATGTTTTAGCCATGCGGCTTAGTTTACGAACAATTTTTAACTTGGGCGCTTGTAACACATTTTACTAAATGCTCTAATAACGCTGCAGAATTTTGATTTTGCATTTTATGTTTAAACTTGGTACACATTGACGGCATTTGCCAATAACAAATCCTTTATGTTTTAGGTTTTTTCTGTTGGCTTTAATAAGTAGTTCGCCTGACGCTCAAGTGTTTGACACACGCCACGAAGGCCGCCAACGATGCGTGTCCATAACAACAACAGATACAATGGAAACAGCTACAGCCAATCCTAAATCAATCCTGACCTAAGTCACAGCGTTTTTGATTGCCGTTGTTTAGCTGTCTTTCTGTCTATCTCAGTGTGCGTGTGTGTGTGTATGTGTATGTCTCACCCGCTCTGTGGGTCTGGGGATTGATGGGTTTCTGGCACCAAATTGTGCGCTTATCAATAGGCAAATCAATTTGCTATTTAAAAGCGTGCCGCATATTATATAAATGTATCTCCAAGCATTTTGTATATTTAGGTTATTAGTAAATGTGCCGCAGGCAGCAACAGCAACATGTGGCAACATTGCCAAAAAAAAAGAAAACAAAGCAAAAAAGGCAAAAAGAAACATCGTTGTGAATCACATGCTTATGTCAATATTTCAATTTAACGGCTAAGAAAACACACAGAAAACAACAATAAATTGTGCACTTTGTCTTGTTAATGTTTCTCTTTCGGTTTTGGTGACGTCTATTGCACTTAACTGTTTCCAGTTTGTGGTTAATTAAGATGACTTCTGTGCCCTGGCATGGCCAATTGGTGTATTGGTGGGCGTTTGGCTTGCTAATGAACAGATATATGGATAGTTGGTAGTTGGCCTGTGGCTGTAAATTTAAGTGGTCAAAACTGAGCTGGTCATAATGGAAAAAATGCTGTTTGCGATGCTTTGAATGTAACACTGAATGTTGGCAATTTTTTTTTTTAATGTTTCGAGAGAGGTAAGATTAATAAGCCAAGTTAAGCGATAATGTGAGTTAATTGGCAATGCTTCAGCAGAAACATTTATAACGAAGCAGCTCATCAAAATATATTATTTTTTTCTGATAAGAAATGTTATGTAAAAATATATGAAATACAATTCATATATATGTAAAGTAATTTTATTCGAACTCTTATCATATGTGTGCGCGTGTAAGATTCTTATGAAATCTGAACATCATTTATATTTATATATATAAATATATATGTATAAATCAGTTAAATTTTTGCTAAGCCAATGTCATTGTCAATTCGTGCATTGAACTACAAACGAGAAGCACAAACAGCTCTGTATTTTTTGGGGCCCAACCTTCAAGTGATTTTGGAACTTTCGACACACCTCAACTGAAAATAGCATTTCTTTGCATTCGCTTACTAACAATTTTTCACACTTTTTTTTTTTGGTTTAGTTTTTAGTTTTATTTCATTTGCTGAACGCCAACACAGAAAAGTATTATTTTATGCCCTGCTTGACATTGACTTACATATTTCCAGTAGTTTCTTGGCCAGATGCGTAACTGGAAAGCAATAAATGAATTCAAATTTCACTTTGTGGGATCGAAAGTAATAGAGCAAGCTGTGTAAAGAGTTGAAGCTCCATTAACACCAGACACGCGTCACATGTTTCACTTGATTTTTTTCACCTTAACACTGACCTGACCTTTGCAAAAATGTAGGTCAAGCGGGGGAAAATAACATCGTCATCGTTTGCGGTTACATATTTGTACAAAAACCCAGCGACACATTTTAAACCAAAAATATGCATATGAATAAAGCTTCATTCGTAAGAAATAATCAAAAATAACAGCCACTCTAAACAAAAGCAAAAACATAACAAGCATGTATTACATTTTGCGGAATTCGTCAAAAATTGGCTTACATTTCAGAAAGTTGAATTTTTATATCTTATTGTTTTTATCAGTACAACAAAATCAGGCAAATCTTTGTATTGCGTTTAAATCAAAAGCTTCAACCAAAAGATTGCAGGTGCAAAGGTTTTATTCTTCTTCTCGATCTCAGCAATAAGTTTTATACAGTGTGAATTAGTAATATATTTTTCTTGCTTGTTCAGTGATATACTTGATCTTTAGTCTTTAGTCTCTTAAAGGGATAGGCTAATAGAATGCGCTTGAATAGATTTTTTATTTGCTTTTGAAGTCTAATGAAATACACATAAAATGCTCGATTGATAATAAACTCGAGATGTGTACTTTTAATTAATGATCTCGACAATGTATGAAATTCCTTTAAAAATGCGATTATTGTGTTGCCATATATCGAATAGGAATTAAAGTAGTTTAAAATGATTTTTTCATTTTGTTCAACTGTATATTATATATAATATATATTTAACTTAGTTATTTATTTATTCTTTATTTAAAAAAATAATTTATTTATTTATTTTGCATACACTTAACAACAACACAATTAATTGCTTTAGCAAAAAAACATTGCTCATACGCTCCGTTTAACACAGTTTTTTTTCAGCCAATTCAACTCACTTTTCGATTAAAATTCCTTTTGCACTGCAGCTAATCCAAAAAAAATAAAAGGGGTTTTTCTTCAATTATTTTTCGAGTTAATTCAATATATATTTTTTTCGTTTTTTGTTTGGTTTTCCAGTTATCAAACCAGCCTCATGTTCATGGAAGTTGGGTTTTTGTTTGCTGTCAATTTTTTGAGAATTCGCATGTCCTTAAAATCTTTGCACAAAATGAGACAATTTTAAGTGTATTCGCTATGCGTTTGTTACGGCATGCAATTATTTAAATTGAAAACATCACACAACGAAATTGAAACCGAAATTGAAAACGAAACCAAAATCGAGAAGCACAAGACGCGATCGCGCACTACTCCCGAGCATGTGTCGTGTGTCGTTTTAAAGTTGAAGTTGACGCGTCGAAATGAAAAGCTCGCATGAATGGACGAACAGCGTCGCAAGACGTTTTTGTTCAAAACGCAAGACTTAAGTCGCAGTCGTAGCTCAGCGGCGGCAGCAGCAGCGGCAGCGACGCCGACTAAGTATCGTTACAGCTGAGCCGAGTAAAACAGCTAAAACGCCTCGGCTGCTGAGCTGCCACTCTGTGTGTGTGTGTATGTGTGTGTGTGCAAATCTCTGCTTGAGTCGGCAAAGGTGCGCTTGTAGCTTTGTATTTGTTTGTGTGTGTGTGTGTGTGTGTGAGGCTATCACTTGGCGCAATCCTCGCTGAGACGCGTAGAGCGCTGCATTTGTTGATATTAAAAAATTTGGCAATTTGCTCAGCCGCTGCGCTGCTCAACGTTCTCACTTATGCATGTGTGAGTGTGTGTGTGTGTGTATGTTTGTGTGCGTTTTACTTGGCGCAATCCTCGCTGCTACTAGCTGCGCCGCGTCGCTGTACTTTTTATAGCAAAATAATTTGGCAACTTTTGGCAGGCGTCACTGCGCTCTTTACTCAGCGTCTGCGCAACGTTGTCGTCGACAGCGCTGCGATACGTTCTCAGCGCCTGCGCGGTGAATTTCAGTTAATCACGCTGTGTTGAGTTTTCCTTTTGTTGATTTCTACTCGTTTTATATATCTTCATATCTTCATGGGAATTTTGTAAATTGTTGTTTTTTTTAAAAAGCTGAATCACTTTTGTGCTTATCGCAGTCTGGTTTGTGGTGGTTCTAGTTTAAGTGGCTTAAAGCAGATCTTAAGTTAAAAGCCATACATTGAGTTCCACAATTGTTTCCTACATTATTTACTTTAAACCATAATCGTTAAGGGTTTTTTCTGAAGGATATTGAAAGTGACAGTGGACGATTACGCAGCGAAGTACAATTTTCCCATTTACTTTTAATCGCTGGTAAAGTTTACACCAAGGCTAAGATGAGCCATTAAACCGGGGCTTTGATAAAATAATAATGAGCATTATTGAAACCATATTGTAACAGAAGGGCAAATATTGCGAAAATTCGTTACAGGCTTTGTGGAAAATTTTTCAAGTTGAGATTGACGCAATTGTTTTGACTAGTTATTTACTCGGACCACATTTCACGCTACCCATCAAATCAAATCGGTCGCGTTCAGCTAGCCACAGTCTAGCCAATAGTATTAAGTATTGTACTAACTGCTTGTAGGGGGATTAGTAAACAGTATCACATACTTTGGTCCATAATTAACGGGCTTAATTTGTTTTTCAATAAGATTTGCAAACAAAAAAACAAAACGCAACGACAGACAGTGGCCCATAAAATATTAACATATTTTATATATTTATTACACTTAAAAAGCAGTATTGATTGATACGCCAGGTATCATTCTTAAGAAGTTCTAACTTGATAATTATATACTAGTTAGCTACGGTTCATTGATTAATTAATATTTTATTACTTGATTTTGTTGTAAATAATTTATCATGCAGTCTAATTTGCGTATTACTGCCGCTAAGGGGAACAACCGAGATCGACTTTGTTTTCCGCTATGCGGTTGTATTACAATACGTCGGAGTTCAAGATTAGCTTGTCTAAGCTCTCAGCAGCTTAAGTAGCATGAACAAAAAAAACGGAAACATGCTTTTGGCCACTTGCCGACAATTAAACAATAAACATTAAAAAAGGAACTAAACACTTGAAGAACTTAAACTAAGTTTTATAAACAATTAAATGCCAAATCATGCGTTAAGAAGTATTTGTAAGCATTGTAAATGAGAGTTCATGACAAACCAATTCATTCTGAACTCGGAACTGAGATCCGTTACAGCAACGGATTGCCCAAGTATGAGTCCATATGTATGTGTAGATGCGGCACAAGGATATTGTTGCACTTAGCCAAAGACCTTAAACTAATAAGCCAACGAAGGTTGAATTATTTTTTATTTGACAAGAATGACTTAATTGCAGTCTTGAAACGACTTTACATATTTGAACATGCTGTGCACAGACACGCGCATTTAAATTATATGTATTTTGTTTATAATTATAATTTGCAATGTCTTATTTTTTTATTTTTTTGGTTTACCAGAAAAGGTCACAAAGCACATCAAAACAAAATGTGGCTATGGACAACAAAAGAAAAATATAGTCTAAATAAAATATTACCGAGAGTCGCACTTTAATAGCTCAACTAATGCAGATGCCAAAGCCCACAAAATATAACAAACAATGAAGAAGTCTAAATTAGCCTAAATGGGTGATTAGTTAACTTAAAGTAATAACCACTAAATTCCCAAGTACATAATTCTTAAAATTTAGATATGCAAATAAAAATATTGGATTTTGGCTTAAAAGATGAATTGAGTTTTTAAGCTTTGGTTAATTAATATAAAAAGTCTGCTGGTAATTATTACCATATCAACGCCTTTATTAAACGCCAACGCTATCGACGAACTTCTCAAATATTTTGCATATCATACGCAGACCAAATGCAGGGGATTCAACAACCACTCCTTCCCCTCTGCCGACAAGCATCAATAAAATAAAACAAAAGCGATATTAAAATGTTGTCCTTCGAGCGGTAATTGAAAACAGCAATAACAAAACAAAGAAAAAATAAAAAAGTTAAGAAATCGACGTAAATGCTGAGCAAGCTCCTCGACTTGGGGATTGCTTCTAAGCCAGCCGTCTGTGAATTATAGCCTCAAAAGACCAGGTCGACAACAACCATCTTAACGTTAACTGTTGTTGGTGATTTTATAAGTTGTTGTTGTTGTTTTTGGTGGTGCGGTTAGCTGTTAGCTTTTGTAAACCCGTTTACGAGCCCATTTACGTTTGAGTAATTGAAATACATGTAAAAATTATTGCACTTCATGCCACATTTTGGCAATATTTTTATACAATATTAAATATACATATACCAAATTTAGCTAGGTCAATTCACATGTGCCGCTCGCCTGATTTCCGATTCGCTTGGCAATGAAATGCCATTTGATCATACGATCTTTACTGGGCCATATACCCAAACCTTATTGCACAGGTGATTCAACTCTTAATGTGAAGGATGGCTTAAGTTTCTTTTGTAGTTTTTTGCTGTTTGTGTCTGACATTCTGGGCACACCCTTTTTGCCGATATGTTCCAATATTTGCCGTTTCTGGTTGTACATTAAAAACTGCCAATAACAACTTACTGACAATTTACTGAAATGTATTTAGTACATTTCTAATCGCTGTCAACTATCAAATTATAATAAAAATAAATAAAATTTCTTTTGCATTTAGTTTTACATTTAAAGTAATTTCAATTAGAATTGGAATGATGAGCTTACACATAATAATTGCTCGTGATTTATTCTTTAAAATAACTAAAACAAATTATTAGATTTAACGCACAGTTAACAGAACTGTTAATATATGTTATCAATTATGCTAATTTAACATTATTCTTACATTACAGCATGATGTTGGCTATTATGTTCATGAGCAACTGTAATAAAGTGCTGCATATCTTTGGGCAGTCATATAAAGTTGCCTTCATTCGCGTTTCATTTACAACCTCATTACAAAAATATTAATATTTTAAATATCTACACACTGATCCTAGCAAAAATGTTTTAATAGGATATAATAATCTTGTGCAAACGGAATTAAAAGGCAGGAGGAAGAACCAGGGCCGAACCCAGTCGATAAGTGCTAGAAACATATTATTTATAAACTAATTTTATTTGTTTGTTTGTTTGTTTTAATATATACACTTTGATCCTGTGGATCACTCTAATGGTGCTCTAAATAGTATGTTCAGAGGTTGGTATCCCATCCAATGGCAAAGTTCAAGTTGTCCAACAGCAAAATTAAACACATTGCTATTAAAATGAATTTAGAAAATAATTCATCTTAATTATCGTGTTTACATTGATTGATAATAACAACTTGATCATGCAAACAAAGCGATTCAAACCAGTTGCTTCACATTACGGGAAGCTCTTATTGATCAGCCTATAAAACTTACAGAACGAATGCCATTTATAAAAAATCCCATAAGCTTTGTTTACCTTTTTGGAACAGAAACTTTCCGCAATTTGTATAATTAAATAAATAATTAGCATAAGTAGTCAGAATGAACCCATTTATAAACAGAGATATCAATTAAAGTCTGACGTCGACAATAAGTCGCCATTATTACCAGATAGTTGTTATCTATCTGTAAAGATCAAATTACAAAATAACATTTCTGCTCTTAAGGTTTTCCATTGGAAAATTTAGATTGTATCGATTTCTATGAATACACTTTTAAAATTTAAAATATATATTGCAAAGTAGTTAATTTATGATAAGCTTGTCGAAATGAAAGATGAGATCTATACCATTGTGCTCAAATCCTTTTTCCGAATCTTAAATGCAGTATCATTTTACAGGTCAAACTATAACAAAAAATACATTGCTTTAGAAAATCGGTCCAGTTTTGATAAAGCTATGAAGGTGGTATATATTTCCCTTTCGATAAAGGACAAAAGTTGACATATATTTTTATTTATATTTATACATATTTATATATATATTTTATGGCTTAGATATGTATTTTTTGTGTTACAAATTTTACGACAAAACTATAATAAACTCGGTACTATAATATATAAATATATAAAATAACAAATTGATAACAGGTTTTCATTACACTGCAAAAATTATGCACACGTGGAAGGTATAAAACGAGGGACAACCTGCTGCCCTTTAAGGGTGAGCACGCACTGACCTATGCAAAGCCAACTTGGGCCATAAAACAGCTTAAAGTTCGCGTTAACAAACTTGATTTGCTATTGCACTTATGCACTTTTGTTACCACTCAATCACGCATTCAGTTGCAACATCCACAAACTCACCCATTCAGACACACACACACACAAACGCACACACTCACCCGTCGGGCGTTGAATTAATTAACTCTCTCAGCGCTTCCCACATGGCAGTCACATAATTATGTTTCAATTGTCATTTAATTATTGCACAATAGTGTTCGGGTTTTTTGCACTTGTTTATTTCGCTTTTTATTTATTATTTTAACTGAGTGTGATTTATTTTGCACTTAATTTGTATATTAACTACAAGCAACTCTTATGCGAGGCTTATTTGTTTTACATGGTCTCACAACAACTGAAACTGATTTTCAACTGTGGTTCAGAAAGAGCATCAAGTTTAAATTCTGTTTTTTTTGCTGCAAGAATTTTAGCTTAAGTGAATGGCCCAGGAGCGGATTGCGGTAAATAATGAAGTATATATATAAAATAAAAGACCATCCAATCCACATTATTATTTAAATGTAATTAATTGAAACCTTCAAGAATTTTCTGATTTTTCACTACATGAAAGCGCCCAAAGACCATGCAGCGCCCCTGAACTGTGCCATATTAAATATGCCTTAATTGAACTATGCGACTGACCTGCTGATATTCGTACAAACATATGTATGCCTATGTATTTATGTGTGGTATGCTCAGTTAAGTGAGTGCCTCAGCAACAGCTGTGCGAAAGCAATGTAGCTGTTCTTTTAGATTATGTTGAATATGTATAAATGTATAACTGTGTTTGTAGGAGAATACTTTTGCCTTGTTGCCCCAGTTCAATGGAATCTAGCGATTTGAATTGTTGTCGAAATAATGTCAACCGTGCCTATCAGTAACATATCCCAAGCAAATATCAATTAAATTCTGTCTACCAATTATTTAATTATGTAAATGCAACCCCTTTCAATACTCCTCTAATTTTACTGTATCTCTCTCTTTCTCTCTCTCTTCTATATCTCTATCTCTATCTCTCTCTTTCTCGTTTAAATGTCAATCAAATCAAATGCAAATGCAAACAAACAACCAAAATTATAAGCATTGATGCAAATAGAAAAAATAATGTAAAATCAAATTAAATTGAGCAACCAAAAAACATGAAATGCGTTTTGAAAGCTGATAGATGCTGCTAGGCTGGCAAGGGGAGATGCGAGGAGCAGTTACCATATCAGAAACAGACGCCTAGTGTCCATCAAAAATGCAGCCATTTAATTAATTAAAAATCTTTCGCCTGAGGTCAGCTGCTTTCACTCAAAATGCCTGGCAGGTCGCTAATTAAAAACATCCAGTGGTTTTATATTTCTAAAATGCTACACTTTCTGTTTAGTAATTGCTATAATTTGGTTAATTTACTTAAATATTAGAATTATTTGTGCCATCATGCAATGAATAATCATTTCATAATATCCTGTTTGGTCTCTTCAAAAGCCCAACACGTGACCAAAGCGAATTCAATGCTCATATTCATTTCTATTGCTCGAGTTAATCAGATTTGGAATGCAGCCCTATTGCTCTATATATCTAATAATATAACGCACATTTATAGATGACATTTCGAGCCACCCTTTCGCTAATTTCGAGGCACATCCAAAGGGAAGGCATCCCTTAAATCAGTTTTCCTTTTATTACTGTCCTTTTCCACGGATTTAGTCTTTGCATACCATATGAATTTCAGCACAATCTGTTGCCTAACTAAGCGTTACATTGATGCCACTCTTTGACGCGTGGGGTAGTGCGGGTGCGTCATGTGGCAGACACACACTTCTGACTGTTAAGCTGCCACAACTTGTTATGAGCTCATTTCTGAAATGTCAAATTGCCAAAACTGAGAGCTGACAATGTATCAGATCAAATAACTTTCATTATTGAAAATACGTCTATATAAAGTTAAGTTAAGATGGTAAACTAATAGATAAACTTTGAATTAATATAATAGTTGCTAAATAAAATGTAATAAATAGATTTATAATTGTACCATGTCTCATGCTAATATCGAATCACAATTTGAAGTTAGTAAGGGAAATGTAAAAACAGTTCACTTAAAGTAATTTTCAGCTTTTTATTTATTTATTTCAAATTTTCTAAAATCGTCTTTGGACACTTCCAAATGACTGCCAAAGTATTTGCCATCAACAGTTCAACTCTTGCTTCTTGTTGATAATAAATTACACTCAATTTTGACTAATTACTTGGCAAGCGGAATTCAACAGTTATGCTCATGTGTGACACTATAAAACGCTACATAAATTGTCGACTTACTTATGCCTCAGCAAGTCGAGCTGTGGCACAACTACACTACACAATGCGGCTAATGCCCACAGCGAGTCACATAACTCAGGCAAGCACAAAGGGGCAACAACGGCCGACAGCAAACATAAAAATTAATTAAAGACTCGCCTCAAGATGCCTACCACTCCATACCCCCTGGCCCTACCTCTACCCCTGGCAAGTCAAGTAGCGGCAATGTCTTCTTTTGCCCAAATTGTTCACACGTTGCTGTCGCGTCGCTTGCAACATCTTGTGGCAGCTTACGCCTTAAAGGCTGCAACAGCAAACGTTACACAGCGAAACCCTGATTCTGATTCTGATTCTCTGTGTGTTCTTTCCAGTGTCTCGCTGCCTGTGTCTTGTTGCTGCCACATTAAGCAGCCGCGGCGTCAAGTGATGCGCCTTTTTATTTAACGCCCAAAGTTGCCCAAGCATTCGAAAGGTAACAACAGCAACATCAACCCTTAGCGAGTGTCCTGCGTTGTTGTTGTTCTTATTATTATTGTTGTTGTTTCTGGGTTGTTGTTATTATTTCGAGCTGTCAAATTTGTGTTGCATGTTGTTGCTGCTGCTGCTGTTGCTGTGTGATTTCGTGTAATTTTATTAATCACAACAACGCATTCGTCTGCTCTCCTTAACCTACCCCCCTACCCCCTACCCCACCCTTGCTGCGTTGTTCCCTTTCCCTTTATTATGCGCATCCCTTTCAATTTGGACTTGCTTGGGCCTTGTCATTTAGCTTTGACTAATTATGCAATTTGTATGCAATCAAAATATTAATTGCTAACAACTACTGCCACCGCACAATATTT
This sequence comes from Drosophila fungiperda, assembly GCA_035042345.1. Taxonomy (NCBI): domain Eukaryota; kingdom Metazoa; phylum Arthropoda; class Insecta; order Diptera; family Drosophilidae; genus Drosophila; species Drosophila fungiperda. The sequence goes on along the minus strand of JAWNLM010000278.1, from coordinate 3,029,586 downwards.
TTATTATTTCTCTTATTAGTATTATGCTTCTTATTTTTATTAAAAATTATGCCATGCGCTTTTGCTCCTTTGTGTGTGTTTCATTAAAGCTGCCTGTGTGTTTTGTTTATTTATTTGTAGAACCATCTCTTTCCCTCCATCTCTCTCACCCATGGATGTTATTGGTCAAGCGGTGAAAAAAAAAAACAAAAAAAATTGAATTGCCGTATGCAAATTTTCCACTTGGTTTATTCTGCGCCCCCATGCGAACATCAATGCAAAACTCTGCAAGCTAAAAAAATATATATTTTTATTTATATTAATATCATAAAGTGTGCCTGTGTATGTTTATTCATAGGCCATCAGCCACAGCGCACTGATACTAAAATAAAAACCTTAAATAAATACATTTAATGCAAATCTTTAATTTTCAGAAGATATCTTTAACACATTGCTAAAAATGCATTAAATGCATTTGGTGTCTGTTTAAGTTGTATTTTTTTTCTCGCTAAACAAATTGTAGTAGTAAAGATAATAATTTATAGTAATTAATTACCGTCGATTATTGCAAGTCTTCCCTTTGTTATTGCTGAATGATCTCAGTTTATTGCTATAATTATTCACTTACAACTTAATTTATTTTTTAACGCTTGACAATTGTGTAATCATTGTTATTCACCGATCGGACAAGTATGCCGCTCGGCTGACCACATAAGCATATTGACAACACTTAAAATAATATACAAAACCACTTCGGAAACCACAACTCCAACCGCACACACAAGCCATAAATAAATATAATTGTGCATTGTGCAATTTTCATAAATAAAACAATTAAATTCGCACGTATTTAAATACAAGCGCCTGTTTATTGTCCACTTTTGACAACAATTTACACATACACTTGGCCATAAGAAGTGTGCGCAATGAAAATAAAAATTAAATCAAATTAAATTTTCATGGAGTGAAGCCATGAACTTGCCGCAGTTTTTAAGAAAACTTTACAGAATTAAAAAAAAAAGAATAATAAAAAAATAGAAAGAAAACTTGCAGAACTTTTGCGACTCTGGCTGGCAACTAAAAATCGCTTCATTCTAATTACTTCCTCTTAAACAGCGGCTCAGCAGAGAGAGAGAAAGGGAGAGGGAGTGGGAGAGAAAAGAGAGGGGAGAGGAATAAAGCTGTAGCTGGGAGCGCGAGCCGCAGAAGGACTTCCTGCCAGCGTGGCAGGACACGTCTAGTTTAAGTAGTAACTGCGAGCTGCTGGAAAATGTGCGCCGGGCCACATAAAACAATCGTTTCGTAATAAAGATGAAAATTTTATTAAAAGATGTCGGAAACAGATGTCGCCGCCAAGCGAGTAGCCCCGCCCCGCCCCTTACCACACCCACTCCCACTCAGAGGCTGCCCAGCAGCCAGAAGCCAGCAGCCAGCAGCCTGGCAGGCTGTGCCAAAGCTGAAGAGAATCCACATCGAATCCAGTGAATCCAGCAGCAACCAACCAACCAACACACACTTTATAATCTTTTATCGCATTTTTTCTACTTGGTTGACACAAAGAGCGTATTTATGCGACTGTTAACGTTATGAAAAGCCCATAATTTGCCAGCCACCCTACGTATTTGCCATATAATAAAAATAATAAACGTTATGCTGAAAATCGATAGCAAACAGAATTCGCATTCATTTCATGGATGGGTGTCATTGTGAGGAAGGGGGAGTGGAATGGAGCGGGGGGTGGGGGTTGGGAATGCATCGTGTAGCAGCTGATATCGACAGTTGACTTGGCAGCGTGGTTGTCGTGGCTCATGAACTGCTCTGTTCAGCTATTCTCTACTTATATCGTTATCCACATCGAGTGTCGTGTATAAATGTTTGCGCTTTATTATATTGCCCATCCACGCCCACAACCAAACATATATATCCCGCTCCCTTTCCCTCTTCATACGATACACCCGCGTGCAGCATCTTGTGACATTTTACCTCTCGTTTCTTTTTATTTATTTATATATATATTTTTTTTTCTTTTTTTTTTTGGTAACTCTGCGTGCAATCGGCATCCATTGTAGTCATACTCATGCCGATACACAGACGATACGAGTACAGGATAATGATATCCATATAATGATGCCGCTGTCAGTTCCATTCCATTGCCATGAAGTTGTACATGACTCCGCTGCTATCAGTTGGATTGGAATCTTAGCCCACAGCCACTGAGTTGAAAAATTCTTTGAACCAGTTTAGGATATGGAGATGTCTGCTATTTTGCTTGCCGGATATAGATATTAAATCAATATGCATCCTAAAATATTCAATGTAAAGCATAACTCACAAATAATATAAATAATAATATCACATTAAATAAAGGGAATGAATAAAAACTCAAAAATATTGATAATAAAACGTTATGATTAAAAATATTTTATTTAACTATCTCAAAATAAATATGTATTATAAGAGATTTTACTCTAATATATCATTTGAATGTAAGATCAAAATATATTTTAGTTGTTGAAATTAGAAGAATGATAATTAAAACTGACTATGGATTTGAGAGGTTTACAAGTCTAAATGTTTTCCCTTTTTATCAAAAGTTCAACTCATCAAACATTAATTAAATTTGCAAGAATAAACTGAACTGTATTCCACATGTCAATCCAATGAGTTGTAACATAGTTATGCCCCCTAAAAATAATAAAATAAAATAAAAGCAATCATAAATTTCTATGCAACTCATAAGGATAATATATTTAAATTGTTGACAAAGCTTTGTTCTTATATATCTCAATGCCTCAAAGCCCACATAACCAAAAATGGCAACAATAGGCTCCACAGACAGATGAAGTCACCTACACAAAGGCGTCAACAAAAGCCAAAAGGCTGAAATGATATTTAAAATAGAGCACACAAAATATAAATGATTTGCATATTTCCAATTCAGCAAACACTTTGCCACCAACAACCACAACAACAAAATCAACTCAAATGTGCGCTGAAAAAAACAATTAAAAGTTTGTCTTTAACACTTTGCTTGAATGTGGATTTGTGGCTACGGTTTGGGATTGGGACTGGGGTTGGGAGTGGATTACGGTGGCAGCAAAACAGAACGTGAATTGTGACCCCTTTCATTTGTCATGGAGCGCGACAGGAGCATTTGTGTCTCTGCACATTCAGTCCACTTATCAAATGATTGTCCCCATATTATGGCACGCAACAAAGCGAAGTTCACACACACACACACATCCAGACACAGAGTGAAGGATTCACAGTGCCAACTGGCAAAGTACCAAATTTCGGAAAATTGAAATCATCTCTGCTTAAGCACAATCACAAAGAGCTCTATTAAAAAAAAAAAAAGTAACACATAAAAACCAAGCCACCCACATAGAAAAGCAGAAGCCGTCGCATAGCTTTGGTGCCAAATAAAAATGTAAAGACACCCACACACACACACACACACACACACACAGGCAAACACAAACAAGCAGAGAGAGGAGATACGTATACAGGGCGTATGGTGGAAATCCTTTGCATAAATGATGATGGCTTGGCATGATGAGAACTTTTAATCATTATTATCACATATTTATACGCTTATATGAGCATGTTTTATGTACTCGCTGGCAGCGGCAGCAAAAGCAGCAGCAGCAGAAGGAGTAATCCTTTTGAAAGCAAAAACCCACAAATGGCAGCGCAAAAAGGCTGGCTAAACAATGCCAGGCTAACACACACACACACACACGCACACACGGACACGCAGAGCATAAACTACTTACATATATGACTGTGCTTTGTTATCCTTATTCTTATTGTTGGCACTGAGAGTGCTCCTCGCTGCTGATGATGAGTTTCCAATTCGAGTGAGGCCACGCCCACAAATCGTGCCAGAGGGGAGGGGGGGGGCATAAGGACGACCACTTGCACTTTTCGCTTGCTGCTCAGCGAAAGCCACAACAAGGGTTGCTTTTCTCTATGGCTCTCTGTTTATGCATGTGTATGTAGGTGTGCGTGTGTGTGTGTGTGTTTGTGTGTGTGTCTGAACTCTAGGCTTGCGCGTGTATTGTGCAAATAGAGTGGCGCACACATAAAAGTCAAAAGGACAAGCACAGCCAGTTTCTAAGCTTATATAAACCAAATAAAAGCAGAGCAGGACGAGAATTCTGTGCCTTGGCCAACTCTGTTCTATGTACTCGGGAATTGCTGCTGCTGCTGTTGTTGTTGTTGTTGTTGTTGCTGCTGCTGCTGCTGCTGACTCCCCGTCTTGTAAATAAGTCATCATTGTCGATTGTCGTCATCAACGCGCCGAGGACAACTAATTTGCGGTCATAATAAAAGTTAATCTACTGACTCCTGGCTTTGGCTTATTCTGCCAAAAAGCTCTCCCTTATGTCCCTGCTGCAACAAATAGCGTGTGGACATGCGACAACTTCTGGTTAAGGATGTTCAGCTAAATGATTTAACATACATTTATGTGGAAAACTTGCAACAGCTCATATTAACAATTTGGTGAATAAAAGTACTCAAATAAAGAGTTTGTATTATAAATAAAAATTAAGAGCAGAAAATATTGAATCGTATAAAAAATTCTATTTGATTAATTTTACATAAAAATATTGTGTTACGAAGTCCAGAATATTATGAGATTTAATCTAATAGAATTCGTTTAAAAATTGAAATGATAAAAAATATATAATACAATTATAATTCCCAATTATATCAATAAAAAATTTTATGAACTTATTTTACATATATTTTTATCAGTGTAAAAGATGCCTAAACAGATATTTATATGAATATATAATAGCACTGTTTAATCACAAGCTTGAGTCGCATATTCAAACCACTGTGCGCCGAGCAGAGGATCAACCGAAGAGTGCACAAGCAGGACGGCAATAACAAAATGGAGGCAACAAAACATCCAAGCACGAGAGCAGTTCAAGGCAGGCAAGCAACAAAACAAGAAAATTAAATTTTTATTGTTTTCACACAAATAAAATCAAATAAAAAGCGAAAAACAATAACAGGACAAGCGAGCAGGGCAAAGGCGCCACAGGACACAAAAGCACATACAAAGAGAGTTAGGACTCGAAATTATACATATGCATGTGCACACATACACATATACACACATATATAGACACATAAGGAGGCCGTCACGTGCCACATACATAGACATTGCAGCGAACTGCGAGCTGCGAGCAGCGACTGGGCAGGAGAAACAGACCAACCACCGTAGAGCAACCCCTAAATTGTGGCGCTGCTGCGGCGCCAGCCAGGGGCAGCAGCAGTAGCAGCAACCGTAACAGCAGCATTCAGAGGCAGAAAGCTGATGCTGGCTGATTCAGTACGAATCGAGCACTCGACGGTTACGTGGCGCGCACAGCACTGTCCAAGCACATATAGACACCTAGTGACAAGAGAGTAGAGCAAAGCGGCTAAGACAGCGAACGGCACGTGATGTCGACGGCGTTTCTTGTGGACAGCTTACTGCATGCCCAGCGCGCCCAGAGCTACAGTGAGAGTCAGCTAAAGTCGAGCCTCAGCGAGATGCTGTTGAGTCGTGGCCCGGCCGAACCGGCGGCTGAGGAGCGCTCCTCCTCCTCGGAGCACTTGTGCGATTGCAACTGTGCCAAACGTGGCTATAAATGTGATAAGTGTCGTGAGAATCGTGCGGAAAGTGTTGATAGCATTGAGGAAATGGAATTGGACGATGACGAGGACGATGAGGATGAGGATGAAATTGTGGCGGACATCGGCAGCGTGGAGACACCGCACTTAGATGAGGAGGAACTGGACGATGAGCTGGAGCGTGCGGCAATCAAATTGCCCAAAGTGGAGCCAAAGGAGAGCAGCATTAGCAACATCAGCACCACCGGCGGCACCACCATACTCAAGGATAACAACAGCAAGCCCATACTCAAGTTCAGCGTATCCGCCATCCTCGGCGATACACGCGAAGGAGTCCGCGTTCGAAACGGTAAGGGCACCCAAAAAAGTGGTAATAAACGCGGCTTGGCAATTAATTTGCCGTAGCTAATGCCAAACAACAACAATAAAAAAAATATAAATACATTTGCAATATGAAAAGCCGAAAGAATAACAATTTTGCCATAGTTGCAAATGGAAAATCAGTTGCTCACAAAGGATCGGAACGCTTTCGTTGTGCCACGGGGATCAGTTCTCCTCTACTTTTTTTTTTATTATCTATCTATTTTATTGTGCTCTTTAAGCCCTTGAGGCAACGTCCTTGCAACGGCTGTAAAAACACAACCACACCTAATCATGTTTAAATTATTGTATCTGAGCCTCAGCAAATCCGTCGGTAGCCGCCACCAGAACCAAATGCGCATAAACCAGTTCCGAGTTGCGTACTCTGCCTTCCTATTCCTGCATCCTTGCTCGTCCTCGTCCCTCTGCGGCTGCGCGTGCTGCTTACCAGAACGAGGGTTCACATTGCGTTGCCTCACACAAATAAAAAGTAGGCGTGTCTAATTGTCTATCAGTCATTGTAACTGCGCCGCATTTCATTCAATGTTTTTTAGCATGTGAATTGGCAAATTCTTCGGTTTTTTGGCTTTGTTTTCCGGCTTGTGGGATTTGTAATGTGTCGTTTAATATTAATGTGTGGGCTGACTCTTTTTTATGGTATTTTATCACCTTTTTTTATGTACTTTTTTGTGGCAATTCTTCCTTTTTTATTTTTGGCTATTTTCGCATTGATTAAATTATAGAAGCGTGGCAAGGATTAAAAACTAATGCGAGTTGTGGGTAGATCAAATTATAGAAAGACAATAAGTGGGTGTAGCATAAATGTAGTTAAAAAATGTTGAGCAATGTTAAGGTTAAGCTTATTACTTAAGATGGTTCCTAAAAAGGATTTAGAGCTGTGGAAAAAAATAGTTGAAGATTTATCAATTGATTCTTCTAAAAATAAGCCAGCAATTTATAGCTATTTTCATATAGATTAAATGACAGAAGATCTCAAAAGAATTGGGTTTTCTATAAATACATTAAAAAATAATAGTACGCAAGCAAATTGATATTTATATAATATAATTTTTAAATACTTCTAAAAATGCTGAAGATTTTTGTAAGCAGATTGGTGCAACGATAATTAAGAAAATGAAAATTGTAAAAGACTTGAAAGTTTTATTCTTAAAGAAAAGGCAGAGATAATAAGTATTTAAGTATTTAAATGACTAAACTTATTCCAAATTACTTTAAGAACTTACCTGTTTTTTTGAGTTCTGCAATCTTTGTAGCATCACGTGCTTAACTTTTAATATTTTATTACCTTTATATTACATAAATAACTGACCAGGCAGCTAATTGAGTATAAGTTGAAAGTCAGCTAAATTACTTTTAGCATGGCCACAAATTAACTTTTTGTGTCACAAAACGAATTCGACCAACTTTTTGCCAACTAGAATTTTTGGCATTTGCCGTGGCACAGATGCAAAAACTAGCATAAAACCGTCGAAAACCCAAACAAACAATGCGAACAATTATAACTTAATTTGTGCGGTCATTAGGCACACATGTGGCTCACACGCACACAAAAACTTTCGCCAGAAGATTTTAGCAAATTAAACGCACACAAAACACACACATACAACACACACACAACATACACACACATATATATAGCGAACTAAAGAGGCGTTAATACGTTAATTGTTTCAGTCACTCTAATCGAATTAAAATCATATCCTGCAGCGCCTGTCAGTGTGTGTGTGTGTGTGTGTTTGTGTGTGTGCGAATGGCGTCTGCTGTTTTTCGGTGTTTAATTAGATTTTGAAATGCAGCCACAAAGCGCCAAAATCTTTCCTCAGGCTCCCAACCACCCTTGTCTCTTGCTCCACAATTAAAGGCGCAAAAGTTTTGTTTGCTTTCCACATGGACTGAAATCACAAAATGAAGGCGTTGACGGTATCTGCACTCAAGGTGTGTGTGTGTGTGTGTGAGAGTGTGTGTCTTCGAAAGTTTTCAATGTGTTGGCATCTGTGTGGGGGGAAAGGAAAGCTTGCTGGAATTGGAAGCTGCGAGCTGTTTAATTATGCCAGTTTGACACTTCAAAGCAGCATCTGTTGTGGAGTCAAGAAACACACACAAACACACACACACACACACATAAACACACACACACATCTATATATATATACATTTGGAGACGCAACCACACATGAAGGGTTGACTTCTTGACAAGATATTTGGGGCTGATAATATGCGAGTGTGTGCGTGTTTATTCACGGTGGGTGGGGGAGGGGGGTTTCTTTTGAAGTGCACGTTGATAGGCTTAAAAACCAGACACTTCAACGTGGCCATAATCTTTGTGTAAGATTTTATCTGATCTTTAAATGAGACCTTTGAGATTTTAAACCTGGTAATTTATGTGAGTCTGGCTTTGGCAAGTTGATTTTTAATGTTAATTTAATTATGCTTAATTGCTTAATATGTTGAAGTAAGTTAAGATTATGGAACTCAGAAAAATATACATTTTGTAGCCTATAACTAGTATAATTTTATATGCAAATATAACATGACTTGTCATAGATAGGCAAGTGTAGCCCACTTGTTCATAAAGATCACGAAAATAGCAACTATCTAGCAAGAATTTAAAATTTGTTAATTTCAAACCTCTTTTCCTTCCTGAAACCTATTTCTTGATAAATTCTCAATTGCTATCAATTTTCCAAGCGATTTTTCACACTTGTTTTTATCTCTTTTACAGAGTTTATGCAACCGCAGCATATATGGCCTTATCTACAACAAAACTTTATGCAACATCACACTCATCAATATCATCAGCACCATCATCATGCACAACAACAGCAGCAACAGCAGCAACAACAGGCGCCACCACCACATCATCATCATCATTCACACCATCAGCAACACCATCCGGCATTGGTGGGGCAGGCGGCACTTGGACTGTCACACCCACTGCATCATCATGCCCATGCACACTTTCCACATCCCGCATTTCTAACGCATCAGCAGCAGCATCAACAGCAACAACAGCAGCAGCAGCAGCAGCACCATGGCAATAGTTGTCAACCGCAAACCACAGCAACGACGGCCGCATCCTCGTCGTCACCTGGCAGCACAATTAGTGATAGCGACAACAATCACAGCAACAGCAATAGCAACTGCAATAACAATAACAACAACAACAACAATGCTTTGCTCGATGGTCGACCGCATGAAATCGGCAACGACACCAACGAGGACAACAACAATCGAAGATTAACGCAAGAAAAGCTGCAACAGCAACAACAACAGCAGCAGCAGCAGCAACAACTGTTGAGTGGCCAAGCAACAGGAGCAACATCGCATCCGACACCACCACCCCCGCCACCGCCCATACATCCGGTGATTGCAAAACCCATGCCCAGTCGGCCGACACCCTTTCTGCCACACACACTGAATCATCCGCATTTGCATTCGCTGCTGGCGCACTGTCGCAATCCCTACATGAGTGGTGAGTCCCCTGACCTCTGACCTCTTTACATTCTAATCTATGGCCACGTAATTACTGCCCAACTGCCACTTCGGCACCCCATGGCGCACATTAACAAGTGTTTACTGACCAATCCCCAAATGACTACGCTCTCTTCTCCTCTTCTCTCCCCTGCTCTCCCGCTTGACTAATGCACTTTTCCCCAATATGTTTAATTGCAGTTGGTGCCCAAGTGTTTCCCCTGCCCCCTGGCCAGGGCTTCCCCTGGGCGCATTCGACACGTGGCAAGCCTCGCAGAGGCATGATGCGGCGTGCCGTCTTCTCAGGTTCGTATGGAGTGTGGAGCACTCTGGTTTGGGTGCTTGTCCTTGTGGTTTAACTGAATTTAAAACTGTTATCCCCTCTCTCCCCACCTCTCTCATTGCAGACTCACAGCGCAAAGGGCTGGAGAAGCGTTTCCAGCAGCAGAAATATATCAGCAAGCCAGATCGCAAGAAGCTGGCTGAAAGATTGGGCCTAAAAGATTCTCAGGTTAGTTAAGCTGTGATATTTTACTTACGGTTAAGATATTAAAAAATCCATTAAAAATTCGACTCCAAAAATCCACTTTAAAATTTAACTGAAGTTGATCAAGGGTTAAAATTTAATTTCCCACTGTACATTTAATTTTAACTCTTGTATTTTACTTCCAATTACCCATCTCTGACCCTATCAATTAGGTTCCATATTGGCCAATTTAAAATTCACTTCCACTATTCTTTTTAAACCAAACTTTTGGCCAAAGCTGGTCCAATTTGGTGTAACCAATCCGACAGCCATAAACAAAAACAAAATCAATAAACTCCTCTGAGACGAGCTCATAATAAACTTAAAATTATGCTATTATAAAATTTATTTTTAACCGCGCAAAAATAAATTTAAAAACTTTTCAAATCAGCTTTGTTAAGCAACAGCAAACAAGAACAGCAACAACAACAATAATAACACAAATAATAATAATAAGTAGAACACAAGAACAAAAGCGACGGTATATAAAATAAAATCCATAAAGCAGCGCAAAATAAAACTCCGCCCTTAAAATGCACAAAAACTCAAAAAGCTCCCAGCAATGGCTGCGCAGAGCAAAATGGAAGCCAGTACAAGTATAACAGGTCGAACAAGGGGGGGGTCGTGGTGCCCGTAGGTTGGTGGGGGTTGGGCGTTGTGTGGTGTGTGGTGTGGGGTCTGGAGTCTGGGCGTGCTTCCCTTAAATGCGCAGTCGCTTGTCTTGGCCGTATGTACATACATATATTGAGAGGTCGCTTGTTGTTGCCATCGAAGTACATATAATGAAATTATAACGAGCCATAAGAAATTCATTTCGGCATCCCAAGCCAAAAAGGTGGCAGGTGGAGTTGTTCTGTGATTGTGCAATGACGGCATAATTAAATTAATTCGCTTTTATTCGCTTTCATTTTGGTAAAAAGTTGAAAGTGTTTAAGACATGTTACACAAATATAAATATATCTTATAGCTAGCAGATCTTAACTAAAATCTTAACACAATCACTTCTATTGTACAATATTAACAAAACTTTCGAATGAATTCGCTTATTCTGTGAATATAATATAGAGGTACTAAATATAAATCATAAATAAAAATCATTACATTTTTTTTTTAATTTAATTTTTTTAAAAAAACTAAAAATGATGGAATGAAAGCATTGTGAAAAATTTTCACATGACTGCTGCTGTAAAAATTGGCATGACCAATTTGGCCTTGTCAAAATGTAATCGATCACAACTCAATCAATGGGCCAACTACGACTTGTCAGCAGCCGGCGCTGAGCGGCAAAACGGGCGGGGGGACAACAGAGGTGTGTGTAACAGCCGTCGGCAAATGATGATGCTGACAATCATCTCATGCCAAATTAGTGCAGCTCTTTTTTTTGTGTCTCTTTGTATTCCATTGCTTTCTGCTGCCGAACTGCATATAATTCATAAAAATTTCATAATTACGCAATAAGCGTGTCCAGTTGCATTTGTCAGCGAGCAAAGAGATGCATGAATTCATCATCAGCAACATCATCAGCAGCATCAAAAACGCAGTGGAAGAGGCGTCACGCCCCTTATTCTTACAGTCAACCGATCGATCATATTCACCTTAATGATCATATAATGCCCAGCCAGATGACGAAAGAACGCACATGTGCCAAATAGTGCATTGCTCGACATGTTCTGATTAAAAGGCAACGCCAGTAATTCTATACATTTATGTGTGTGATTTTAAAGATATATACTTAACTAGTTGTTAGTTAATATATTGTTTTCAATGAACAAGCGGATGTGAAATTAAAAAAATAGTGGAAGCACTTTTGATGTAACTTTGAAACTACATATTAATTGTGAGATAACAAAATCAGTGTAGATATATGGATTTAAAAATAATGAGATCTTTAATTAATTCACACTATTCAAGTACTTAAAATATTAATTGACATATGATTACGTTATCAGAATCGTATTAAGGAAACTTTTCGATAAAATCAATTCGCAGAAAAATTAATTAAAGTTGAAATCATGTCAGGTTTAAAGTTTTCCAGCATCCAGTGATATATATTTTCCATGTTCTACGTAGAGTTTTGGGTCGTACTATTATTTTATGATTATTGCCCACTCCCAAACCATAAATCTTTGAAGTACAAAAATATGTACAAGCCACATCACAGCAGCAAATTTAACTTTAGAACTAGTGTGTGTATGAAACAGAAGAGAGAGAGATAGAAACAGAGAGAGAGAGAGATAGAGAGAACCAAAGCATTCATCAATGGCACTTTGTCAAATGGGAAAATGAAAATGTCGACGGGATGGCGTCAAAAACAAAGCCATAGAACAGTTTTTAACAAAAAATGTGCAAAAATGTCAGAAAAACTCGCAGTCAAATCGCAGCAGTTGGTCCTTGGGTCCAGCACTGGCTTTGGACCCTGCTCCCATGCCTGGACAAAGGACAAAAGTGTTGTCCAGCCGGCGGCAATGGCGACACCGGCTCCATTAACGGCTATGTGGCCAGAGAGTGGCTGGGGGAATTTGTGGTTGTGCCAACGAGTGTGGATATTCACACCCAAGTGACACTCACACTCGCACACCCATACATATATAGGTGGAGTAGGAGTGTGTGTGTGTGTGTTTGTGTTTGTGCGAGCAAGGATTGCATTGCAGCGCGTGTCCTGGCGCCTAGTTGTATGCAATATGATTTAAGAGCTGCTCCTCGTCTCCTTTGTCGCATTGCACTTTTTGTTGGACATTTGCCGTTGTTCATTTGCTGCACACAGCCCACTTCTGCAGCAGACACTCAAACTCACACTCGCCGCCATAAATATAGAGGCAGTGCAATGGGTGCAGCGGCGTCGCGTGCCTTGCGGTTGACAAACGGTTGCATTGATGGCAAACCGCTCAGGTGATTCATCATTTCGAGTGTTGTTCATTGCAACGTTTATTGCCATTTTTACAAACGCACTCGAAAAATCTGCTCGGCCAAAGGGTCAGTTAAAAACGCGGCTGCGTTTATTGTCGCGCGATTTATGTGCGTTTTAATTGTTATTCTTTTTTTTATAATATCACATGCAAGTCACGTGCATTGGGTTGATAATGTGTTCTTATGGAGTACGGATCAGCTGTATTATGGATTTGTTCAGTTCCCACAGTCAGCAAGAGTTAGACTGCAAGTGACAGTTACCAGCCTCATAATCTGCCAGCTATAAATTTAATTGCCATTAATGACACTTCAAATGCCAAACCGCCAGAAAGCGACAACAACAACAACAACAAAAGCGATGTTGAACCACCGCCTGCCAAATACAGAAAGCGGAAATGAAAACATCTTGAGGCCAAATTCTATAAACTGATTTGCATTTTTAAATCAATGCTCAAAGCAAAGCTCAAGGAATCGCGATAAACGAGTTGCCGCTTTAGCAACCCTCCCGCACACACACACAGACACACACACACACACAGGAACATACACACACGTGTCAGTGTTGTGCAGAGCCGGCAGCAACTTTTTAAGTGTCATGTCCAAAACAAATTCGTCTGTTTTTGATTTGTCGAAATATTGGGGGAAAGCGCTCCGGCAAATGGAAAGCAGAAAAAAAGAGAGTCAGCGGGAAAATCCTTGCAATCAACTGTAAAAATTCTGTGTGCTTCAGCATTTGGTACACTCGACTCTTTTGGGCACTTTTGGCATTTTGCACGTTATAAATATTTTTATCTTTATTTGTATTGTCTGCCTCGCTTTCTATGTGTACGTGTGTGTGTGTGTGAGGGGTTGTGGGTGGGTGCACGTACGTGGGGTGGCTTACAGCAGACATTTGCGGCATTTTTATTTTCTGTGATTTTTATTTTCATTTGTTTGTCATTTCGATTCTGCTGTTTTTTATTTACTTCAACGGCAAACCGCTTTAAATCAAATTGTATGATTAATAATCTGCAAATAGACGAGGGTTATTGTTTACGATATATATATATATATATATATATACCATATATAAGTGAATATACATGCAACAGACGACCGCGTTGGTCTTTTTTGTCTGTTTAACTTGTTTTTTATGACCCTTGTTAGCAGCTTAATGGTTTTGGGCGTTGCTTTCAGTTGTGAAAAGTTCTGCAAATGATTTAAGATGTTCAGAACAATCTTTCGGTTTTAAGCCAGTTGCCCAAGATATATTCGATGAATATCTCAAAAATATTTGAACACATTTAAGTTCACATGCCAAATTTCATTGAACAACAATCAAAAAGCACTTTAACAACACAAAATGTGTTCATAACTCGAATTTCATTTCTAGACTTGCAAAAACGATTGAGAAACATTTAAAACCATCATTTGCAGATTTGGTTACAAAATAAATTTATGACAAATTGCTAAATAAATGCTACAGTCAGATTTCGGAAAGAGAGAGAGAGAGAGGGATAAGGGAGGGGTTGCAGCTTCCAAGTCGGTGGCGTGTCCTAAAACAATAACCACAGCCAGGACAATGGCTGGAGTAACAAATTGTTGGTAACCCAAAACGACGACGAAATGACTCGAAATGACTTTTGCAAATAGTAGCAGACTATTTAATACGCTATTAAGCAGCATATCGAATGACATGCCAAGGCAAGCAATCGCTTGACAAAGTCACCACCCACACAGCCAAAGAGCGAAGGCAACTGCCTCATTAGTTAACATATGTTGCCATACAGAGCACACTTCCTCAAACTCCCAACACACACACACACACACACACACACCCACAGAACACAACAGCTTGTGCTCATTGCCAAAGTCAATTTTCGGCAAAAGGGAGCCGTCACTTGGCCAAAGCCAAAGCAATTTGTAGCCCAAACTGACTGAACAAACCGTTTTCCACCAATCCCAGAAATTCAGTATGCACCATCCTATCATCCATTCAACCTCCCACTTCAACTCCATTTAGGTCTCGTCGCCAGCCCGGGTTTATAAAAACTTCAAACAAATGCTATTCACGTTATGCAGGCGGCGTGTCAGAAAAATCTGTTACTTACTTACCAATGGGGGCTGAAACTGGTTCAGGATAATGTGTCGACTCCTTTGTGAACGAGGGCAAAATAATGGGAAGCATTTAAACGCTTGATTTGATTACAAAAAGTTGCGAAATATCTGGTAAGCATCAACTGTCTCATACACTATTTTATCAATAGAACTGTCAAAGTTGGAAAGTTGGGCAAAATTGCAGGAAGGGACAGGTAAACTATTTATGCATCTCGCAGCCTCGCAAATCGATAAAATCGCATAATACAATTTCTAATTCACACTATAATAATCACAAACAGTTCACTTGTGCATAAATTAAATATCGAACAAGGACAATAAAAACAAAATAATGTAATACATTAATAATGTGCTAGGAGAAACAAGCGCAATATTTGTAAACATGCTAAAAACCCCCCCATTTATATACACATATAGATATGGATTGACACTAATTGGACAATGGTACTATTATGAAAGAGCTCCATTAAATGCAGTTCAAAATTTCTATAATTTACATATCACAAATTTCAGTTGTAATTTGCGATTTAATAACGGGTTTTATTTTATTTTTTATATATATAAGGTTGGTATTTGAGCTAATTCTATGCAGGTCTTGGCCTGTTAAATGCAAAAGCCAAATGAAACCTATTAAAAGCCAAAGCAAACATCATAATTTCAAGCTCATTAAACCTGCACGAGGGTGGATGGGCCAAGCGATGGAGAGGGGATGGTGTCTGTGGGTCCAGTTTAAGGTCCATTTTCTCGTCTCGTTTTTTAGTCAACTGTGTCGCCCACCCGTAGACATAGCATACTAAACTGCACGCTTTATAATTAATTTCCATCAAAAACAGACGACGACGACGACGACGACGACTACGATGCCGACGAATAGAACGACGGTTCTGTGCAGGATTCGGGTTGGGACCATAATCATTAATCTTATCGCCGCCTGAGCTTATTATTTCAATTGCCGCTGTTGCCATTGTGTAGGTGGAGGGGAGGGGTTAAACGCTGGAAAATTCAATGACCGGAAGTAAGTAAAACAGCAAACCCCGCCAAAGAAGAGAAACTTCGACACGTGGCCAAAGCAGAGACGCGGTCGACTTTTCTGCTCTGCACAAATCTCTGCGGTTAATCGCTTGTTTAACATGTCAGCACTTTACAGCACAGCTTGTGTTGCTGTTGCTGTTCCTGCTGTTGTTGTTGTTGTTGTTGCTGATGTTGTTTATTTATTTATATGCCTGCAGATTATATCGGTTAACAAGTGTGGGTGTGGGCTTATTCCATTCCGTTGACTACAAGTCAATTTTACGCATCGATTTACTTTAAAAAAAAAAATGAAGAAAATTGTGAACTAATTACGTGTTTGTAGCGGGCAGGGTTTTAGGCTTTGGGGGGCTTGGCAACCCTATAGACTGTTGCAAATTGTTGTTTTGGGGCTCTTGCAGCAAAAGTGCGAGTGTCCTGCTGTGTGTTCGAGACACAGCAACTGTAACACAACGTAGGTAAACACCCATTGAATAATAACTCAAAAACAGTCGCAAAAGTTAGGCAGGCGGCCAGGGCTGCCAGCCCACGCCAGGGTGGCTGCAATTTGCTTTTGAGTGTTTGCGTCCTACTTGTCTCTTACTGTCCCTGTCAAATGCAGTCATACGTAAACACAAATACACACAAGCAAAACACACACGCGCTCACCCATACGCACACACACACACACACACACGCACATGTGAGCGAAGTGCTTACAACACTTTTGCTGGACTAACTTTTAGAAGGTACAGTGTGACAAAAGTGCGAGGAAAACGTGCTTGGCTTTAATTAGAAATCTTTAACGTTGTAGTTACTGTTTGTTGTGTAATATTCTATTTCTAAAATGTTAAGTTCATTACAATTTGAGTGCATTTGGTTACACTGTGCGGCCTCTAATCAATTTGTAACCGTTTTAGCAAATGTCTCTCATTTGCATTTATTATGGATAGGCCAGTGTCTGCTGCTGGCATTGCAGTTCAAACTTTTGCTTCAAACCACGCCCACACACACGCCATAACCCCCGAGCTCTCTCGACCCTCCTCTCTCGCTTTCTCCCCTCGTTCTAACATTGGTTGCCTTTTGCCACAGAAACTTTTCTAGCAAAAATGTTGCCCGAAAAGTTCCGTTTTGACCATGAATTTATCTGCGCCTGTGGTCATGAAAACTTTTTTGGGCGGTTGTAGGCATGGGGTGAAGTGGAGTTGTCAGCGAGTGGTTGCTGCTGCAATGGACAGGCATCCATCCAACTGTTGGACACATTTCAATTTACCCATTTCATTTGCACTTGCAGGTAAAAATTTGGTTTCAAAATCGCCGCATGAAGTGGCGCAACTCCAAGGAGCGCGAACTGTTGGCCAATGGTGGCTCACGCGACCAGACGCTGCCCAACAAGAACAATCCGAATCCGGATTTATCCGATGCTAAGTGCGATCGCCCACTAACGCCGCTATCGCCATCATTGCTCTCGCCCAGCTGCAGCGTTTCACCACCGCCGCCAACATCAGCAGCCAAGGACGAGCCAGGAGCGGGTGCGGGCGCAGTAGTAGGAGGAACAACAACAACGACAGCTGTCGCACCCAAATCACCGCAATCTGCCAGAAGCAGCATTTCACCAATGGAGGGGGCATCAACGCCCTCGAATGCGATTAGTTATGGCATGCAAATTAGTTCGCCGCCACCGCTGCTGACCAGCTTGAAGATGAGCGATCAATCAGCGACACCGACACCAACGACAACGGTCTCCTCGGCAGCCTCGTCGCCGCCAGGCGTGGCCAGCGCCGCCGAGTTTCAGGCGAAAATAAATGCCGAGATGCAGAAGCAGCTGGTAGCAGTCGATCTCAAGTTCAAGCTGGAGACGAGCATCCAGGAGGCGAAGCAGCGTCGCTTCGAGCAACTGCAGCAACTGCATCATTCGCCACATTTTACAGCCATGCGTGAGGTGGAGCTGGCTGCTGCAGCGGCTGCTGCCCAACTACATCATCATCACCAGCAGCAACAACAGCAACAGCAACAACAACAACAGTCGCCATCAGGTGGCACGCCCACATCTGCCGCCCAGTTTCAGGGGGCGGAGTTTATGAAGCTGTACTATGATGATTACGATGATTCCAACTCGGACAGCGATGAGGAGATAAGCGTAACGTGATTGCCAGGACATGCGCTAGGGTATTGTAAATATATGTTTAGCATTTTTAAATTGTACATTTTTGCGTAATTATCATTATACTTACTTATAAAGCCAATTGATTAATTCATTAATTACTGTACTTAATGTGTGCATATTTTTTCGAATTTAAATTCCAACACAAAATAAAGGTCTTTGAACAATTAAAATAAAAAAATATCGTAATTTCACCTCTGAGAAATATGAACTTCTAAATTCCAATAACTATGCTGATATATAAGGAACAGTTTCTAAAATGTAAGTATTTAAATATATATTATATATATAAATAAAAATGCATTTCTTATAAAACTCACGAAACAGTGTTGAAAGGTGTTCAACATTTTGTTTAATTTGCCGATCACAGCAATTGGTTCGTGGCACTGCTAAGTCTGTGATCGGAAATACAGTGCCGTCCATAATCATTGTACACATTAAAAAGTTTTATTGTTAACGCAAATAACAGCGTTTATAAGGTAAAAACTAAAACTACAACAGATTAACATTCACATAGGTCAGATATAAAATTAATTAATTAGTAAAATACTGTCTAGGGGTAGCCAGTTAGATGTGGACCCCGCTTTCGGGCTTACAAACTAAAAATCACTCATTCGACTAAGCTTAGACAGTTAAGATTGCGACTTGAATTCAACTACAAACTAGGACAACTTTGTACAATGGTGATCGTAGTAACACCATGAATATGTTAGCACCGGATTTCGTATTCCTAATCTATTGCGGATTGTATTCATCGTCTATGCGTATGGCCAGATTTACGTGTCCCACATCATTGATCGTCTCAACAGGCATCACTGTGACATACTGCACGGGACTGTCGTATTTCAGCACATCGGCAGAGATGGCCGGATTATCAATACCCTTGGCCGTAATCTTCATCATTCTGCGTCGCTGCAGTGCATCAATGATGATCGATATAAGCCAGCCAAGAAAAACAGTTAACAAACAGCCAATCATGCTGAACCACATGTAACTCAGGCGGAAAATTCCCCAAGAGCTGTTTAAAGAAATAATACAAATATTTTACAACTTGTCTACAACAGAATAGTACAGTAGTGGCTCGAATATTAGAACGCTAAGTTGCAAAAGTTAAGCTGATAGTTCTAATTTTATAGAGAGTACTTTAATTTTTACTTACGTAAATCCATCCTGTTCAATGGGCCTCAAACTTTCGGTGAGCAAGTCATCGATAATGCCAGTCACATTCAGATGACAATCACAACGCTCCAAGGATGTGGGCAGCGGCGGTGTTTCCACATTGCCAATTTGCCCGACCACGCCCACAAATATGACCAGTGCCAGCGATAACAATCCACCATAGAAAGCACCCTTGGTATTTGCCTGCTTGCAGGCAATACCCAGCACAAATAGACCCAGAGTAACGCCTCCAATGAGGCCATTGAGCGTTAAAGTTACCTGCAGCACACCGCCCAGATGCTCCACAATAAAGACTAGGCCAAAGGAGAGCACACCATAGCCCAAGGACATCCATTTGGCATAGGTGGCGCCCTTCTCAGGCGAAATCTTAATGTTCATGCCATTAATAAGCAAATCCTCGCAGGTAACAGCGGACAGGGAATTCAAAGCAGAGGCAACCGTGCTGCAAGGATTGTAATAAAGTTTAGCAACAGCAGGACGAATATATCATACTATGTGAAGACCTACCCCAAGCTAGCCGCGAAAATGCCGGCAACAAAGATGCCGGCAATTGTATAAATATGTTCATAGGTGTTAATCACATAGTAGGGCAACAGCTGATCCGAGGCTGTAATGCGACCCGCACTCAAAGGATCACAATCCGTATAATGGTTGAACACCATAAGGCCCGTATAAAAGTTGAGCAGAAACACAAATATCAATCCGATGATGGCAAAGCCCAGCGCAATCTTGGCTAGCCTCAAGGATTTTAGCGACATGCACTTCTGCACCGAAGCCTGATTGGTGCAGAAAAGCGACGTCCAATAAAAGAAGCCACCAATTACCACAGACCATACCGTGTGCCGAGTGGTTGGATTGGGATCAAAGCTGTTAAATATATGGAGCAAAATTATAGTAAAGCATGGAGAGACAATTAGAAATAAACTCACTTGAAAAACTCGAGACGGTCGCGTTCAGCTGCGGTCTGAAAGACCTGCACAGGACTACCGCTATAGAAGCAGCCCAGACCAATAATGAGCACCAGGGAGATAGCCAGGACAATCGCCTAATATGAAGGATATGTTAAAAAGGATTAACAGTACAAGCGACAAAGGACTTACCTGAAAGGAATCGGCAATAACACAAGCTTTAATGCCACCCATCGAGGAGTAAAATACGCAGACGATATAAATGAGGAAGACGGCGATTTTGGTATCCAGGCCCGTAGCCTTGGACAGAGCAATGGCTGGCGCCAGCACAGCAACAGCAGTATAAAAGCACATCTATAAAAAAGGAATAGGAATTGAAACACGTTGTTCCAGGCTAAAATTCAATCAATTAACCTGCATGACATAGAGCACGGCGCCTAGGATGCGTATCTCCTTGCCGAAGCGTATGCCTAGATACTCATAGCAGCTGGTCAGCTCCATTTTGAAGTAGATGGGATAGAAGATCTTCATGGCGACCGGTATGACCAGGACCATGGGTATTACAATTAGCACAAATTGTGTGCCCTGGAAATACATCTCTGACGGATTGCCGAGCAGCTCAATGGCCGTTACAAAGCTGGTGGTGAGACTGAGTGTCACAGGCAGCAGGCTCATGCCCGAGCCGAGCAGAAAATCATCCGACGAACTGCCACCCGTCTCGAAGAAGCCATAGAAGACGCCAATGCCCAGGGACACAACAAGCATGGCCAGCAATATGAAATAGTCAATGCCAGAGAAGGACGCCTTATGTGTGGGCTCGCTGCACTCCTCGAGTTCCAGGCCAGACTCAAGCTGTTGTGCCTTAAATGCCGACAGCAGTAATGTGGCTGCATCATTGAACTGCAAATGCTCCTCGGATGTGGACGAATCGGAAGGAGTCTCGCCGCGCACAATCAGATACTTTTGTTCAGGTAAAATGGACAAATGCTGCTTCTGCTGCTGTTGTTGCTTCAAGGTGTGGGCAATAATAGAATGTGCCAAGGCGCACAGTGTTAACAATTTCAAAATGGTTGCAAACATATTGAGAGGAGTTGTTGAAACTTTGGCTGAAGAGTTGCTGAAGAATTAGCCAGTGTTGCACCACCAGAAAAACTGCAATGAATAGAAAATAATTGCATATTTAGGCATAGACGAATAGTTGATCAAGTTCAAGGTTTCCAATGGGCGGCAATTACAAAGACTGTGGGATGTCGTCGTTAATCAATTAAGCTCTGCAATTGTATCTGTAAGATACATTCAACTCAACTCACAGCTTTCATGTTCAAGTACAAATATATCTATATGTATTTCCTTACATAAACAATTTGATTAAAAGATGTGGCCATTAATTGTTTATTGCATCAAAATTGTTAATTTTTTTCCATTGTTGACACTTTTGACTCCCAAAAGAGTCAACTTATTCAAGGACAAAGAACATTGTTTCCTATAGTTTCTTGTACAACTCTCGAAAGTCTATAGTCTCATGATATAGAAAGTTAATTGCTGAAACGAATTGCACTCATTTATAAAGTATCTGATGAATATGCAATCTGCAAAACTATATAAGAAGAACTCAAGTGAGAAATGTGAGTACATCAATGAAATTTAAGCGAATTTAACTGGTTTCCGTTGGAAATACTGAAGTGTGCCGGCTTGCGCCGGTTTTGGCCAGAAATCGGCCCGGGTCTCAAAGAGAATGAAACACTAACAACGAGTCTGTCTCCAAAGAGGCAGGCCCAAATGGCGCATAATTACCAATGTAAAAAGCTAGTTACTCTGTCAAAGTCATTTCTCTCTCACTCTTACTCTCTCCATCTCTTTCACTTTCATAGAAGAATCTAATGCAGTCAATTGATATACGCATACCTTTGGACAGCATTTTGCTTGTTTGTCTCTCTGTCTGACTGGCCGTGAATTCCATAATAATTAAAATGAAATTACTTCAAAATAATAAAAGCACAAGCTGAAAGTTGTACACATTTGCATATATTTGAAAATTGCGTCAATAAATCAATTTGGGAGATCAACCAGTTACTCAAAATAATACACTAATTTTTTTTTTGTGAATTCTAATCGCTTATTAGGATTTGAGAGCTGTTTCCAATATCATTCGAAATACAAGTAATTAGTTGTTTGCTTTTGTTGTAAAATCAAATAATATTATATGCTGCTAACACATTTTGAGTTCCGCTTTTTACTATATATATATATATATATATATCTATTTAAAAATCTTGATTAAGTAATATCCGCTCACCTTTAGTAATGTTTTTAATCCTTTCGTATAAATCCTTTGAGTTCGCTTGGGGTATCCTTTAGTTCTCGCATTCGTTAAAGCTTAACACAAAGCTAAGGCAAAAATGTCCTAAATTGTATTTGCAGAATTGTACCACGATTATTTTTATATTTCATTAAGTTCAGTTGGATTAGTTAGTTAACAGTACACAATAAATTTAATATATAATTAAATTTATAATCACTAAAGCCCAACACTTTAAGCACAAGGACTTTTAAGGTACAAATTAATAGTAATAGTTTGTTATTTTGATTAATTTCAACTGTTGTTCACTTATTTCTTGGGTTTTTTTATTGATATATTCTCGTTGTTTGAACGTTTCGATAATTTTCGAATGAATGACCGTATCTGGGGACCGTTAGGGGTTTTTATATGGCCAGCAATCCCGCTCCGGCTCTCAGCTTCTTGAGCAATGAAAGAGCGTAAGCAGAATGATCGCGAAGAGCGCGAGTCTGGCTAAGAATATAACGGCGAATCGCTTTCAATGAGAGCAGAGAATGGCGCGCTAAGACGAAACCTGAAAAGGGCCTTAATTGATGTCTTCAAGAAATTGACAAAATGCATTTTGTAGTTTTCATAAATTGTATTAATTTGTATTTATTATTTAACATTTACAGCTAATAAAAAGCATTACTTAATCAACTTTCATTGTGCGAGCTTTTTTATGTTTTATTGTTTTGTTTAAGTGTGGAAAATTTCTTGGAAACTAAAACAAATAATACACATCTTCGAGATTGTGTTTAAAATGCAAAATCTGGTGACAACAATACAACTTTAATTGCACATACATTAGTCACATTCCCATTCAATACATTTCTATTAGAATAAACAATGTGCGTTTTAAACAAAATATAATAGTTTAGTTATTGAGTAATGGGCGCTCTCCAGTCAAGACGCCCTTTGTGAATTTCTTATTCTTAAGTTACTCAAATAAGACGCATAGGAAAAACACAAAAAAAAATGTGAGCCAATTAAAATTTGAGCGTTTATACGAGTTTATCTGTATGTGGCCAGTTAAACTGCGTCTCCGGCTGTGCATGCTTGGTGGTGTCCCATACTTGGATAACGATAACGAGTTCGATCTGGTACCGATTTACACTGGCCATCCGACAGCGAACGAACAAATTACTTGCGTTCTTCTTGATAGAAAATTATTTGCTTGCGCTCTTCTTTCAAAATGTTGTGAGTGTTAATTTTAATTAAAATGTATTAGAAATGGGAATTGATAGTATTTGTCACAAGTGCCGTAAAGTTATCAAACAAACAAAACATCTACAGCAATAAATTTCTATTGAAATTAAGAAATTGCCTGAAGGGCTTGACTTTTGCACATTATTAAGAATATATAAGAGGTGTTGCAAATAAAGATTAATGGAATATCAATCTGTATGCAGAGTTATGAAAATGAATTGCAATCGAACTTTTATTATTCAATTAGTATGCATCATTTAACGTTAATGGGCTGATCTAAAGTAGAATTAGCCAATGATCCTCTTAGGACAATAAAAGCATTTCGAGTAGTGCAGCAAAAGTTTGAAGAGGCACCCTCATGACTTCTTATTGAGTAAGGCAGCACGTGTGCTATCATCATGATGAGTTCATAGATGTATATATGTTAGCAATACCATAAATAAAAAACCAGACTCAACTTACTTATGCCTATCAAAGTGTAGAATTTTGAGGCGACCTTTGGCGTTTATGTCTTCCGCCCCTGGATGTTGCAAAAAGAAAGCGCTAAAGTCAATTGATAATTGTTTTTATTAATGAAAGTGGGTGTTGAAATTGCTAAAAGTGGCGGTTTCTTACATTAATAGCATTAATTATTGAATGTGTCTCAATTAGTGGGAGACTTTATCTTAAATGTGAGTCATTGCACACATTCAACAACAGGTAACCAATAATAAAATAAACTTAACGCCAATCAATATGAAGCGATATGCTCGAGTTTTCACTGTTAAATAAATACCTAATTTGCCTAAATTTCAACGCCAATTTGACAGACGTTTAAATATCTGCTCAACAGGCAGTATCTACTAAATCATTTTAAAATTCAGTGGTTTTGATAACGTCTGATGACGATTTCTTGAAACAATATA
Organism: Drosophila fungiperda; assembly: GCA_035042345.1. Classification (NCBI taxonomy): domain Eukaryota; kingdom Metazoa; phylum Arthropoda; class Insecta; order Diptera; family Drosophilidae; genus Drosophila; species Drosophila fungiperda. The sequence continues at coordinate 3,004,907 of JAWNLM010000278.1, read as the reverse complement.
CTCATTATGGCACCGTAGTTATCAGCATCGATATTGTTACACGGCTATCGATAGTATCGTGCATAGTCACAACCCTAACAGAAACAAACTGGCTAATCTTGCTAAAAAAAAAATAATATTAAAGTATAAACTAAGTTGCGTTGGATTTATAAATATAATGAGCGCTCCATCAGTCCCAACAGGGATTCAATGCACCGCCGGTGCGGTGCCCATCCGAAACGAGAAGGGTAAGTTATCAGAACGTGCTCATACAGTAGTCGTATGACAAAAATAATTTATTTTTATTGCGCCAGGCGAGATATCCATGCAAAAGGTTAAGGTGCAGCGATATATATCTGGCAAGCGACCCGACTATGCACGCGCCGACTCCGACTTGGATGAGAGCGATGACGACGATTTCGTCGCCATCCGAAAGCGATTGGAACGCCTCAAGGCGGAGCGCCACAAAGTCGAGCTGCTGCGACGCAACAGCGCCGATAAAAATACGGCGGAGCATGGTGAGGCCGAGATTGATGATCCGCGTCTGCGGCGACTACAAGCACGCCCTGTGGATGAGGAGGATTTGGAACGCGAACCTCGTGAGCGCCATAGACACATCCACGAGCCCGAAATGGTTGAGAGCGCCAGCGAAGAGGAGGAGCTCCAAGACGACAACAACGCTGAAACGCAGCGACGCATCGAGCGTGCCACCAACAAAATAACGCTGGCTTCCGAGTCCGATACTGACTCTGAGCTAAGTGACACAGAATTGGAGACGCGTCGTACAAAGTTGCGTGCGCGCATGTTGCAGCAGCAACGTGAAGAGGAAGTGCTGCAAAAAGAGGACGAAAAGCAGTCGGAATCATCGGAGTCGGAGAGCTCCGAATACGAGGAGGAAACGGAAAGTGAAGAGGAAAACGAACCACGTCTGAAACCGCTTTTTGTGCGCAAAAGAGATCGAGCCACCATACAAGAAAAAGAACGCGAAGCTCAAAAGCAAAAACAATTGGAAGCCGAGGCGAAACGAGCAGCCAAGGAGCGACGACGAGCCACACTGCGCATGGTGGAGGACAGCGTGAAAAAGGACTTGGAGAAGATCAAGCCAGAGACAAATGAGGCGTCCATTGACGATGTGTGCACGGCCGATGAGAACGACGAGGTGGAATACGAGGCTTGGAAATTACGCGAACTCAAGCGCATGAAGCGAGATCGTGAGGAGCGTGACAAGTGAGTATTCTTTGTAAAACCACATCGATAAAACACAAAAATTAATTATTATTTTTCAGCTCTGAGCGCGATAAATTGGAAATTGAACGCATGCGCAATCTCACCGAGGAGGAGCGACGCCAGGAGCTGCGGTCGAATCCCAAACTCGTCACCAACAAGGCTACAAAAGGCAAATATAAATTCCTGCAGAAATATTATCATCGGGGAGCGTTCTATTTGGACGAGGAGAACGATGTGCTGAAACGAGACTTTGCACAGGCCACACTCGAGGATCACTTTGACAAGACCATTCTTCCCAAGGTGATGCAAGTAAAGAATTTCGGACGCTGCGGTCGCACCAAATACACCCATTTAGTTGACCAGGACACAACAAAATTCGATTCTCCGTGGTATGCAGAGACATCCAACAATATGAAATTTCACAACGAACGTGCCGGCGGAATGAGGCAGCAATTTGACAAGCCAACGGGTTCCAAACGTAAAAAGTTAGAATAATATAAATCACATGAAAATATATTACAAATTAGTATATTCAAAAAACGTTTTGAGCTTAAATCGAAGCTTTTGGCGATTATGAGTGGAACTTCGCTTTTGGGATTATATATGACGCAAGGAGTTGAAGTCAATCTTTCACAATTTCTTTAAACAAATCTTACAATATTAATTTTACAATTTTGATGATTTGTTAACGTAGGACTTTAAAGCCTACTTACTATTATGTGTGTGTAAATTTGAACAAAATGATTTTTAAATTAGAAATTGAGCTTGTGCTCATCCAGCAGCTTTGGATTAAGTTGCAATAAGGCTTGCATAACTCCTTCAGTTTTTATATAGTGTACACTAGTGTAGTCTCTGAGATGTGACCACAGTTTCTTCTCATTCTTACTGGTTACCACATAGAGTGGCAAGTTGCTTGCAACTGGAGGAGCTCTTGTGTACACATGTCCCCCGGCACATTGAACAATGGCTGTTAAATAAAAAACAACTGTTAATTTAAGACTTAAGCTGACAAATCTGTAAAGATTTAATTACCTTTCATTTCATTGGCATTTGGCAGTATCTCCTTGCCTAGCATAAAATTGTGACCTTTCAATAAACTGGGCTTTTCCAATACTGATAATGGCTTAAACTTGAAGACATCTTCAAACTTCGCATCGCTGAAGATGTGTTCTGATTGCACTGCAACAGAACGCGTTTCCTTCAGCGCATACAACCAGCGTGACGATAAAACGGGCTTGTTTGATGCAATTGCAACCAAAAACTTATATGTGCGTTCGCCCTTGTCCATGATTAGTAAATCACAGGTCAGTGGATCATTACTAATTTCAAGGTTGTCTATAAAAGGTAACACTATAAATATATTTTCATTATTTAAAGTTACATAATTTAAAAACTTACTTCTTAGATAACTCAATACTGTGTGCAGTTCGGCGTTATTGCACATTGTTAGTGACAACTTTATTTTTCGACCCAAACTGTTTATTTTCTTAACGTAGTCGTTTATATCTGAAAATGATAAATCTCCATATAAATTGTTAATGCTTTAATTTTTAAACTCTCACCTTTCAGTTGTCCCTTGATTGGAAGACATTTTCTGCGAGTGCCTTTAAGGAAAATTGAGTTGAGTCTTTGAAAATAATACCCAACTCGAGTGACATTTAAACTTACTAGGTTGTCGGGCACCAGCACTAGTCGATGGCTCCTCTTCCTGTGAGATTTCGCTGCTGTTCACAGTCTTGCCTACTCGGACCGCTCTCTTGCTGCTGACATTTGCTACCTCCTTAGAGGTGCTGGTCTTAACCTTGCCTTTGCTTGTTTCAACAGCAAATGAGTTATCTTCTTGGACAGCACTTTTCAAGCTTGTTGAATTTTCTTTGCTTTTTACTTCTATAACAACGTCATCCATCTGAGATTTCTGTCTTGTCCTACGAATTACTGGTTTTTTTGCGTCCGCAATCGATGACTTGTCATTCTTGGATTGCTTTGATTTTCGTTCCTTTCTCACTTTACTGCCAGATTTAGAGTCGCTCCTCTTCACAGATTCTTCGCTCTGCTGCGTTGATTCAGTATTCGTTTCGCTCGACGACTCTGTCAACTGTGGTGTTGTGGAAGTAGTTTTGCGTTGTCCACCACGGCGAAGTTCATTGGATACTTGGTCATCAGCAGATTTACCTGTTCTTGGCGTTGCATCGACAGTGCTGGCAACTGTTGGTTGTGTTCTTTTGCTTCTCGTCTTTTTCGGGGCTGCAGGGAAATCGAAGAGCTTAATTACTTTGCACACAGTAATATAACTATTAGAACTAACGTGCTGTTGGCTCTACGCTTGGCTTGGTCAACCGCTTTTGTTGCGTTCTTGTTACTTTTGCTGGCGTTTTAATTTTCACAACTGCTGCTTCTGGTAAAGTCGACGACTCTGGCAAATGTTCATTGTACTTTTTTTTGCTTGCTATGGAAAAAAGATATGTTAGAGAAATTTATATATCTAACAGATTTATAGCTTACGTGACAATTCCGGTGATGCTGAGCGTGATGCAGCACGTTTAGAAGCAGATCTTTTTACTGTTTTCAGTTGAGCTACTTGTTTGCTATCTGATTTCATTGGGATTTCCTTCGATTGGATTATCTGCAAAAATGGGAAGATTTAGTGAGCGAAAGCGAGTGAAAAGCGTGTTCAGCCACAGCTAAAATTTTATCGAATAAATGTAACTTATTTTTCCATAACGGAAGATGAGTAAATACCTTATTTTCCTGTAATTTGTTTTCGTCAAAATTAAACTTATTTTGTTGCTCATAGTCGGATGGTGTGTTAGTCAATGGAGATAATGAAACCAGTTCTTTGAGCTCTGCATCTAAATCATCTCCCAAACTTAAGTTTATGGGAAATTCGACGTTTTCATTATCTAAGAAACATGATTATTGTTATGAATATACATAATTATCTGTCTATATTACCAGCAGTTTTATCATTTTTCTTCGTGATAGGTATAAATAATTGAGTCTCCATCAAATCCTCGTTGATATTATGAATTTCGGCAGTACTATTTAAATTTGTGCATATTTCATTTGATTTAGGCATGGATTTTTGAGGTCTAATAAATGCCTGTGTAGGAGTTTTATTCGCCTTGGGATATGGTGAAGATGTAGTTAGCGGTTTTTTAGTAGGGAATGGCTGCGTTTCAATAAAGTCCTCATAATTGTTGTGTATTTGAGCTGTGATACTCAAAATTGTGGCACTGCTTTGATTGCGTTTTGGCGTACATATTTTTGACTGCTTTTTAATACTGGTAAATTTTGGAGCTTCAAAAAATTCCTCCATGCTATCATCACTGGCAAGTAAATTCGGCTGCACAGAAATTGCGTTTCGCGCGGGAAACGCCTGCGTTTCAATAAAATCTTGCGAATTATCATTCGGCTCGATAGGAGTAGACTCTGGAGTCTCAATATTGGGAACTGCCAGCAGCTTGACCACGGAAGGCTGCTTGTTTTCATCTTGATTCGATGTGCCAGGCTTATTTGATCGTGGTTCTTTTGGTTCAGCTTCAATCAATTCAAATATGTCTGGCGTGCAAGGGACGTCTTCAATTTCATTGGATCGTTGTCCAGCAACAAAAAGATCTGGTGTAAGACAGATATCGCCACGCGTAGGGACTTCCTCAGGTTTAGCACTATTTAAAGCAGTGCATTTTGAATTGGATGCAGACCAATTCAAGGCACTCATTTCAATGTCAGCATCTCTTGTGTATTCTAAAGAACAACAGAAAATTTAAAATATGTAGTTGCTAATAAATGAATGCTTTTAATTACCCTTCGCCTGGTTTAGAGATGGAAGCACTGAAAGCCCACCTTCGCCTATCATAAGAGACGAGTCAAAATCATCGATGGCATCTTCATTGATCTCATTAAAGTCCTGTGTGCAAATGCGTATTTGCGTGCCCTGCTCCGAAGACTCCTCCTCGCTGGCAATATTTTTGTCTGTATTTTCTTGCAATTGAACAAGATTATTTAATAGAATATCTTGAGTTTCAGGTATCATAAAATCTTCGCCCATTGACGCTTCGCGAGCCATTGAAGATCGATTGAGATTAACAAACTGGGTCTCCGGAATAGTGAAACTGTCCACATTATTTGTAGTGTTTCTCGATTGAGGCTCCGTTTCAGGAATGTTAAAGCTATCGGCAGTTGAATTCACAGTCTTGTCTTTTGTGCCCTCCTCAAAGCCGCTCGTATCGTAGACCTGCAACAAAAGCCCGACATGAAAAGTGAAAAAGTCTTTAACTATTACTGATTTACGGCTTCGATATCCAAATGATTGGCAACGTTGAAGTGCAGCTTTGCTGCAACTTTGCCAAAGAGCAAATTAACGATTCCATCAACGGCATCTATTATCCTTATGCTTCTGATTTCCTCTCCCGTTGCCAGGCCATTCACAGAAACCTTTCCGGCCACAGCTGAGAGCCGGACATTTCCATCGGTTAAAAGAGCAATTGTGGCATGTGCGAGCTCCATGGACTAAAGGATTAAAACATAAATATGAAATTAAAAGGTAAACATTTGTAGAGGAGTTTCAGTCTTAATACCACTCACCTCATCGTCACTGTGCAACTCCACTCCCAATCTGCGCCCGATTCGGTATATTATATCCGGTTCCAGCTGAACCGCTGATCTGGTGTTATAGTCATCAATTCTAAAGGACACATTCATGCTAACGCGCCGTAATTAAAAAATTGGAAGAAAAAAAAACACAAAAAAGGCGCGAATATTTGCAATTTTTCTTTACTTTACTTTACTTTACTTTTACTCTAGCCTGAAAAGCCTTCGATTTTTACATACACGCAAAATAGTGAACAAAACAATATTTACATATCCATTTACAAAAACATCAAACAAATTAATTCGCGCAATTGCGGTGCCTTTTCCTAGAGAATTTAAGTGTGACCAATACGAGCGAAAATACAAACGACAAAAAGTGCTGCTAAGCTTCTTGCTCCTTATAATGTTGTAGCCGATGTTATGTAAATAACATTCATGTGCTCTGACAGGGTTGTCTGTGTTGAAATAGAAACAGAAAGAGAGAATGGAAAACAAGTTAATGTAAATAACTTATTTTCATGTTTAAATTTGCTTAGTATCAATTTAAAAGTCAAACATGTCTGCGCGAATGCTAAAGAAGATGCAAGGGGGCTCAGATATTCTAGCAGCTCCGCCAGATGATGAACTGGACAACGACCATTTAACTGACAATGACGAACTAGACACGGTTCGAGGAAAATCGCATTTAAATCCATTTGATTTGGTAAGTATTAAAAAAATCATATGTGTGTGGAATTGTGCGTATTGTTGACGTCAACAATATGCGGATGATTCTAGCTCAACCAGCAGAGTCTCTCCGAGAGCGAGTTTAAGGAGGATGACAACGAGACGGAACATCCATCTGCAGCCATTCAGTCCAATTCAGCTGCCAAAAAGAAGAAGAAGAAACGCAAGAAGAAGGTCAAATCGCATGGCAATCACATTAGCAGCGAGGATAACGAGCGCCAAGACAAATACTTCGCCAAAGTAGATCCACTGCTAGGCAAAGTCTACGATGCTGTGCCTAAACAACTGGAGAAGACAACATCAGCAGGAGCAGTGGGTGGCCAGCTGGCAAGCAAGAAACTGTTGACGGTGGAGCTAAAACACCTGAACCAACAAAACGAGATGCGACGCACATTTGGCAAGCGCGTTGTAAAAGTCGAGTGAGTAACTAGGTCACAACTATATTGAAAGTACTCTTGTCAGTTCTTCAAAGGCATTCTTTATTTAATAGCTGCTATAGTTACATATATCTAAATATTTATGTTTCATCTTTTTATCCTTAGAAATAAGCGCGGTCGCCAGAAGCCCACCCTAAAATCCACGTACATGGTAACTGCCAAGGATTCATGGCCGCCATTGACCAAGAATATAATCACCATGAAGTTGTTGCCCACACCCGACACTCCAGGCACCTCCACCATTCCCAACATTCAGATAAACGACGATGAGAATGTGCAATGGTTTAGCTTCCAGCACAGCCAGTACTATCAGGGTGTGCAGTATATGTTTCTCTCTGCACTGGAGCGCATCGATTCCGAATTTTTGATCACACTGATCAAACGGTGTCCCTACCACGTCGATTCGCTTGTGCAGCTCAGTGAGGTGTGCAAAATGACCGAGGATTTTGCTCTGGCATCGGAGCTGATTGAGCGTGCGTTGCTGCTGATGGAATCATCGCTGCACATCAACTTTAGCCTGACGTCAGGCAACTCGCGACTGGACTATCGACGGCAGGAGAATCGAGCATTCTTCATTGTGCTCTTCAAGCACGCTCAATATTTGGAGGAGCGTGCCTGTTGTCGCACAGCATTTGAGATCTCAAAGCTGCTGTTGAGCCTGCAGCCAGACGTGGATCCGTTGGCAATGATTCTCGTCGTCGATTATTATGCACTGCGCAGCAAGCAATTTGGCTGGCTGGTGGAGTTCTATGAGCTGTACAATGCCTCACGCAATCTTGCCCAGCTGCCAAACATGGCATACTCCTACGCCCTGGCCCTTTACACCCTGCACGGCAGCTGCGAGCGTGCCAACGATGCATTACAATATGCGTTGCTCATGTTTCCTGGCGTGCTGCGTCCGCTGCTGGACGAGATGTCCGTGCATACGGATAAGCGAGTAGTGGCTTCATCATATTTCTTTACCGATGTCTCGGGCAAGTGAGTCATCAATCAACATTTACTCATAGTATCAACCAACTCGTCCAATCTAATCACTAAACTCTCTCTCTTTCATTCAGTCAATCGCCGGCGCTTAATCAACTGGTTTGCTTATATGTGTGCCGCGCCAAGGTTGTTTGGCGACAGAACGATGTGCTCACTTGGCTGGAGAGCAATGTTAATATTGTACTGGATCGTATTGACAGCAAGGATCCGCTCGTCACCGATTACAAAGAGAAACGTTCACTGCGCTATGGCGGGACACCGCCGCGCCCCATATTGCGGCATGTTATCCTCTCCGACTATAAGGAGAAAGTTCCGCTAGCCGTGTTTGTTTCGAAAGAGAAGCAGGCCATCATGACCTATGATCCATTGCCACCCGTAGACAGTGTCAATTGCTATCAGCGGTTAGTTGATAAAAATACATTCGACTGGATATTCGAGGATTTTAATTGCTAACTTCTTCACAGAAAATCGTCGTCGAGTAGCAGCCCAACCACAAACACAAACAACTCTGTATCCATGTTTTTCCAGTCGTTATTACCCTCATTCAATCTGAACGTTGCGGCCGCGCAGCAACAACAGGGGGATGCGGCAGTCGAGGCTGGTGGAGCTGAAGCGGCAGCGGCTCCAATGGTTTTAGGCTTTCCGCCACGCGAGGCCAACGCCCAGGGCGAAGCTGAAGGTTAAATTTGATTTCGTTTTCTTTTACTGTTGTTTTCACTACTTTTTTGTTTGGTTTTTCTGTTATCCTATTGAATTAGAATTATTACGGTTTAAAACGAAATTTGCTGATTTATTTTTGTAGAAGCTGGCCTGCAGCAATCGCTGACCTTGATGATGGATGCCATGCGCGAATTTTTGACAAATTTCCGGCTTGCCGAGCACCTGCGCTCCCCGGAAACAGCAGTTGCCCAGTCGAGTAGCAGCAACGATGACGAAGAGGAAGGATCCAGCGACTATGTGGATTAGAACAGTCAATTTCACTTAATATGTTTATAATATTATTATATATACCCAGCACAGCCACTTAAAGACAACCTCCATGCACAACAGCTTTATCTGTCGAGAAAATCTTCACGAATTGCATCGCTAAAAGCGCATATGCTTGAATTGGTTTTGAAAAAAAAAATAAGCTTTCCGTGCAACCTAAACGCAGCTGTCACAAAATTTGAATATTGGCGCATTTTTTCAAAAACACACGTGTATTCAAAATAATGCATAAATAAATATTTCTTGTCAAAGCTTTAGAACAAAACATAGAGAGAGATTTTTACTCTATGATTGACGGGGATGGAAATAATTGTAGTCTTTAGTATATGTCACCTTGAGCTTAAAGAATGTTTTATTGATTTAATGAATGCCTTTTCAGTTACGCTTATCAATATAACAAACAGATTTTTCATCAATATTAGTTTTCATCTTTTTCTCTTTTACATATAAACCTTTTGCAGTTATTGCAATATATATAAATATTACTATGACAAGTACAATTTCATATATAATTGTGTTAAGAGCGGGATTCAATGGAGCGCCGTTTGGTGTGTGTTGTGTATAGTGTATGTGTTTTTCGGTTTGATAGTGTGTGTGTTTGTGTCTATGTGTGTTTGTGTGGGTAATTAAAAGTTACACATATACATTATATAATCTTGTAGAGTAATGCACCTTATAAAAAGTTTAACTGGCAGACATTGTTGTTTAAAGATCTTTATAGTTTAATCCAAAATCAGAATCACACAATAAATAAACATTTGGCCAAATATGATTTACGCGTATTGCTGATATACAAAACATTTTTAGACAACTTTAGAGCTTAACAAATAGAAAATTATTACTAACGGCTAAGCAATACTATATAGCGTGGAATACGTGATTGATCGCATAAAGAGAATATAGAAAACGAACTCAAAATGAAAATAATAAGCAATACATAATAATAGCGCAGTTATGCACATTGAAACGATTATGAATTTGTCATGGTACCGAAAACGGGATTGTGACGGCAAATACTGGGTCCATGCTCCTCATAGTCAGCTTTTGTGTGACACACTTGATAGAACTCGGGCTGCAAAACGAATTCAAATTGTGCTTAGTGTATTTACATAAATATATGAAAATCAATCAGTGCTTACCGTTGAGGCCAACATGCTGCCTCCAAACCAGACGGCATAGCGCTGCATATGATGCGTAATCACCTGCACATCGATTGGTTTTGGCTGTTAATTAAAAGAGAGACAATTGTTAGAATCTGACTCATCATTAACTTAAATCATTTGTATATTTACCTTAATGCGTCCCTCAGATAAATTCTCGCTGATACGCAAGCGCGTGTCAACCGATCGTTTAATGTCGCGTTGCAAGCGTCTGCCAAAGTCTTTGAACATGGTTGAACCGCCGCTCAGTACGATATTATTGTACAGCGGACGTCGCACATCGATTGGACAATTCTGTATGACATTGTCAACAATCTCCGACAGCGGTATGGTAAAGTCTGGGTTCGAGAACTCCGGGTGGAAGAAGATTTCCGGGCCGAGAAAACGCTCATAGCCAACATCCACGCCGAACGGCTGTTTTGTGACGGTATTCATGCCCGTATAGTTGCGTATCCATTTGCTTGGCTCCGAATCGTACTTGGCAAACTCTTTGGCAATGTCTGGACATATGTAGCAATGCTTCTCCTTAATCGCTTTGGCAGTCTCGAGGCTCTGTTCGGGCGGTATGCCCACCTCCCGTTCACGCAATAAACTCTGAATAAACGACGTTATATTGCGACCGGCAATCGGTATATGCTTGATGCAAGAACCAATCACATAACCCTCGGCCTATCGACGAATGAGTGAAGAAGCGATAAGATATTCGGCTATATCAACCCAAATTCCACTTTACTTACCACTGGAATAACATGTGTCACACCGTCACCGCTGTCTACAACAATGCCTGTCAGTGTGCGCTCCTCCGCGGATCTTGAAGCCCAACTGGCTGCTAGAGCCAGCATGGCCTGCACCGCAATATAAAGGCCAGGAACATTAAACGTTTCGAACATAATTTCAGCGGTGTATTCACGATTCTCAGGCGTATTCAGTGGCGGCTCAGTTAGCAGAAAGTAATGATCCTCCGGCTCGGCACGCAAATACTTGAAAACGCATTGCTCCAGGAAACGCTCCATCAGATCCCAATCTTCAACCAGACCATGGCGCACCGGATACTGTTAAAAGCCAAGCAGTAAACTTTTAAATAACTTCTAAATCATTATGTGCTTTAGCAGCAAGGCATAAATCGGATATTTTCATATCAGCACGTATATTGATAAATTACTCACTTTAATGGAGTAGCCCGTGGCGTCGAATGCCTCGTCACCAATGAAAAAATCCAGATCTTCGATGCCTTTTGTGACGCGACGCGTGTTGGTGTCACCAACGCGTGCCGACTCTTTAATGGCAATGGCCGAGGGTATTATAAATTGTGGATCCTTGTTTCCAGCATAACCCAGTTTTGTGTAGCTGCAAATGTAAACATTGGAGCATAAGCGACACCTGCAATCTCGTTCATTCAAAACTACTGCTGCTGCCTGTGCACATCCTCCCTACGTAGACAGAGCAACGGTGGGGCAGCAACTACCACCATATGAACCATATGAAACTTACCCGGTGCCCACATCGATTACGCATGCCGGTAGCCTCCCTGCCATGTTGACTGAGGATTTGCTTAATGTTGCTATTTAACGGGCTAATTAACAGTTCAAGCTGGAGTTGCACACCACTTTAAATTCGTTTGTCTCACCGATAAACACCAAACTTTATAATTTTTCAACCACACCTCCTCCAACGACGATGTGTCATTTAGAAAAACTTCGCTCTTTGTCACTCACTCACACACTCACACATTTACACACACATGCACGAACAACATCTAGAAGAGCAGAGTTGCATTGGTCGCTAGCATTTTACAGCACTGTCCTAATAATTAATCGAAACTATCGATAATATATATATATATATATATATATATATATATATATGTTAAACGCTTCGTTCGTACTCGCGAATTTCGGCAGTGTGTGTGTGTTTTTGGATGTGACAGCCTTTTTCCACGTTTTTCCCTATTAGCGTATAATTTTGCAATTGGCCTTCGCCAGAGCGCCATTTGTATCGATAATTTAGCTAAACTCGAGCGAATTGCGGGTGCTTAGTGGGTGCTTCTTTGTTTGTTCAACGAAAACAGCAAAACCGGCGAACAGGACTAAACCACCAGCACTAAAAATGGAGGCACAAAAATTGACGGAACTGTTGCGCGCAACCATCGATCAAAATCCGGAGCAAAGGAAAGCGGCCGAGGAGCAGTTAGCACAAGTAAGTGCCCAGCGAAAATAGACCAACAAAATACCATAACTCGGTCATGCTCGCTTGTACCCCAGCGGGTCTGTTGGCCACAGCCAGATGAAAACCATGTGCTTTTTTAATTGTTCGCTTTTAACCTCCCTCCCTGCCTATCAGCTCTGCGTATGTGTTGTGTGTGCTTGTGTGTGCGTGATATCTGTCTGTGTATGTTTGTGTTGCTGTGCGGGTGTGCTAATGTCAATAGTAAATTGATATTGGCCAAAAACATCAGAGAAGACAACAACTTTAATACATTTTACTGTGGCCTAGAAGCCCATTTTGCTACGCGGCAACAAGTAAAGTAATTCAGACGGGAGCGCGTTAAAAAATGCGAACGGATCCATATTCATGTGGTTTTGCCTGCGTGTGCTGCACAGTGGTGGAAATGATGATTAAAATGTCAGTAAATTGGAGCAAACCAAAATACCCATTTCGTAGTTAAAACCGTTGTACAATATAAAAAAAAATTAAACTAATGATCTTGTTTTGAATTTTTGCTAGAAGAGTTTAATTTATAATTGCCATTAATTAACTTAGCACAAAAGTATCAAAGGTCTTTTGCTTGCTACACTGTTCAAGAGGCTCTAATATTGTTGGCTGAGTCAGCTTCTAACGATTCTATGCCCCTCCTTATTCATCGGTTAATTAACTTTATCAGCATATATTTCAAAGTACTGCCACAGCCACGGCTCATAACGTTCGAAGCGAACGCATGTCATTTAAAATAACTATACATACATACATTTGCACAGTCGTATATATACCTATAGGGAACTGTGCTTAGAATTTTAAATGTTTCGGATTGGGTGGAGGCGCATCGTGGCTGGTGCTACATGTGTGTTTTTTTAGTATTGTTTTATCAATATAAGTTTTCCAATTTTCTTTTTTCATGGACAACTGCTGATTTGAATTACTCATAGATCGATGTTATGAGGCAGCTGTGTAAACAAATCGACAGCCGCCAGAAAAATCTGTTTACTAATATGTTCTCTCACACGTTCTATCTATCGCTTAGATACACAAAATCATTGGCTTTGTGCCGGCCATACTGCAAATCGTAATGCAAACGTCACTGGAGCAGCCGGTTAGACAAGCGGGAGTTGTCTATCTTAAGAATCTGGTCAATAGCAGCTGGTCAGATCATGAGACTAAGCCGGGTGATCCCATTCCATTCTCCATACACGAACAGGATCGCGCAATGATACGCGGCGCAATTGTGGATGCCATTGTCCATGCCCCCGAGCTGATCAGGTGAGCACTGAAGATCGCACACAGTTCTCAATGATGGTTATTGTAATGCATTAACTCCTCTACCCACACAGAGTTCAGCTTTCAATCTGTGTAAATCATATCATCAAGAGCGATTTTCCCGGACGATGGCCCCAAGTGGTGGACAACATTAGCATCTACTTGCAGAATCCTGATGTGAATGGCTGGAACGGTGCATTGGTGACCATGTATCAGCTGGTCAAGACCTATGAATACAAACGTTACGAGGAGCGAACGCCGCTGAATGAGGCAATGAATTTGCTATTGCCAATGATTTATCAGTTAATACTGACGCTACTAAACGATCAGTTGGAGCAATCGGTGCTGTTGCAAAAACAAATACTCAAGATTTACTATGCACTAACGCAGTACAGTCTGCCGCTCGATCTCATTACCAAGGAGATCTTCTCGCAGTGGATGGAAATCTGCCGCCAGATTGCGGATCGTGCTGTGCCCGATTGCTCGCATCTGGATGACGATGAACGCACCGAATTCCCGTACTGGAAAACTAAGAAATGGGCCCTGCACATTATGGTGCGCATGTTTGAGCGGTAAGATAACATATTTTTGTAATACATATTATTCAATAGTTCTAAAAACTGCAAATATATACATTTTTTCTGCAGCTATGGTAGTCCCAGCAGCGTGGTTAGCGAAAAGTATCAGAAATTTGCCGAATGGTATCTACCCACCTTTAGCTCAGGCGTCTTGGAAGTTCTGCTCAAAATTCTAGATCAATATCGGAATCGTGTCTATGTGTCGCCGCGTGTCCTTACGGATGTGCTCAACTATCTGAAGATTGCGTAAGTGTTTTTGTCTAGCATTTGGTAGGTAGATTGCAGATTAATCGCACTATAACTGTTAATGGTAGCAACCCATGCATTACTTTTTAACATCCATAATTTGACATATTTCAGTGTGAGCCACGCCTACACCTGGAAGCTGATCAAGCCGCACATGGTTGCCGTTATTCAGGATGTCATATTTCCAATCATGTCGTTCACCGATTCGGATCAGGAACTATGGGAGAGCGATCCCTATGAATACATTCGCCTCAAGTTTGGTAAGAAAACACGAAAAAATATTTGTGTATTGTGGATTTAAAATTATTTGACTGCCTTTGCTTTTAGATATCTTTGAGGATTATGCCACGCCCGTACCGGCTGCGCAATCGCTGCTGCATTCCGTCTGTAAGAAACGAAAGGGCATTCTGCCGAAGGCTATGAGCACCATTATGCAAATAATTACCTCACCCAATGCGGACAATAAGCAAAAGGATGGCGCCCTCCACATGATTGGCACCCTGGCGGATGTCCTGCTGAAGAAGGCGCTATATCGTGATCAGGTCGAGTCAATGCTGACCACCTATGTTTTTCCTGAATTCGGTAATCCAGCTGGGCATATGCGGGCACGTGCCTGTTGGGTATTGCACTATTTCTGCGATGTCCAAATCAAGAATCCCCAGGTGTTGGCCGAAACGATGCGTCTGACCACCAATGCCTTGCTGACGGATAAAGAGCTGCCCGTTAAGGTGGAGGCTGCCGTTGGCCTGCAAATGTTCCTAACATCGCAGGATGAGGCACCACAATACGTCGAGACACAAATTAAGGAGATTACCAAGGAGCTGTTGACCATCATACGGGAAACTGAAAACGAAGACTTGACAAATGTCATGCAGAAGATTGTATGCACATTTACCGAACAACTGTTGCCGGTTGCCACAGAAATCTGCCAGCACTTGGCAACGACATTCAGTCAAGTGCTGGAATCGGAGGAGGGCTCCGATGAGAAGGCCATCACAGCCATGGGTCTGCTGAATACGATAGAAACGCTGCTCAGTGTTATGGAAGAACATCCGGATGTGCTGCTCAACTTGCACCCAATAGTGATTAACGTTGTGGGCCACATATTCCAGCACAACATAACCGGTGGGTGTGGCAGCAACCAGCAACAATCAACAAATCAATGAATTCTGCCATTTATAATGTTCGTTGTTTCACAGATTTCTATGAGGAAACGTTCTCGCTTGTCTACGATTTGACGTCCAAGTCTATTTCAGCTGAAATGTGGCAAATGCTCGAACTAATCTATCAGGTGTTCAAGAAGGATGGTGTCGATTACTTCATTGACATTATGCCAGCGCTGCATAATTATGTTACCGTTGATACGCCAGCGTTCCTTTCCAATCCGAACCGCCTTCTGGCCATACTAGATATGTGCAAAACTGTAAGCTGAATTAAGTATGAATTATTTGCTATCAATCTAATATGAATTGTGTATTTCCTGTGCAGATGCTTACTGGCAATCCTGGCGAGGATCCCGAATGTCATGCCGCCAAATTGATGGAAGTGATTATACTCCAGTGCAAGGGACAAATCGATTCGGTGATACATATGTTTGTTGAGCTGACTCTGTCACGTCTGACACGTGAGGTGCAATCTTCGGAGTTGCGCACCATGTGCCTTCAAGTGGTCATTGCGGCGCTCTATTACAATCCACAGCTGCTGCTCTCCATTCTTGACAAGATGTCGCAGCCCAACAACGAACCAATTAGCTCACATTTCATCAAACAATGGCTGCACGATACAGACTGTTTCCTAGGGTAAATCAACATATAGACAGCATTTAATTATAGCCTAAACAATATCAATTTATCAATCAATCATGTAGCATTCACGATCGCAAGCTGTGCGTTTTGGGTCTGTGTACGCTTATCTCGCTGGGCGATGCCAAGCCACAGGTGTTGAGCGAGGTGGCGGACAAGATTGTGCCATCGCTGATACTGCTGTTCGATGGTCTCAAGCGTGCCTACGAATCCCGTGCCCAAGAGGAGGAGGAGGAAGAGGAGGAGGAGGATGGCGATGATTGTGAAGGTAAGCGCGAAATGACAAATTCCAAATTAAATAGATTTGACAATTTTTGCTTGTCACACACCTGCAGAAGCTCTGTCGAGCGATGAGGATGAGATGGACGAGATGGCGCCCAACTATTTGGATAAATTGGCCGAATTTAGTAAAACGAAAGGCGCCGTGGCCGGCTTTGAAGTGAAAGCCGAAATAAAGGATGACGATGAAGATTCGGATGACGAGGCTGAAGAGTCTGTTGGTGATCTTAATGAAACTGGCCTCGAAACATTTACCACGCCCATTGACGAGGAGGAGAACGAGACCGCTATCGATGAATATTGGACGTTTAAGGAAGTTATTACCGGTAATAAGACAAATTAAGGACTTGCACACCAATTGCATACTTACTAATTTGAAATATTTCGTTTATTTCAGCAATTTCAGCACAAGACCAGGCCTGGTATTCGGTGTTGACATCAAACCTTATAGCCGATCAGGCAAAGGCGCTACAAGATATATTCGTGACTGCTGACCAGCGCAAGGCGGCGAAAGAATCCAAATTGATTGAGAAACAGGGTGGATTCGCATTCCCCCAAACAACCGTTCCCACATCGTTTAAGTTTGGCTCTTAAATATGAACTGTGCGACTCGAACTTAGTACGATTTTTTCTGACTTCATTGTTTCTCATATTCTTTCCATAACGAAAGCAAAAAAGGAAAAACGAAAAAAATATATAAAAACAATTAGTGACTGGCACTTGACACGTTGACTGTTAAGGCAATTTCTAGATTCTCGTACACATTGTGTACACAAATATACACATACACGTGTTGCATGCATCGGTTGAGCGATCGGTTATCGGATGATCGCTTTATATATTTATTGTAGATTTATTTTTTAAATTTCTATTTTGGCAACTCCATGCCAACTAAATTATAATAACTTAAGTTTGAAAAACAAATTGTATATCATTGTATGTAACTAAGAAAACTAAAACAACTTAGACGACATCTCATGCAATGAGATCGCGCCCGGCTAAGCAAAGAACAGCCCCACTCCAGCGTAAAGTGGTCAGAGAATGAGAATTCAACGCAGAGCATTTCACTTACATTGTCTTTACACACACGAAAAAAAACACACGTATATAACGTACTAGATGGAGCGATATTTTTGAAAAATAAAAACATTTTTAACGTTTGAATTGCATTTGTAGTTTAACAGATTTTGTTTTGATGATTTATCCCTGCATTTTAAAAGCGCTAGGTTTTTGGCGCGCATGTAGAACCAGTGCTGTAAAATTAAATGTAAAGTACCACATGTTCATTTTAATGATCAGCAGCCCTGTGGCAGTGCACTGATAACAGTGTCTTCGGTCTATCGGCTTTTGACATTCGCGTTGGAAATTGTGTTGATGCCGGATTTGTTTATATTTTATGAAACGAATTTCGTAAAGCTATAAAATGAAAATTGCCATCGAAGGTTGCGCACACGGCGAACTAGAGCGCATATACGAAACAATAGAGGGCATCGAAAAGGAGCGCAACATAAAGATTGACCTGCTGCTCTGCTGCGGTGACTTTCAATCGACGCGCAATGTTACGGATCTACAAACAATGGCCGTTCCACGAAAGTACATGGACATGTGTTCCTTTTACAAGTAGGTAGCAAGCACTGAAACAGACAGTGCACAGTAGACTTAAGCCTTACCTCATTCCAGATATTACAGCGGAGAGCTAGTTGCGCCAATTCTGACCATCTTTATTGGCGGCAATCACGAAGCTTCCAACTATCTTCAGGAACTACCCTACGGCGGCTGGGTGGCACCGAATATCTACTATATGGGATACGCTGGCGTTGTCACCGTAAATGGCATTCGAATTGCGGGCATCAGTGGCATTTATAAGGGACATGATTTTTTACGCGGTCACCACGAATTCCCGCCGTATTCGGATAAAACATGTCGCAGCGTTTACCACGTACGTCAGTTGGAGGTGTTCCGTTTGAGGCAGCTCTCCGGAAAGGTAGATATTTTTCTGTCGCACGACTGGCCGCGGGGTATACAAGAATACGGCAACAAAGCGCAACTGCTTCGCTTTAAACCCCATTTCAAAGAGGATGTTGAGAGTGGTCAGTTGGGCAGTCGCCCACTGGAGGAACTGTTGAAGGCTGTGCAGCCCACGTATTGGTTTGCAGCGCATTTACATTGCAAATTCGCTGCACTGGTGCCGCATCCGCGTGAGAAGAATTCCAAGTCGGTGGATTCGAGCAGCAGCAGTAGCAGTGACAGCGACAGTGAAAGTGAACAGAAGGAACTAGCAGCTCCAGCGGCGCCAATGCCCGTCACCAAGTTCTTGGCTCTGGACAAATGCCTGCCCAAACGACGATTTCTACAGGTTCTGGACATGCCCAGCAGCGAAAAAGCCGATGGAAAATTAACGCTGCAATACGACGTTGAATGGCTTTCGATATTGCGCACAACAAATCATCTTATCTCTGTCAGGGATAATAACTACTACTTGCCGGGCAAGAAGGCGGGCAGCATTGAGGAGCGCTCTAATTTCACACCCACTGCGGAGGAACTCGCCCACATATGCAGCAAATTCGAGAATCTCAAAGTGCCCGACAACTTTGCTCGCACTGTGCCTGCCTTTGATCCGGAGGAGGAACACAATTACAAGCAAATGCACATTGAGCCGCCGCAAGCACTGCTGAATCCTCAGTGCAACGAGTTCTGCTCTCTTCTGGGCATAGACGATCCCCTCTGCTTGGCCATGCTGGCCAATGGTAAGGATTTGCCGCAAACTCCCTGCACATTACTGAATAGCTCTGCAGTTGTCAAGTCACCAACTAAGCGCCCCATTAAGCAGTCTGTGGATGAGAGTCCTTCGCTTGCTGAGTCCTTGGCGAATCCAACTAAACTTAAATTGAATTTATTGCTCCCAGCACCTACTTCAGCTGCAGGAGGAACTGAGCCAGACAAGAACGTCATTGATCTGCCTGATGAAGAGGCCGAGGAGGTGGCTTCGCCGCCTGCTGATGCTGTTGACGATGCCAAAATGGAAGCGAGTCCTAAAAACACGTTAACTGACCATAGTGCAAAACTCAATAAACTCAAAAGGCGAAATCAAAGCATTTACCAAGCTGATGACAATGATGATTAAGGTTATCGCAACATTCTTAGATTACATGTTTTGGTTGTATTTTTAAGTATACAATTATAGACCTGTACTGAAAAAATAAGTCATTTGACAGCTTAAATTCAAAATTCCAATTTTTCTTGGTAATTCACTGAATTAGGTCCATATGGACACAAAATATTGTATATTAAATATATCGACCCAGTGAGAACTTCATTGCAATCGAACAATAAAAAGAGGCACTTTTATTTAAATAACACAGAAAATGCTTGAAATTATGTTTGTTCAGTGGAAATAAATTAAGGAAAACGGTAAAATTGTTAATAGATATTTTACTTTACTGCTTTGACATTGGCACCGTATGCCTCGGCGGCGCAATCGAAGCCGCACTGTATCACCGCATCCGGCGTTGTTGCCAAATCACAATAATAACTATTTGGAGAGGGGATGCACTGCAACTGTAACTGATCCCCATCGGGCTTGGGACGATAGAAGCGGCAACGTCGTGGACCATATATCGGCATATTGGCATCGTATGGCGGACTGAGTATATCGAAGAAAGCAGCAATGCCGTTTCCGGCCTCCGCTATCTGATGATAGTTTCGTTTGCGTGGCGTTAGTAATACACTCGCTGTTTCCACTGTCAGCAGGTAGGGCTCCTCGGCGGCAACGTTGACCAGTGTAGGATTTGGATCATAATGTATCGGATCATCCACGGGCAGCTGCTGTGTGTAGCTCTGCACATGTAGTTTGCCGTAAATGCAGCGCAACAGGCCGTACATCATGGGATGATCGTGCAGAGGAATCGAATTGTTGTTGCGCACAATGAAGAGGCTCATGGAGAAGCGTTCGTCCTCGAAAATGTGCATGTAACTGCAGGGGGCAACGTCGACGTCGGGGGTGACGTCATCGCGGAACAATTCCTCCTTAATGTGTAAATCCCGATAGGTGAGCTCATCGGTGAGCTTCTTCAAATTCTGCAAATTGGCATTGAAGCTGGCAAGATTGGCTCGATCGAATGTTTTGAATGCCTGACGCAGAACGCTCATAAAATGGGAAGTCATTGTCCAAAGCCGGCGATTAGTTAGATAGCCCGTTATCGGTAACGTACCGGCGACAGCACCAAACACCAAACGTTGACGTCAGGCGTATTTCTTCTACCCAATTAGACAAGAAAATTCGATAATTAAATTGCACAGGAATTGCGACCAAAAAACATTGCAGATAAACAAAACGACAGCTGTTCAATAGTGTTGAATAGCACCAAAAATGAGGGAAAACAAATGTACAAAAAAAACTTAAAATGTTTAGAGAACTTGTCAAGTTATTTATTTTAATTTTGTTGGGTGCTTGAAATGTACACATATATAAATGAAATACATACACAAATGAAAAAAATTCATATATTATTAACAAAATTATGCATAGTTTATTAGCTCATTTTATCCAAGTCAACAAAATTCTATTAACTTGTTTTTATAAGTAAACGCAGGTTATTAGCAAAGAATAATAATCTAGAAGCCCCTCTCCTTCGATTGAGTGGCGTGCGTGAGGATCCATGATTTGTAGTCACGTTTCTTCATTGACATCTGTTTGTGGCGCGGATGCGTTGGACAGATGACATAACCGCGCTCCTGGCGCACCACAACGTAGCAATCCTTGCATCGTCGCTTTAGGCGACCCTTCACCTTGAATCCAGCAACCTGCTGCACGAGCGCATTAAATGGCACCAGCAAGGAGTCAGTCGCATTAGTTGTGACCACCGTTGGCTGACCAATGGAGCTGAGCGCCGGCGTTGTTGTTGCAACAGTCGTGGGACGCATCAGCATATGGAAACCCCGTGTGGCGCTGATGCCATTCCATAGCCGTGCGCTGTTTTGCAAAAATTTACTAGCGAGCGACATCTGAAAAGACACTTTTAACTTATATTTTATTATTATTGAATAATTACACAAACACGCACCTTAGTCTACATTGAGGTTGCCACTGTTCAGAAATATATTTGCTGGCCGCGTTGCCAACCATTCAAAATTTGTTCACTGAGTGTGAGTAATTAATATTATTTTCAAAACTATCTCTTAAAAATAATATATATTGGCAATCAGCGAAGTCGGTTTACTTAATAGAAAATTTTTTTCTCTCTGAAAGTACACAAAAACTAGATACTTTTTAATAACTGATTTTCTGCCTTAAGTGTATGAGAGTGCAATCATAAGACAATACAATACCATATAGTCAGCTTTATATTTTGTGTTTGCTAAGTTATTATGGTCCTCACAATAACACAACAAATCGGCGGTATAGTTGTCCGATATCCTTTCTTTATTATGGTATTGGTTAGCGACACACATTTTCAAATTACAGATCCCGGTTTACAACTCTTATATTCTTCGGCATCTTCCATATAGCCGTTCTTTCCTTTTTTTTATTTCATTGTTAGAATTTCTTGAAGCGCTTATATTTAAGTTATATATAATATTAATCGATATTGATTACTTCGACGCCACTTGACGCTGGCTGTAGCTCCAGTTTTGTACGTTTGCATTTTGTGGGTCCGGGAAGTTCCTCATCCGAAGAGTCGATAATTTCAGTAATCTCCTCATCATCCGATACTGTGTTGGGCTTTCGCTTTGTTGCTGATTTTGG
The DNA here is from genome assembly GCA_035042345.1 of Drosophila fungiperda. NCBI lineage: Eukaryota > Metazoa > Arthropoda > Insecta > Diptera > Drosophilidae > Drosophila > Drosophila fungiperda. Next base: position 2,982,695 of record JAWNLM010000278.1, on the reverse strand, counting down.
TGGACTCTCGACTGTGAGCTTATCTGTGGCCGCACTAACTACCTCCTCAACATCATCATCGTCATCCTCCACAACGACACAATCATCATCGTCGTCATCCATAATTTCAGTGGGTCGACTGCGTTTCGAAGTTGAAGGGCCATCATCAGTTGTGGAATCGCTACCGTTGGCGGCGCGTTTGCGGGTGCTAGGCTCCGTCTCGACCGGCTCGGGTATCTTTGCCTCCTCTTTGGGCTGCAGCTGACTCTTGTCGGCAATCACCTCGAAGAGGACATCTTCACGTTCGGCATCGAAGTGAGCTATGATGATGCTCAGCTCATAGTTCTGGAAGAAGTCATCGCACTTCAGTATGACACCATCCACGATGTTCATTTCACTTAGCAACTTTTCCTCATTGCACTCTGTTTCGCCCTCTTCCGACGAGATGAGAATGGAACCAGTGGACTCCACTGTCAAGTCCGGATTAACCATATTCAACGTTTTGATGAGGACCTCATCGCGGAATGCTTTTATCTGGACACGCTTGGTATCGATACGCAACGTTATGGCCGGATCGCTGGCGCACACATAGCAATTGGGATTGGGCGCCGGGAAGAAGGCATCCGCGACCAGAATCTGATTGCGCCCATTGAGACGCAGTCGTGCATAAACGGCCTTGCACTGCTCCAACTTGGCCTGAAGCACGCTGAAAACGCGCATCACCGAAATCCCAGCTGTTATTGCATTGGTTGTAGCAATGGCCGGAATAATGTTTCCAGCCATCGATTTAATCTCGAACCGCGACTTCCGCTCAATGTCAAAGATGTGGGAGCGCACATTGGCACAGGCAGCCACAAAGTCCATCGCCGGCTGATCATCCTTGTCCCACACCAGAGTATCGCTGCCCTCCAGTTTCACGAACGCTGCGCTCAGCTCCTTTAGCGCGTTAGCAAAGATATGAGCGCATTCCTCCATAGTCCACACCTTGTGATGCTGGCGCGCCAACTCTATTGCATCGGAACTGGCACCTTCGGGCAGCAGCGTATCCCATTGCACCGGCACGGGTGCCTTGCGTGATTTCCAGAGATTCGACATGCGCAGCAAATAGTTGATGTCCTCGTTGAAGAACTTGTTGAACAATTTGTCCGGATTGTAGTTGCAATCCTTGGCCCATTGTCGTGTATTGATGCGCACCACGTTGCCGTTTGAGTTCGAAGAATCATTTTCGCTTTCTTTTCCGATATCTTTTTCTTTATCGTTATCTTTATCATCTTCAGCAGCCTTATCTTTGCCTTCAGCGGTTGCCAGTGCCTCGGGATCAGCGGCATCGGGTGAAATGTCCTCATCATCAACGGATTCACCGAAAAGTTGACTATAAATTGTAACGTTGTGATTAATATTATGTACAATAAAGTTGGTAAACTACAGATACGTACTTAAACAAGTGCTTGGCCCACACGATGCAATGAATCGGCTCCGATGGTGTATTTCGTATGGTGCAGCCTGGAAAAGTGCGTTGTTTCTCCTTGGGTGTGCACTCATAACACTGAGTGAGCCCGCGCTTAATCAACTCCACCTGACCATTGTAACCGGAGGTGCCGCTCTCAATCAGCGGGACATCTGCATTGAGGCACATGCGATTCACATGGTTGCGAGCCGCTCGATTGTCCAAAGCGCTCAGCACAACATCGAACTTCTTAAAGAAATTGACACCGTAATCCGTTCTGCAAATGTAACAATGAAGTTATCTGCAGGTGGCCCATACGGAATATATTCTACGATGCTTACGATGTGACACTGTCATGATATGCGGTTATTTTTGCATCTGGATTAAAACTGAGGGCGCTTTCACGGGCAACGCGCGCTTTTGACTTGCCCACATGCTCGCGATGGAAGAGGAACTGCCGGTTGAGATTGCTCAGATCAATGGTATCCAAATCGATCTGCATGAACAATGGAATAAATATTTATAGATGAAGTTAGAGATTCGTTGCTTAACTTACAATTTCAATTTCAGTAAAGCCGCTGAGCACAAGATTTTTGAGCACTTCGCAGCCGATGCCGCCAGCGCCCACAACCAGCACTTTTGACTTTTTTACAAATTGTTGCAAAGTTGCGGGCAGAACACCGTCAATTGCTGCAGCCATTGTTTGAATTATGTTTGATTATTGGTCACTCGAATAAATAAATAAATGCGATTCGCAAATGACGCCGGCAGTCACAATCATACACGCACACTTGCCTATGCCTAAAAAGGGTGCTGAACAATGTGCAATTATATCGACGCAAGTTGTTATCGAATTTGTATTGTTTTTTTGTTTTTTTTTTGTTATCGATATAGCTGTTGACTTAATGTCATATTTCAAACATTTGAACAGCCCGGTCACACTGACTTAATTGATTGTAGTTGTAGCTGGCGTGTGTGTTGTGTGCTGAAAGAAAATCGGACGTTTTATTTTTTAAGTGCATGTATGTGCCGCAATACAACTTCTCGTCAACTGCAATTTGGAAAAAAAGAACACTTGAACGCTTAATTTAAATTCGAATTAAAGGAGTTACTAACATGGCGGACGTGCGACGCAGAAAGCCAGCCGAAAATGAGGCAGACGATGCTGCTGCTGTCGCTAGCATTGCAGCTGATTCCTCAGACCATGTAAGTTTCACTGGGTTAATTATTGTGTAAAAAAATTTAGAAAAACAACAAAATCAACATTCTTGTTTGCATAAATAATTTGCGCAAAGAAGTGCATTATGCATCGAAGCGCAAAAAAGTGAAGCGAATTGTATGTATACCAATACAACAAGATACGCATACATTCGAATCTTTCGTATGTTTTTGTTATTCTCTGACGCACAAGCAGGTGGCAAAAGAACGCCAGCCGCACTCACAGAGATTGACAGAGAGAGAGAGAGAAAGAACGTTCGAGAGAGGATAGGAGAAAGGGTGCTAGTGAAGAAAAACCAATAACATGTTTCTGCATACACAAATCCCCCCCACCTCCCATACACATACATATATATATTATATATGCATATGTATATATATATATATATATATCTGCATATATATATATATATATATATGACAACAACAAAGACCCCGCTCTGTATGTTGCGAACAAATCCAATTAAGTGACCCATTACGAAAGGTATTCAAGAGAACCACCCACTAAATATTCGCTCAGCAGCTTTTGTCTTTTAAAAAAATTCTTCCCCTTTCTCGATTGTCTGTTCGTGATAACACACAGTATATACTTCCCCCCCTCCCTCGTCTTCAATTAAGTCCCTCTCACAACTTTCTTATCAGAGCGGCCCGCTAATATTTGGATAGCCATAAGCTAACAACACGCCACCCCAAACAACCAACCAGAGGCAAACAAAGTTTGCGTTCAACTTGGATAAATTTGATTTGTTTCTTATAATAAGTATATTGCTTTTATACCTTAAAACACGATATTGGACTTTGAATTTGCACAATGAACAATGCTTAAAACTGCATCGCACTAATAAGAATTGTGTGACAATTTTGTTTTAAACAGGTCGATTCAGAAGAGGAGAAAATACCCGAGGAGAAATTTGTTGAAGAGCTGGCAAAGAATTTACCACAAGGCACTGACAAAACGCCAGAGATATTGGACTCAGCTCTCAAGGATTTACCAGATCGGTATGTACAAATAAAAATGTATATCTGTGTGCACACATTTGTGTGTACTTCTTGCGATCAGTGGAATTCCAAAAATATTCACTTACAGATGTTTGCATTCGGTGCGTAAATAACACTATGTGACAAAAATTCGAACTTGTTGACATAAATATTCTCGAATTCTATATTCAATAGTATCTACAATATTATTAAGAAATGAAATAGTACCACATAAAACTCACTTAACTGTACCATTTAATATATATATCCATAATTTGTAGCCCAGTGTAATTGATAATCATATTTATTTTGTGTGCATGTTGTTTATTTTTTGTGCACAAACGTAATTTCAGATGGAAGAACTGGGTCATCCGAGGCATTTTCACATGGATTATGATTTGTGGATTTGCATTAATCATCTACGGCGGTCCGTTGGCACTGATGATTACGGTGAGTAAGAGGGAGGGAGATTGGAGGGGAGGTTAAACGCTTTGATACCTTATTAACTACATATTTTATGTATATATAGACTCTGCTTGTGCAAGTGAAGTGCTTCCAGGAGATTATCTCAATTGGCTATCAAGTGTATCGCATACACGGCTTGCCCTGGTTTCGCAGTCTCTCCTGGTATTTCTTGCTAACATCCAACTATTTCTTTTATGGCGAACATCTAGTTGACTACTTTGGCGTTGTCATTAATCGTGTGGTAAGTGCTCATAATCATCAGCATCAAGTAGTGCAACTAATCGTGTTCTATTTTCTATTGATTGTTGTGTGCAGGAATACTTGAAGTTTTTAGTCACCTACCATCGCTTTCTATCATTTGCGTTGTATATCATTGGGTTTGTTTGGTTCGTGCTGTCCCTGGTGAAGAAATATTATATCAAGCAATTTAGTCTATTTGCCTGGACTCACGTCTCGCTGCTGATTGTCGTCACCCAGAGCTATCTAATTATACAGAATATATTTGAGGGCCTTATTTGGTTTATAGTGCCCGTTTCAATGATTGTGTGCAATGATGTCATGGCATATGTGTTTGGTTTCTTCTTTGGGCGCACACCCCTCATCAAGCTGAGCCCCAAGAAGACCTGGGAGGGCTTTATTGGTGGTGGTTTTGCCACCGTTCTCTATGGCATAATATTCTCCTATTTTCTGTGCAATTACCAATACTTTATTTGCCCCATACAATACTCAGAGGAACTGGGTCGTATGAGAATGTCCTGTGTGCCCAGCTATTTGTTTACACCACAGGAGTACAGCCTTAAATTGGTAAGTACACACAAAAACATAAAATAGGGCTTCCCTAATCGATTATCGATTTCATATCATTGACATTTTAGTTTGGCATTGGCAAATCTTTGAACATTTATCCATTCGTCTGGCACTCAATTTCGTTGAGCCTGTTCAGCTCCATAATTGGACCCTTTGGTGGATTCTTTGCTTCCGGCTTCAAGCGCGCGTTTAAAATTAAGGTAAGTAATAACAGTCTGCATTTGTTTTTTATATTAAACTCTATGTCTGCTTAGGACTTTGGTGACATGATTCCTGGACATGGTGGCATTATGGATCGCTTCGATTGTCAGTTTTTGATGGCCACCTTTGTTAATGTTTATATATCGAGTTTCATTAGAACTCCATCACCGTCAAAACTTTTGACGCAGGTTAGTTAAGTTGTAAAACTGCTCATATATCAACTAGTTTTATTTAATTTATTTTTTATTTTCCAGATTTATAATTTAAAACCGGATCAACAATACCAAATCTATCAGTCTTTAAAGGACTCTCTAGGCGACATTCTAAACTAAAATATAAGGCAACAGTTTCCATTTATAATGAATATTTCATATATGATATATTTATCATATTCATTATAAATATTGGGACAAACACATATATATATATATATATATATATATATATATATACATATTTATACTGTAAAGGAACAAATGGAAGCTGTTATGGTCCCCAAAAATGATTCATTTGAATCGAACACTATATAAATAGGTACAATTTTCGAGCATAATTTTTGTTATGTTTTTAGTTTAGAATTTTGTTGTTACTACAATTTTAAGTTATTTCAGTTACGGTTATTATTAATATTATGATGATGGCATTCAATAGTGCAAGTGCAATGCGTTTACCGGTGATTTGTTAAGCGATTCCATTAATTTTACTGAACATAAGATTGCATTATGAGATTGCCTTTCTACCAAATCGAATTACACACTTGAAAACACAAGTTAAAGCTAGCGAAAGGCAAACCAACAACATATAAATCGATCCTACGAATTTAATGTTTTCTTATGGGTCTGTGTGTGAATTTACAATACATATAAACATATATATATATATATATATATATATGCATATATATACATACTTATGTGTGTACTAATTTACTTACTATTTAATTCTTCTTCGAGCCGAGATTAGTCATGCCAAAGAGGCGCGCCTAGTTTAGATTGTAAAATGTTCTCTAGTAAACATCTTAACTTAATACATTACATATTTTAAAATACCATTTTAGTTTGTTAACTAAACAATATATATGAACCATCAAGTATATAAGGTCTTTTAGTTTCATTTATATTTACAATCTCTAGTGCAATATATATAATAGTAAAATATTGTGTATAGGTGTTTGTTTTCAGTTCTCAAAACGAAATATTCATGTATTTAGCTTGAAATACTTAACATTATTGTTGTGTCTAAAATATATATATATATATACATACATTCAATTCCTTTCGGAAATGAAATATCATTTAAAAGAAAAATTCCGTTGAGTCATTCAATTCACTTTAGAGTCGAGTGAAACTGTTTTAGACCTAAGGCAAGTCTTTATTAATGTTACAAACCATAATTAAAATTTAAATGTAAAAAGGCATTTCTAATTCATGTAATTTTCAAATGCAGTAGCTGCCTTATAAGTAATGTATGTATGGCACTTGAGGAATGAATTCAATAATTGGTGAAATGATATATTTTTAACAAATGGACGCCGAGTTAAATTAATCTGGAATTTCAAGTGACGGCACAAGCATCTTACTGATAAGAGTTCGTTCTAAATCCTCTACATCGCTGCGTTTTAGATCAAAGTAAACATTACGAGTGCGCGCATCGTCAAGCAAATGACGCCACATTTGCACAGACTGCAAAAAAATACAAAATTTTTTAAAAATAACATGGCATGATTAAGAGATGATTCTGAGATTCTTACCTGTAAATCATCATAGTTGCCACAGATGACGAGGCAGCGTTTCGGCCTGGTGATGGCCACATTCAGTCGCTGATAGTTGGTGAGGAAGCCCACGCCACGTGTGCGTGCATTCGATAAGATGATAACGTCCCGCTCTTGACCTTGATACGCATCAACAGTTTGCGGAGTAATCTTCATGCTTTTGGGTATCACCTGACTGAGAGTATAGCAATGATTGCTATATGGCGTTATCAGTCCATAACTATGGCACTCGGCGGGCATATGCTTGTTCATCTCGCCCAGCAGTTTGGCCACAAAATGTGCCTCTTCATCGTTGCGAATGCTGCGACTGCTCAAATCATTGGTGTCCTGCGTGTAGCTTAAATTGATGACACAATATGGAATAAATGGTGATATAAGATGGGCCGTGCAATCGGCATTCACCAACTGATTATCGTAGAAGTAGCTATTTGGCCATTGGCAAATATCTGGATGCATGCGATACTGAGTGGATAATCGAAAAACTTTAGTGTGCACAAATTGATTGCCACGGTCCCTATCCAGTTGCTGTTTCAAATTGCGCTGTATACGCGCAAACATTGACTTGCCCAGGCCAAAGTCAATTGCCTTTTGGGACAACACAGTGGCGGGCAGCTGTTGTGTATCGCCGACCAGGACGAGATCGCGTACACCAAAGCGCAGTGGTAATAGTGTAAATGGCTCTGTGCATTGTGTTGCTTCATCGATAATACATATGTCAAAGTAGTCTATGAAGTTAGCCAGCTTGACGCAGCTGGAGAGTGTGGTGCACACAATATTAGCGCGCTCCACGCGCTCTGTAGAGAACCGGTACTCTTCACGTTGCGTCAGCGGCGGATTTAATTGCTCCGTGATTAGACGCAATTCTCGCTCTTTGACAGTCAACTGCTGTTGCATATAATTTATTTTCGTAGACGACTTCTTAAGTTCAGCGATTTCCGTTTTTAATTCATTTTGTTGATTTGTTAGACTCGAAATATTATCGGCAGTAAGACGTTTACGCTTCTCGTCGCATTTCTGCTTCAGATAGTGGTTAAGGGAAATATCGTGCACTTTTGGGTTCATTTTTTCAAATAGGCCGAAACGCAATACATCAAACCGATACTTATTCATACCCATGGCGTGGTGGGCACGTTTTAAATAGTACGTTATATTATCCACTGCCGCATTGCTATGCGCACATATGAGTATCTTGCGGTCAAGCATTAGACTACTAGTACCATACATGCACTGCAACGTGAGATTAGAGATGACCACTGACTTGCCAGTGCCAGGTGGACCCTGGATTAGAGTAATACTGGGAGTGGAATCATCAACCAGACGATGCCAGGTGCGTTGGCAAATATCAACCTGGCGCTCGTTGAGTCTTTTATAGCCCTTGTATGCCGCTTGTGGTATTAATTTGTTGTCATACGACAATACATTCTCGCTGGGCTGTAAGATGCGCTGGGCGAGTGGTGAGCGACTCATTAAATATATGGCATTGAATGTACCCATTTCCACTCGTATGTTATCCACGATGGGGCGCACCGTTAAGGTTTTTATACCGCTCAGCATTTTCGTGGTAATGCCCTTTTGCAATATTTCAAAGTGGAGTTCATAATAGTCACCTGCAGGATGGTCAAAATAAAATATAGATGTGTGGAAGTTTGAAAAGTAAAATAAACTTTGAATTTACCAGATATCCTTTGGGTGCTTGTAACATTTGCAAATGTCTTTTTTAGATTTTTGGAACAATATATGGTGTATAGATCAAATTTCTTCACAATTCTCTGGTTGTCTAAGTTATATAATAAAATTGATAATGAAATGCGTTGATTATATGAATTAATGCTGGCTTACATGTGGTGACCAGCACAAAACGAGGTCGATTACGATTATTGTCTTGCGAGAAACTCTTCAAATCGACTTCAAATGTGTTTATGGATAATTCATAGTCACGCTCTATGGTGGCGAGCAGTTCCACTTTCATCAGTGGTATAATGGTACTAGATAAGTATATATAATTATATATAATACATACAATACATATTTTAAGCTAATTTTAAAAGATCTTACTCTCTGTACTGTTTGAAGCTTTTGAATTCATCTGGAATGGGTATCAGAACGTCAGACTCTGCCACTGCATCGGACGAGCGAAGTGTTAGCCACTGATTGGCCCAGCAAAGAATGTCGCCCATGATCAGATCGTGAAAGTTATCCAATTTGCCGTGTGCGTGTGCCCATTCCCGCCGCTCCTTGTACGTGCTCAGTGTGATCTTTTTGGTATCCTTTCTACCGCCGACTTTTGTGTTACCAATTCGTTCGATAATTCTAATTTGTGGATTATCATTGAAGCGAACGCGTTTCACCTGCTGGTCCAACTTTTTTGTCAGCTGCCGATCCATATCTGCAAAAGTAACCCGATTGCAGGTCCTCTGATTGCGAGCCGTTTGCGCATCCTTACGTTCCGGGACTCGTCTGCAACGTATGGGTGGACCCTTTAATAGGTCGGCTGCAACCAGTTGCTGACTGAAGGATTCGATGGTGGCGCGACGTACGGGCTTTGCTTTTTGTGGCTTTGCTGGCGTTTTATCCAGTTTGCACTTCTTTGTAATGGGAGGCTGCACTTCCTTCGTAAGGAACTCACCACGATTGCAATTGCCAAGTGTGGGCACGCTCGCCTGTTTACGTTTGCGTCCATCGCTACCAGCGGATTTAACTTCCGACTTTGATTTTTCCGCAAGTTTTTTAAGCTCGTCGCGACGTTTCTTCTTGATTTGCTCGCATTCACTTTTTTTGTCCTTTGGTTTTTGGTACCACTTATTCTTCATTTGTGCCATGTAATCGACTGCTCGTTGTCGCTGAAGTACTGCACTTTTATGCTGTATTTCCTTACTGGCCGCTGAAACGCCTCTCAATTTTCCGCTGCATTTGTGCAAATGTGGAGCTACAATGACAATTGGCCCATGGGTATGCCCACCCTTACTTAAGGATCCTCTGGATGACTTATCGCTGTTTGGCTGAGCAATTGACTTGTTGTACGGTGTTTTGTTTGTTGACTGCTCGGATATTTCTGGTGGCATGGGACGATCCATGTAGCAGGATTTGGATCTGTTTAGAAAGCGTGCGCTGAGTGCTTTCTTGTGTGTGGCTGTTATGGGCTCTGGAACAGGCACAACTTCAGCAGTCTCTTCTGGCAGCTGTTTATTTTTGTCCACGACTGTCGTCGCCGAAGTCGGGAGAATTTCCTCATTACATGATTTAACTGTGCTCTGGTTTAAAGATCTAGCTGGTTCTGGTCCCAATATCTTTTCCGCCGGAAGCTTTTTTGGTTTCTTTAAGTCTTTAGTAGTTCTTTCTTGTGGTTTTGTTACCGATGGACCCTCCAAATAACAAGATTTGGATCTGTTTTGCAAGCGCGGAGATGTAGCTAGCACTGGTATCAATATCTTTTCCGTCGGTAGCTCCTTTGGTTTATTAGATTCTTTAGTTTTTGTTTCCGTATAACAGGATTTTGATCTGTTTTGCAAGCGTGGACTGCGTTTCTTTGGATTTGTAACAGGTTCTGGTAGCAATGTCTTCTCCTCTGGCAGTGTTTTCTTCCTTGGGCTTATTAGGTCTTTAGTTGTTGTTTCTGGTGGCTTTGTTACCGATGTCAAGAAACTTTCCATATAACAAGATTTGGATCTGGTCTGCAAGCGAGTGCTACGTTGTGTTGGTGTTGTTTCTGATGACATTTTTTTGTCTTTCTTTTTGTCTTCATTAGGAAGGCTCTGTAGTCTTGTTGGAGACGACAAGGGACTCTCCCAATAGCATGATTTCGATCTATTTCGGGTTTTGTTACGCTTGCGAGGTATGGATTTCTTCTTTGGTGTTATTGGTGTACTCTCGGCATCTTTAACTTGCGGTGGCACCAAGACAACATCTAGTTGCAGTTGATTGTTGCAGGCAGATCCCTTATCGGCATCATTTGCTATCAAGTCGTCGCAAACATTTTGCAGTGATTTCGAAATATCAATCGGTTTTAGACGAACACGGCAACTACGTAGCATGGACTTCTGCGGTGTAGTAATCTTAGCTGTAAGAAAGGTAAATAAAGTATGAACACTTTGAGAGTTAAACGGTTCCATTTTTTACCCGAGCAAATGGCTTCAGACTCATCTTCACTGGAACTGCTGTCAATGCGCATTCCTTTCGATCTGCGGCTCATTAAAATAAGCAGCTCTGATGACCCATTATCGCTTTCCTCATTATCATCTAAATTGGTATTATTAAACAATTGCTGAGCCTGTGACTTATCATCACATTGGTCCTCCTCATCCAGTGGATACACTTGCGACAGTATATTCTGAGAGAGGAGCTTCGATGACCAATCAGCAACTTTGCTGTGAAGTTCGTCCTCGTCTTCGTCATCAATAAGTACTATTTCATCATCATTGATTTGTGTGGCTATTTCCGTTTTAATCCATGATGTTTGTGGCAGAAAATCATCATTGTACTGGATCTCGTCCTCCACAACCTCCTCGCTTAGATCTTCACTTTCAGCCATTTCTTCCTTCATTTCGCGTATCATCGCTTGCGACGAGGCCATGTTCTCATCATAGTCATCATTGTTGTCATCCCCAATAATTAAGGAACCAATCAATGGTGATGGTGTCGTTTTTGGCATGTTTGAATACTCAGAATGCTGCTCTAGAGTGTCTCCGTTCTCGGGTAGTGAGATTTCTGGGTTGGTAGCTTCTTCTGGTAGTTCTATTATATCGCCATTGCAGATTTTGTCACCAGTTGTGGCGATGTTGTTATTGAGCTGCTTGTACACATACGGATTTATTTGATAAACCGATTCAAGAATATCCTCATTCGGCTCTCCGAATATATTCTCAATATCTTTTGATGCCTGCGATAGAAGTTCTTGTTTCACTTTCGGTAGTTTTGGCAAGTGTATGACCCGAATTGGATTTGCATCCACTGTTATTTCATTATCAGGCTTATTGAGGGAGTTGGTAATTTCGTCTCCTTCGGCATATATATTGTCTTTCCTAAGCGCTGTTCCATCATCTTCCTCGTCATCGGATATAAGTACAATGTCCTGGTCATAAGAGCGCATAAGCTTCAATTGGAATATGGCAAAGTTGGAAGGAACCACTGCGTCTGGAGATTCAACTTCGACCCCAAGACCGATTATATCATTGGTGTTCAGCTGCTGTGTGTTTGCGACAAGCTTGGATTCATTGATAAAGACGCCATTGAGTGCATTCTATGAATATACATAGGAAAGTAAATATCACGTTAATAAATTTATTTAGATAAGTATAGAGATGCAAACGTACCATCTGTTCAAGGCACACTTTATTTTCTTTATTTACAATAAACTTTGCATGCTGGCGGGACAGAAAGTCGAAATTTTTTAGCACAAGCTTGCAGGACGAGTGCCTGCCCACTGAATTCTCGCCGGATTGTAGTATTAGTTTCTTCCCGGTGCTCACATGCTCTAGGTACCAATAGCCACCATGATCCTCCATTGCCGAAGTGCATTATAATTGTGAAATAGATTTCACAAGCCAGTCTTCAACTGCGATGTAAAATTGCAGCGCCTTACAACACCAAGCTGTAAATGGCAGTGTGACCAAGCTCTTTCACAGCTAGGATTCTTTACTTGTTGCATTTGAATCTGCCTCTGAATAGATTTAAAATGCTGAGAAAATAATACAACGTTGCATGTATTTTTCTGTGTTATAGTTCAATAATACTAATATAATATTTGTAATAATATTTTGAATAAATAAGACAAACTAAGCAACAAAAAAATACCAGCAAGTGCACAAACTTCTTAATAGGTAGCACTGTCAAAATCAGCTGTGTTGCTGTTTCTAGCGCGTTGCATTTGATTAATGTTTTGTTTTCACAATGTCGCGAAAACATACAAGAAACACTGAATTAACACCGCAACGTAATGCTAATGTAAAACGTGTGTGTTTAGAGCGCACGAACGGTGCTGGGGATAACATACCGATGAGCGAGAACATCTTTTGGCCGGACAATGACGACAGCTTGTTTACCCATGCCAAACTGGAGGAAATGTTTAGCGGACAGGATGCTGTCGTCTCCGCACCGTTCAACAGTCTGATTAGCAACAAGTTTCAACAGAGCGAGTCGGATGACAGTCTTTTTGGTGATATATCGTTGCCTAGCACAGGTGAAGCGGCACCGAAATTGGTTGAAATTGGCCAGAACAGCCCAAAAGTGCAGTGTTTCACTGAAATCAATATGCAAGACTTAAGCATGACTGAAATGGAGGATATATTTCATGGTGCCGATGATTACAGCGATCCAGGTGCACAAAACACGCAGCTCTTTATGGAGGCAATCGTCTTCAAGGTGCCCAAGTCACCAGACCGATCTATTTGGCCAGCTACACAAACAAAAGAAGAATCCATGTCCCTCTCCACCTCAATGTCATTCTTATCCAAGTCTATATTGGATGGCATTGTGCAGGGCACACAATATGAAACATATGAGGCGCTTAAGAATCGCACCATGCTGCAGGCTCAGCAGGAGCTGGCGGCGCTCGATCAGCTGGAATGGCAGACACAGGCGTTTGACGAAGTTGAAAGCGTCAAGGAACTACCAAGCGATAATAGCTTTCCCAGTAAGGGCAATTTCTACGGGCTGCCCGATAGAGTAAAGAGTTTAATTTTCGAGCACAAGGGAATCAAGAGCTTATATGGTAAGTTAGTTTTATACTAGTTGCCTTATACTAATTCAAAGTGCCTTTCCAGAGTGGCAGGACGAGTGTCTCAATCTGCCAGCCATACGCAAGCGCAAAAACTTAATTTACGCGCTGCCCACCAGCGGCGGCAAAACTTTAGTTGCCGAAATTCTAATACTGCGAGAGCTGCTCTGCCGCGAGCGCAACGTGCTCTTCATATTGCCATATGTCTCCATTGTGCAGGAGAAGGTCAGCGCCATGTCCCCGTTTGCCATTGCGCTGGACTTCATTGTGGACGAGTATACGGCGGGCAAGGGCAAATGTCCGCCACAGCCGCAACGCAAGCGACGCAGCCTGTTTATTGCGTCCATTGAAAAGGGCGCGGTGCTTATGGATAGTCTGATTGATGCAGAAAGGCCGCACGAGATTGGTCTGGTTGTTGTGGATGAATTGCATTTGATTGGGGAACGCGGACGAGGCGCCACTTTGGAGGCATTCCTTACCAAGGTTATGTTTCTAAATGGTAAATGCATATTGCTTAATTTATATGTTACATATTTATGTTACCTGTTGTATAGCCAACATTCAAATTGTGGGCATGAGCGCCACCATAGGAAACCTTAATGAAATCTCCGCGTTTCTCAATGCGGATGTCTACACACGTGGCTTTCGTCCAGTGGAGCTCAAGGAGTACATCAAATGTGGCAATGATTTGCTTGAAATCAATTCTGCTGGCCAAACGCTTGAGGAGATTTTTGTGCCCCAGCGCACCGTCAGCTATAATGTAAGTCTAATGCATTAAATTTGAGCATGGCAATAACTAATTCTGTTACATTACAGTACAGCGCCGCTGTGGAGCGTGCCGATCCGGATCACTTGGCTGGTTTGATTAGCGAATGTGCACCAGAGCATTGCTGCCTGGTGTTTTGTCCGACACGGAAAAACTGTGAGAATGTGGCGTTGCTACTAAGTCGCATTGTGCCCAAGCAAAAGTTCTTTGAGCATCGCCAGAGCGAGAAAGCCGATCTGATGAAAGCGCTGGACCAAATGTGCGGCATACTGAGCCCCGTGCTGGCCAAAACGCTGCCCTACGGCATTGCCTATCATCATTCCGGCCTGACCACGGATGAGCGCAAATACATTGAGACCGCCTATCGCTTTGGCGTCATCACAGTCATTTGCTGCACCTCCACGCTAGCCGCCGGCGTCAATCTGCCCGCCAAGCGTGTGATTATACGGGCGCCTTATGTGGGTCAGGAGTTTATGACATTGTGCAAGTACAAGCAAATGGTTGGGCGTGCCGGACGCGCAGGTTTAGGTGAGGCGGGTGAAAGTATACTCATAACGCAGAGCAAGGATAATTTGCTGGTGGGTCAGATGCTCTTCTCGCCAATGGACAAGGCGCTGAGCTCACTGGATCAGCTGGAAGCTGTTGGCTTGCAAGTGAGTCGAAGAGTTGCAGTGCATAAGCGAAAATAAACTTTGCTCGTTTTCAGTCATTAATACTGAGTGTGATTGGCTTAAATCTAGCGGATTGCCGACGTGATTTAAATCGCCTGGTAAACAGCACACTGCTGGCAGTGCAAGCGGGTGCCCTGGAAATCGCTGTCGATGAGCTCGTGCTGCGCATTCTTCGGGACATGTTCAAGAACAAAGTGCTGCAGCTAAGCGAAAGTGCCTCCAAGGGCAAGCCAAATAGCTCCGATATAATGACCACCCAGGATGTCAATCCGAGCAGTCGATCTGCTGCCGACCGCCGACTGTTGATTAGTCAATCTACTCGCTTCCAATTGACCAGCATTGGACGAGCTGCCTTCAAGGCGGGCATCGATTACAAGCGCGCCTTTGCTATACACAAGGAGTTGCAGCTGGCACAGCAGCAGCTCATCCTCACCAGCTATGTGCACCTGCTCTATTTGCTGGTCTGTTTCAACTCCAATGAGCGTGGCGATGAGCTCTTTCCAGCTGATGCTAATATACTCTTTCGCGAATACACCTCGTTGCCCATGCAGACACAGGCACTGTTCAAGCAGTTGGGTTTTACGGAGGCGCATGCCGCCCGACTGGCCAAGACACAGTCTGTGCAGGGTCCGCTTGCCTTACAGCTGAATCGCTTGTACAAAGTGCTCATATTGGCTGATGTATTGGCGCTGCTTCCGTTGCCCAACGTCGCCAGCAAATATAATATCGAGCGGGGCACGCTGCAGCAGCTCATCAGCCAGTGCACAGCGGCGGCCAGCGCCATAATGCGTCTTTGCGAGCAAATGGATGAGTTCTGGTGCTACAAACCACTCTTCGAACGGATTCATCATAAAATAGACCGATGCGGCACTGTGGAGCTGGAGCCCCTGCTGGAGTTGCCCGCTGTTAAGATTGTGAGTAATTGAAATTCAATATTTTCTTTTCTTTATTTTTCTATTTTATGTTTAACCATTTTAGAATCGGGCCAAGCAGCTTTTTGCTGCTGGCTTTAGAACCGTTGAGGATGTGGCCAAAACGCGTCCCATGGCCTTGGTGAAAGCAGTCGAATTTTTGCCGCTTAAAGTGGCAACTGAAATGATATCGGCAGCCAAGGTTTGCCTATTTACTTACTTATGTATCTGTATTTATTTCATCATTATCTTTAATTTATTACTTTTTAGATAATTTTGATGAAGAAATTAGATCATTTGGAGGAGGAAACGGAGGCGCTTAAGAGCTGCCTTTGTACAACTGCATCACAATCGAGCTAAAAGCAAGTTTGAGTTAAAAGTATTTTTTTTAAATTGTTTTAGTTGTTTTTGTATTATATTTTTAATTTTGTTTAAGCACTCGACTTGAGCCTAGAATACAACTTAAATATTACGCGCACACAAAATGTTTGCATACTACATTTAAATTAAATTGTTTTTGCTTATGATTTTGATTTTTCCATTTGTTGTTTACCGCCTTCGAGCATTTAGCTAAGCGTAGCGGTTAATTGTTTGTTGTTTTTTTTGTTGTTGTTGCATATTATTGTTGTTTGTGTACTACATAAAAATTAGCAGACAAAACTTGGAAAGTTATTTTTTGTCTCGGCTACTATCACGACAATTGAGTATTATACAATGTATATATTTATATATATCATTAATTTTTTGTTTTCTGTTTTATAAAAAAGTTAAACGCAAACTAAATTTTGTTAAATTTTGCCAGCTTGTACTTGAATTATAGACAATAAAAAGTAGCTTGCGGCTAATGAACTAAAGTATATAAAAGAAGGATAGTTTGGAAAAGCAGTTGCCTGGGCACCTGTGACGCCGTCTAGTTGATTTTGAAAAGTTATATATACAGCTGAAGAAACTGTAAAGAAGAACGTTAGATGAGCAGAGGGAATTTGAGAGAATATCATGGGGATTACCTTTGTTTTATACAGACTTGTAAGTGCGACTAATATGCAAGGTCATCGTAAAAATGCTGGGCAAGTCGTGTGCCCATTGATTGCCGATTACTGCTCACTGTTCCTCCTCCGGCAGCGTATTCGTGTCGATGTGAACGCGCGCTCTGCGCCGGGACAATCGCTCGCCGGCGTAGATCTGTCGATGAGAAATAGGAATCACTATGATAGCTCACAGGCCCCGCTGACTGCGATTGCGATTGCGATGGCGATGGCGATTGCTGTGGCTGTGAATGCGAAGCAGAAGCGGATGCAATGGCTGATGATGATGGTGGCGAATGATTCTGATAAATGGTTGCTTGCTGCTGATGCTGCTGATAGCTATTGCTACTGTGTCCAGCAAATGGATTGCCTGGAGCCACATACGCACTGGCATAGGGTCGACTCTGATAGTTAGCATGCTGGATTTGCTGTTGATGTGAATGTTGTTGCTGTTGTGGATGATGGTGTTGCTGCTGCTGCTGCTGCGGCTGCGGTTGATGATGTGGATGATGCAGTGGCGTAAGCGGTTTAAGCGTGGGATCGAGCGCATCGTTCAGCGTCACATCGTAGTCGTTCTCATAGAGTTCGTCCAGATTGAGCTTGATCGGCGGTGCCTCGGTTGGCCGTCTTGGCGTTACCGATGACGGCAGCGCGCTGCGTGGCGGCAATGTGGTGCGTACTGGACTGGGCGATGGTGGTGCTGGCAGCGCAAGAGCGCCGTCATCATCAACATCGTCACCAACACCGGCATCGTCATCATCATCATCATTGTCAGAAGAGCTGCCACGCAGCAGCGGCGCTCCATGCTCCAGCAGGCGTACACCCGATATGGTCGAACCCATATCTATGGGCGTGCTGTCTGTGGTGCGTGCATCGCTGCTTAGTTGCGGCCTCACTGCCACGCCCACCGGCTGTAGGCCACGTGGCAAATAGGGGCTGCCGCCACGCGATGGTAAAAATGGACGTTTCACTACACGTACCGATGCGGTGCGCTGTGGCTTCACCGGTGCTGCCGGCGCCAGCGGTTCATTTACATTTTCATCTAGCGGCTCCTGCTGCTCCTCCTCGGGAGCTTCTGCTGCTGGTGGCTCCTGAGTTGTCGACTTGGCCGTGAGCAGCGCAGCCCGCTGGCGATTGGCCAGCGCCAGTTTTTGATTGCGTCTCGCCGGAGTGACGCCCAGCAATGAGTTGGTTTTTGTACGGGCCGGCGGTACACTAGGCTCCTCATTGGCATGCTGCTGCTCCACTTCTTCCTCCTCTTCCTCATCGGCATCCTGTGCGATGGGCTGTCTGGGACGCGGCGCTGGCCTGCGACCAGCTCCTGCAGCTGCTGGTGCTTGTGGCGCCGCAGCAGCTGCTTTGTTGCGTATACGTTGGGGCCGTGTGGGCACCTTGTGCTCCTCCTCGTAGTCTACATCGTCAACAAAGTCCACATCGGCTGGTGGTGCCGGTGTACGTGCTCTGCTGGCCAAGGGACGCTTCCGTCGCGGCGTCTCCTGTCGCTCCGGCTCGTAGTATTCCTGGTCGTCGAGGAGTGGCTTCTTGTCCGTCACCGGCTTGCGCAGCGTCGAGCGCGTTGGTTTCTGCTCCTTGGCTGTTGCAGTGCGTCTGCGGGGCGCATTGCGTGCAGGCTGTGCCGGCTGTGCGGGCTGCTCGTAGTCGTCCTCCGGCTGATCGCGGTCTTGATAGTAATCCTCATCCTCCTCGTCGACGGCCGGATTCTTTTGCACTGGGTAGGAGAACTTTTTTTTCTCATTGATGGGCACGGGACGTGCGATCCGTGGTGGTGCACGTGGTCTCGCATAGACGGAGGCAGCCGCCGCTTTGGGCGTAACAAACTCCGCAAGTGGCTTGGGCGTTGTCTTCACCTTCAGCGGCGTTTGCTCCTCGGCCGCCTCCTCCTGATCGAGCCCATAGGGCTTCTCGTACTCGTCCAGCTCATCAAGTATGGCTGCGGTTGTGGTGCGCTTCTCGTTGCTGCGCCGCCTGCCTGCCACACGTCGTGGCTCGTCAACGGCTCCCCCGCGTTCCTCATTAAAGCTGCGTCGCTCCTCCACGCGTCCCGGCTTGCGTGGCGATCCCTTGCCACGTCCGCCCGCCGCCGATGTGGGTTTGCCGCGACGTGCGCCGGGACGATTGCGTCGATCATCGTAGTCCTCATCAATTAGATCATCCTCGTCCCTGTAACGATTGGGTTTGCGTCGCTTTGCCGGCTTCTCCTCGTACTCATCATCGTAGTCCAGTTGCGGCTTACGCGGACGCGGACGTGCCTTGCGACGTGGCAAGCGCTCCTCGTAGTAATCATCCTCCTGTTCATCCTCATAATAGTAATCATCCACGGGGCGGCGATTGAATGGTCTATGATAGGGACGCTGTTGCCGACGACGTGGCGGTGGTGCTTCCGTTGTGGTTGTTGTTGTGCTCGTCGATGACGTCGTCGTCGCCATATAAAGTGCATCGTTTCTGTGGGCAAAAGAATTCCCTTAGTTGATATGATTTTGTGAATGCCGTCAAGCAATTGTTAACCTGTTCCAATATTTTTGTGAGCCCTCGCAGTCCACATCGGAAGCAAAGTGGCAGATGAACGTCTTCTGATCGAAGGCCGTAAAATTGGCGCACAGAAAATCGTGTCGTATGCCATAAACACAATGATGATAAATCTGTAAACATTTAAATCGCTGTTAATCCAACAATTCCATTTAAAAACCCCCGCAAGGAGACCCTAATGTGTAAAGAGTGTCGTCTTTTTAACGCTTCTTCGGTGGGCAAACAAAATTCCAATTTCAGGTCAAGATCGACGTGCAGACAAGTTTTGCCTTTTCATATATATATTTTTTATGGTTTTTTTTTCTTTTTGGCTTTGCTTTTGGGCACGTGAGCCACTCGACAGTGGCATAAAAAAGAGAAATTACTGCATGTGCATTACGTGGTAGCTGTTCAACTTGACCAATTGGATAACGTCTTTTTCTTTCCAGTTGCCCTGCGCCATGCCCCATACCCCGTTGCGCTGTTGAGCACAAGGTCAACAAACACACATTGTTGCACTGCCCCAACTGACCCTCACACTTGGACATCTCAAACATTGAGAAATTGAGAAATTGTTGGTGTGCATTTTGACATTTTCCATATAGTTTTGGTAGTTTTAGTGTGGAACTTACTCACCTGACATTTGTACTCAATGGAGGCATAGAAGCCATCGTGGAGACCCTCGCATTTGAAATGAATTTCATTCATGGGCGGAACGGTGGACAGGAAGGGATATGTCGACAGATTGAAGCTGTGTATAAATTTTATACAAATTGAATTAATCTTTATCTAAATATATACTTTGTAGATATGTAATTTGTTGACTTACCCATGCAGTTCTCGTGGCAAATTTGGATCCCAGATATAATCAATTTGTGGTATGCCCGTCAATTTGGAGTTTTTCGTCAGCGTTGTATTGTCCGACGACTATAAGAAAAGATAAATAATATAAGAATTAAATATACTTAAAAGTAAAACACTTAACACTCACCTTGCTCTCCTCAGCCGCAGCGGTTGGTTTGGGCTGCTCTTCATCGTTTTCTGTTTCAGATTCTGGATTGGCAGTGGTTGTTGTGCTTGTGCTGGTTGTGTAGGCGGGTGTTTTGGCAATGGAGACCTTCTTGAAGGGAAGCGCGGCATCAGCGGAGGCAAACAGCCCCAATAACAGCACTGTGAGCAGAAAGGACAGAAATTATTATTGTACAAAAATAAAAAACCAAATAAAAAAGTTCAAACTGCATCAGGTTTTTGCTTAATTGCATAATCAGAGCAGTTTTTATTCGCACTCGTCTGTCAGTCGTATCAGACACCATTGGATTATATCACAATCCAGCAGATACTGGTAGCAGTTTTTTCTTCTTTATTTTGTTTATCGGAATTCGTTGATTATTTTTTATGGGCGCATAATCCAGTTCGGGACAAGTGCAAAGCAACGATTGAGTTATTACAGTGCCTTAATAACCCGACCCTTCAGACACTTAAGCCTGCAACTCACCTGCCGCTGTCATAAGCAGCCAGCGTTTGGCTCTTTTCATTATGAAGTCACTTCAGTTGTATTTATATTTCCCGCTTTGGTTTGCTTGAAAAAAAAAACAAACAAAACAAAAAAGGTATAATTACATTATTATGTAAATTTCACAAAAAAAAAAAATAAATAAATGGTGTAACAAACGCGAGAATTTGCTTATAAACACACCCCGAGGAATCACACTGAAAAAGATTTGTGCTCTTTTGTGAGGCGAAAAGTCACTGAACGCTAAAAAGAAATGTCTTTGGTGTTGGTCCGGTCCGTTGAGTTCTTCACTTGTTTAATATTTTCGACACGCATGCCGCAATTCATGGAATGTATTTTTGGAACTCCACATAACTGCACTTTACACACACACCCAACACACACACACACACATTTGTGTGTGATTGATTAACATTACTTTTTTGCTGAGCAGCACATATTCATTCAGTGATGGGCGGAAAAGAAACGCATAGTCTATCTTGATATGGTTGTAGAAAGTGTTCTAAACATAGATTTGACTGTCTGTTTTTAGGCTATATTTATGGCAAATCGAGCAATAAGGTAGTAGTGAAACTACTAAAGTTCAGTGTTTAAAGTGGAACAGAAATATTGCTACTGCTACAAAACTTCTTAGAGAAACAGCAGATCAATATGGAGAAAACTGAAACTTCGATTATTTTTTCGTTTATTAATTTTTTATGAATAAAAGTTTGTTTATAAGAAGGTTGTCTAAGAAGCAAACGTCACTTAATTAAGGGAATCCCATTTTATAAGCTTGAAGCTAATATTCATTCATTTTATGATATCAACAAAATTGTAAATAAAATAATATAATTTCAACTCTTTGTTGAATTTTTTTGTAATGCTTAATTATCTTTATTATGATATTTATATATCTTAATAAACGCCCGAAATATTTTTGGTAATAAAACTTAAATGACTATAAATCGTATTTTTACAATACATTGTAAATTACTCGATAATGGTAAAACGCTCTTAACGTGTTGCTATATTTTCATTTACTACAACCAGCTTTGTTCAATTTCCGTTGAATTTCCGTTAATTTTAAGTAAGTAAAGTAATTGCATAATTAGCCGCTGCCTTCAATGTCACTTACGTAAAGCGCAGCGAAAGGGCAACAAAAACATATACATCAGACAGAGGGGCAGAGAGACAGAGAGACAGACAGACAGACTGTCTGTCGGCTTGTCTGTATGTAGTGCATAACTATATCAAATTGAAAAGTGAACAATAGATTACAATTACAATGCGGCAACACTTTCATTTTCAATGCGTTTTAATTGGCTGTGCAAATATGAAAAGCAAATCCAAAACCAAAATCAAAATAAAAAAAAAACACAAAAGCAATAACAAATCGAATATTTTGAAAAGCGGCAGCTGCCATATAAAAGTAAATGCTTTAATTATTTATATTGGTATCATTTAAACTTATTATATTTAGGTATTGGCGTGGCTGTAAATTCCACACTGCCAAATACTTGCAGTTGATTTATTGCAAAATAAATGCACACACATAGAGCGAAAGAGAGAAAGAAGGAGGGAGAGTGACTGAGAAAGAGAAGAAAAATTAACACACTCAGCTTAGTGAAGCGTTTAAGTTGTATCAGTTATACAAATGGCAGACAAAGTGTGAGCGAAACTGCCAAAAGGTTCATTGGAGCATTGTAATTCGGCAGCTTGGCATTGTTTATATGCAGATACAATGCAGATATATCAGATAACTGTTTTATTATGCATTGTTTATTGGTTTTCCTTGAATGCGATAGTCCAATCGGACAGCAACAGGGCGTATGCGCAACTCGCATTTTGAAATGTCAGACGTCGATCGAGCGACGAACGCGTCACTTCGACTTGTGGCTGATTTATCAATAAGGTTTTTGCTTTGTTTTCTTTTTGTTTTTTTGGCAAAGAGGAAGCTACAATTGAATTGGTCTTGCGACTTTAGGCATAATGTATTTTCTGCTCACAGCTCCTCGCCAGCCTTTCATTTATTCATGGCACAAGTTTTTTTTTAAAGTAAAAACTCTTCGTCTGCCTTTTTGTATGATGAAGGCGTTTCGTCTTTTTTAAACGGAGTTCAAAGACTCGCCGTTCACACCCCGCTCCACAGGCAAGAATGTGTGTCGCGCATTTCAAGTAGACGGTTTTTTTTAACCATATTTTTTTTTTAAGGGTGTGCGTCAATCTCGACTCAAGCTGTGTGCAGTTTCTGGCATTTTGAGCTTGGTTTTAGATAAATAAATGACACAATATGATAATTGTTTGCAGCCAACTGGTTCTATTTATGTGACACAAATACAAGCTTGTAAAATCTTTGAATGTCAAAGGGTTCTAACTCGAGTCAATTTAATTTAACATAAATAATATTAATTTAATATTAATTTAACATAAATAATATTTGTTTCACTAGAAAACACACCGTATTATGTGTTTAACGACTATAAGGTGTAATTTATCTGTACAGTTAAAGTCTGACAGTTAAAGTCTTAATTATCCTATAATACTCAGCTGGTAAGAGTCTGTATAAAAAATATAAAAAATGTATACTAACTTCTACATCTTTTATTTCACTTTTTATGGCCAAATGCTAAACGTCCACAGCCATAAATCTTCTACACAATGTTCCATATATGTAATAAGTACTATATGTGCCAAAACTCCTCTATATCCATTTAAATTTCTAAGGTAAATTTTAAGTGTTTCTTGTTTTTGACTTTTATGATTTATATGACAAGCTTAATTTATGATTCAACTTTACGAACTGTTTCCCATATATTGGTACAATTTGCAGTGCTATTAACCAAGCGACCACACAAAAAGTATGTATATAAATCTTTTATATGTACGTCCATAAAAATAATATAAGCTTCTAATATTTAACGGCCCACGAATTCAGGGAGACTGCTGACAAAATGTTTAAATAAATGTGTCTATATGTCTGCGACTGTAAATTGATGCCTCGAAGATTCGATGCTGTTAAAGTGCCTTAGCCAAGTTCAAATTCAAGGCTAAGCACGACGATTTACAAACACACAAATACCGGTAAATTTGCAGCTTTTGTTGTTGTTGTTGTTTAAATTTTTACTTGTTTTTGTTTCTGTTTGACGTCGTTTATTTAAACAATTATTGATGATGGGCAAACGAGTCACAGCCAAAGTCGCAGTCACAGTTGCAGTCACGGTTACTAACTAGAATTGATTTCGTTTGAAAAACGGAAATATTAAACAAATTTAGGAAGTTTCTTAATGAGCATAAATATTTAACTATTTGTTTGTTTTAAATTTTAATAGTTTTCTTTCGTTTTTATGAACACAAGTGCCTTGAAATTGTGCAAATTGGTCGAAACCAAGAAACAAAACTCCAATTTGCTTGTATTTTTCACATAATTTAGCAATAAAATCATTGTTTTGTGCGTGCGTAGGTTTTTTTCCATTTGGATTTTGGCAAATGACGTTAGCTAATTTAAAATATTTGCCGGCCTTATACAATGACAATGCTTAGAATCAGTGATGGAGATAAGGTCAGAGGCACAGTCAGCAGACACAATGCACAATTAGAATCGAATTAAAAAAGATTTCTTATTTGCATTATTCATGCCAAAAGGTCGTCTAGAGTAATCAGTTGGCAACCAGTTTAATATTATCCTAAACTTAAAAAACTCTCGATTTCATTTACATTTCTAATGCAGTCGAATTTCTGTGAAATGTGTCGTCGCAACGAATCGACGTCAGCAACTGGTTTAGCAAGACAGTTTTTCCATTTAAATTTGACTTGATAATATTTAAATTTATACTTGAAGTCGCATCAACCGGTTGCTTCTTCTCCTGATCTTCAATAGCTGCCGGTGACAGGTCTTGACTGCTTCGTTGTCACTAAAAATTAGCATCTCTGTGGCAACGCCGTCCAAATTTTTTACTTTTCTTTCTTATATTTATTTTTTTTTATACTTTTGTAGCTCTTTCAAGGTCGCCTAAGTTTTTTTTATGGGATTTCTGTTTTCCTTTCTGGCGCGGTTTGTTTTTTTTTCTTCTCAATTTTGATATCGCTTAGCAAGTTATTATACAATATTATGTGGGCTAAGCTGATTACTCTTTGTATGGCCATTTATCTGCCTGAATTGCGTTTTTGCAGATTTTAGAGATTATGTAGCCAATTATTAAAGTGCTTAACCTGTCAATTTCACGACGCTTATGTATCTGTATTTGGTGTGGGAGAAGTTCAAGTTACAAGTTCATTTATATCTTATAGCTATAATATTTATATACGCCTTTTTAGCAATTTTCCTAGTAAATTCGTATAATTAAAGACCTTCAAAATCTATAGAACTGACCTCAAATACTTGTAGCGTGACAAATGCTCATTTGTGTAAATCTTTAACAAAAATGCAAAAAAATTGTTCTGAGCTATTAGGTTTATTAGTTGTTTTGAATTCGCCTTAGGCTTAAGTAAAATTCAAATAATTATTTTTCATCTTAGCGTGTCCAATTTAGACTAATAAGAATTGTATTATTATTTTACTAAACAAATTGGTATTAAATATGTTGCTAGGTTAACTATATATTTTTGGTCACTTAAAAACTCATTTATAGTCCAGTAAATACAGTAAACATTTTGCTGGTTTACCTTGTTATGTGCCCTAGGTCTTTATATGACTTTTACTTTAAAAAAATTAAAGTTTCGTTAAAATTAAATTGATTTTAAAGCTTTTACACAGCTCGCTTCTTCACAGCTTTTAATGCATTTTTCTGAGGCATCGCTTGGTTGGCAAGTGAAAACGAAGTTTCCTTTTGGAGATCGTTTTTTCAATTTCTGTATGCTTGTTTTATTTGTTGTTTTTACTTTATATATATATATTACAGTTTTCAGTTAATCGCCGATTCCGGTTGCTATTCATTTAATTGAGTTGGAGCTGTGAAAAGTCGCTGCTGATATGCAGAAGTAAAACTCACAGCATCTCTATGAGAAATCTCTGTTCACACACATTAAACAGTACTCTTAGGTGTTTCCCAGTAATTAACGAAATTTAAATGTTTGCTTTTAGTGTGCGTTAAGAAAAACTCCTATAAAAGTAGCCAAAAAAATGAGCAGAAAAAAGTGTTTGATGAAATTACAACAAAAAGAAAGAAAAAAAAGTGCACATACGATCGTCCCAGATGAATGAAAGTAAAATTTCAAAATTTTGTTGTAATTGTATTTGTTGCTGCTATTGTTATTGTTGTTGTTGTTGATGATGAAAGTAAAATCGGCGCAGTTTTGTTTGGTTGCGTCGGCAAAAGATGTGCTCACCAAAAGATACAAGATACAAAGCCACAAATTTTATATAAACAAATTATGGCAATTGTTTGTGGTTTTAGCAAGTAATGCCAAGCACCAACAAAGCAACATATTTCAGTATGTTGTATAAAGTAGCAACAAACAACAACAAGTTGTACATGGCAAATAATTAGCAACGCTTCAGGTAATTTTGCAAAGTTTTGCCAAGAGATTTGGCCCTGAGATTTTTTGAAGAGGCTGCTTGGCAAACTTTTGCTTGAAAAAAACACGGTTTACCTGTAAGTCAACTGCTTATTTTTTAGTTTTGAAATAATCCACATATGTTTTATGTTTGAGTTTTCAAAATGTTTAATGGTTGTTGCTAAAAATGCATCTGCATAAGCAAAATGTATACAACAAATTGCACTCACACGCGCGTAAAAGAGAGAAACAGAGAGAGCGAGAGAGAGAGAGAGAGAGAGAGAGGGAGAGAGAGCAAGTGAGAAAGAAAGACGAGCATATATGGTTATGTGCGTGTGTGTATGAGTGTGTTGCAGTTAATTGCATGGTGTGCGTGCACTTGTGAAAATTTTCATTGATATTTCTAATTTAATGTATTTTGTATCTTGTTTTCCAATTTAGGAAACACACGCGTTTATTTGTATGTTTTTACAGTATATATTTAAAAGAATTATTTACGTTTGCGAAAAAATTACTTGAAACCGTTGGCTAAAAACTCGAAGCACGTATTACGACACTTGGGCATTAGTTTTTCACACCAATACAGCTGCAGTTGCGTATTTTACACTTTTTTGAACGCGCTTAATTTTTGTTTTATTTTATTTTGGCCAAAAAATAATATTAACATAAACAGACCGATTGCAAAAACATTTTGTTGGCCGTATAAATTTTATATAATTTTTTTACAACACAATTCCACATACAATCACACACACGTACGCACACACACATGCAGATCGATATATATACACTTGTGCGAGCGCAGCGCATGCGCAGCGTCTGTTTGAATTATTTTGTATTTCTTATAACGATGTTAGCCACGCCCACTTACTTTTGCCAACCTGTCTTGGCTGCCGTTCACCTGGCTGACCGTTTGCAGACTGAAATTGCAGATTGTTGGCCAACTTTGTGTTGGCATAAAATCGTCTTTTGGTAACGAAACGAATCGAAGCTTTTTTAGCTCGCTAATTTGGTTTCCAGTCGCATGTCTTTGGAACTGGTTTGTTGCCGCTTCGCCGCAGCGGCTTTGCGCGTGCGCTCAGCTCACCAGAGAGCAGGAGCGAACTAGCGAGACAGAGTGACACAGAAAGAGAGAAATAGCTAAATCTGGAGAGAGAGAACAGCTGCTGCCTTTGAGAGAGCAAAACTGAGCTTTTCTTTGTATAGCAATTTTTTTGTTACAGTTTTCCTCTGTCAACATTCTGCAACCGTTTTACTTTTTTATTGTTTTTGTTTCTCAGATTTGCTTTTGTTTTTTACTTTTCTTTTTGTTTTTTTTTTGTTTTGCAGCAGTTGCCGTCTAGCTGCTTGTTTCTAGCGTATAAGCAACTCAACAGGTTTACTGATTAAGATTATAGCTTTGTTTTTTTTTTAAATTTATTTAATGAATTTGTTGCAAAATATATTAAGACAAAATTGATGTACAATTTGTATGCCGCCTTTATTTCAATTTAATATTCAAAAGCCCATTAATATTGAAAGTTAACTGTGGTTAATTTATTTTTTTAAATTAGTTGTAAATGTGTTTTAAGATTGTTTGCATATATTAGATAAATTTTTGGTATGTGTATATTAGCTATATTTCAGGACGCTATTTAAGCCAAATTTCTTTTTTTTTCCTTTATTTTTAAAAGTCGCTCTTTAACTGTTTGTTAATTTCCGCATTACTTTTGTCAGTAACCATGCATATATAATATATTTTGACTGATCTATTAACGATTCACAATTGATATTCATGTGCACGTTAATATGTTTCAGTGCTTACCGTTTTGATTTGCTGACTGACCGCAATGACATAATGGCAATAACACAACAAATTGCTGCAGCAAACAAACAAAACAAAAAAGCAATAGCAACAATAACAAGAGCGTTAAGCATTTCAATTAATGAACTAACGTAGGCCAAAACCATCTGCTATTAGTCACACTCACTCACACACACACACGCATACACTCGCACACTCGTACGAAAAACAACGGTAACACAATAAGCAATGGACGCTGTCTAAAGGCATATAAATTGCTTAAACGGCTCATGAATTATTGCGCATACGCCGCATTGTGCGCCGCTGCACAATTAAATTTTAGTTAGGCATTTTATATACATACTATACATACACATATAGGCATTAAACCACTAAATCTTAAATCGGCTGAATGCAAAATAATGTGAGGCATTTCAAACGGCTCACAATGAAATCAATCAGCGGTCACAAACAACTGCTCCCCATTGCTGCTGCTGCTGCTGCTGCTGTTGCTGCTGCTACTTTTGTTGTTGTTATTGCGTTAACTGCGGATTATGGCATATTTTTTTTAAAGCCGATTTGAGACTGTGTCTGCATTTTGTGTGTATGTGTGTGTGTTTATTACGTCACAGAGCTAAAGTACTTGGAGTGTGTTGCACTGCATCTGCGCATGTGAAAGTTGAATTTGGATTTCTGTGGCGACTCTTTGCTTGTTGTTTGTATTCAAATTGGAGCAGCAACAGGCAGAGTCGCAGTTAACACAGACACATACACATACACAGTGGCAGACTGTGGCTTTATATCACCTACTCATATCCAATACAATTGCTTCCTAGGCTCTCTTATCTATCCGTGTGTATCAGTTGCTGCTGCTGCTGAGAACGAGAGCAATGTGTCTCGAGTGTTTGTGTGTGCTGTGAGTGTGTGTATGTGTGTGGGTTGCTTAGTTGAACCGGTATGCCACATATTATCCAAAGTTGCAGTTTTTAGTACATGCTGTAACTGTTAAATTACTGCCGTTTGCCAGCTGTTTGAGTTGCACTGATTAAAAATGTGCAAATTTTGTAGGTAGTAAAAAGATAACATTTTCCATTTAACACGATTAATAATTATTTTAACTACACTTAATTTAATGGCCTCTCGTTGTTAAAATATTATTTATTTCATTGAGCTAGTTGTTAAATGATTAGATTATGTAACAAGACAATATTCGATTTTATTTGTTAATAATTTCTGCTTTTGTCAGTTATTAAGAATACATTCGCATTTAAGCTTTGAGGCAGTTTCAAGTCGAACATTTTCTGCTTAAGCATTAATTATTAGATGCCATCAATTTTAAAATATTCCGCTAAATGGTTAAATATTGGCAACATTTTTGCAATGCAAATTTTATTTGGCAATTGTCGGCGGCTTTTTAGTCAACTCAAATTTAAATATAGTTAAAAATGGACAAACCAATTAAGTAAAGATTATAAGATGCAAATTATGCTCAACGAAAAATATGGTCATTTTGCCAACTCAATTAAACTCAATACAATTCAAATAAATACTTACCGTTGCAATTGTGCTCAACCCAAATTTCAAAGTGTTGATTTCTCGTAAATTAGTGTGGAACCACCACAGAAAAACCCCACCCATAAAAATCAAAACTGTTTTGAGTCATTTGTTAAGGTATCAAAGAACAAAATGCATGCAAAATTGCCTTTATTGTTATTTGTAACAAACTAAAAGTCGTTCAACCCGTTTTCAGGTTGTTGTCGTGTACGTAATTACATGAAAAAGAATGCATTTGTTGTCGCATTTGTTTTTGTTATTGTTATTGTTTGTGTTTCTGATAACTGGTTGGGTTTTACATTCTCTTGCAGGCCTTGGCGGTCGTGAATAGCTTTAAAAAAAAAAAAAAAGGCACTCACAGCGAATTGTAATTCCGCAATAAATTCGAACTCCAATTCGAATTCGAATTCGAATTCGAATTCGTGTTTCGAATACTGAGTTGACCTTGCGCCCAAGGGAGTCTATCTCCAGATCATATGATAAAAAAGTTCAATACGAAGCGAACAACTTTATTTAACGTACTATTCGAAGCCGGTCGCTCTTCGGCCGCCTCTTGGGCCACTTGGGCATCCAGTTCGGCCGCCAATTCATCGCCATAGCGCACAATATACCACTCGGCTATGAAGTAGATGACTAGCGTGATGAGCGCAAATTTCACATAGATCTTTAATATACACACAATATTGATGTACAGCGCATGCAGCAGCTCCATGGCATCCATTTTAATGGCAAACGTTGCGTATGCGTAATGCAAATATTATAGTAGCAGAAAAAAAAACACAAACCAAAATCTGCTTAGCTCTGACTCTTTCCCTCGCTTTAGGGTCTCGGCAAGCTAAAGCAAAGATTGCGATTTGTTGAAACGAGGTCGTTGGAGGCGATGTTTTTGGAGTCGCTCAGCAAAGCGTCGCTTTGTGTCTTATGCAATTGTTGTGGTTGCTTTTCTTGTTGTTGCTGTTTTTGTGGCTGTTGTTGTTGCTGTTGCTGTTGTTGTTGCTTTTTATCGATTGTGTACAGCGCATTAGTGTAACGCTTAAGATGCACATTTCGCCTTCGTGCCTGACTGATGCCTCTGTCTACTTAGTTGTTGTTGTTGCAGCTGCTGTTGTTGTTGTCGCCTCATTTGAATTTTATAGTGTTGATGATCCCTCGTGCTTCCAATTTTCGTGGTGTTCGCTATTTTCGGCCTTTTACACTCCGTAATAAGTGCTTGGCTGCTCCGCAGTCGCTTTCAGATTTTAGTTTCAGTATATTTGTTGTGGTTTGTTTTTTTGTGTGTTTTTTTTTTGATCTCTCACGTTGTCATTTGATCATTATGCGCGCACCTTAATTATGTTAATTTGTGTGTGGCAGCTTTGTACAATTTTTCTTTTGTTGCTATTGCATTGATGTTTGCCTTATTTGCGCGCGCTGTTAAATCTTAAGCGAAACAAAATAAATAAAACAAAGAAATGAGAAAAACAAAAATAAATATATATGGGATATGTTTGGCGCATTTTAATTTGATTGAAAATTAATTTGATTCGAGGCGGCAGATAAATTATAACGGCAACAATACAAAAATTAGATTGCGAAAATCAAATGCTGTTATTTGTTTATTAGCGCAACTGGAGCAGGAAGGGTGTCATTTTTTGGATTCGCTTGCAATCACAAAGCCATAATTAAGTGGTAAGGGATAAAATGGGGTTAATTATTTATAGCAAAAGAGCTTGCACATAACTCTCGTAAGTATCTGATAGCTGATGAGGATTTGAAATGCTTTTATTTTTTATGTTTACTTAAATGTGACTCATTAGTTATTGAGGAGTTGAAATGCTTTTGTCCTATAGATAGTCTCATAAGTAAGTGAGAAGGGTACCACAATCTTTATCTTGTTTCTTTTCCACATACATTGACAAGATTTATGCACGCTTAGCATTACAATCTCTTTCTGTCAATCTCTATTTAAGTGTTTGGATAACTGGTAATCTAGTTTGAGTACTCTTTATATTAACAGTAAACCAGTATAAACTTAAGTGCATACTTAACGCAATGAAAAAACCTTGACAAAGACCTTCTCTGGCTAAGTAATCTGTTTCAAATCCCCCTTTTAGCTACACCACTGCCTCTTAGTCAAGTTGGACAAATTTCAGTTGAGAGTCGCAAAAGTTCACGTCCAAAAAAACTTGAATGCATCTGCAATACACTTGACAATCGCTTAACGAAATCTGTTTAGCCGTACGATTTGTGCATTCAACCGGACAGTGGCTTCAGTTGCAGTCTCCGCACTCCTCCTTCCCCTACAAAAGCAGTTGATAAATGCAGCAATTATTTAAAGCATACAAATCAACTTTAGTTTGGATGAGTCCTCTTTGCTGTTTCGGCGCATTAACCAGCCAAACCGAGTATATTTTTTTTTTATTAATTTGCGATGTACGCGCAAAAAACCCGCAGTTGCTGCAACGTACAAAGAAGCAACCGAAACCAGTCTCCAAATGGACTAAAGTGGATTGCCTTCACTGCCGGGAGACATGGCACTTGGGGGTCTGTTGTGCGTTGGCTGCCAAATTGAATTCTTCCTGACGTTGCAAAATTAATGTAAATGCTGAAGTTGAACTGTCGCATAAAATAAACCACAGACAAAGAGGCTTCCCGGCCTCAGTCCAAGCCCCCCTTCCCCGTTCCAACGAACTGTCAAGTTGTCAAGTGGCTAAAAACAAGACACTAGATTCGCGATTCAAGATGCGCGCCTGAAAACTTGAGGCTTCAGACTTGTAGATTCGCACAGACGCAGCTCGAAAATAAGTTTTTTTTTTGTTTTTGCCGTCGCAGCTGCTTGGAGTCCGATAAGTGCACCGTACTCGTCTACGTCTACGCTTACCGGTTTTTGGGGCAGCTTCGCAGACCCTCTGACATTCTCACCTTAAGCGTAAAACACTCAATTTCGGCTTACTTTTCATACCCTGTAGCTGTCCAAGTGCTTAAGAGAGGTGTATTTATAGGGATCATTTACTAAACTGTTGAAAATATTAATTTTCCAGTTTTCCAATTATAATTTATCACAGCTGTCACAAATTATCAAAATTTGCATATAAAAATATATAAAAAAAAACTTAAGGCAATATTAAAAATATACAGATACTATTTGACTACGGTTTTTTATATTAGTTTTAGACTACAGGGTGACTACAGGGAAAGCTCTTTCGAATATATAATTATTTCTTTGCCTACACTTCCAAAAGTAGTTATTTTATTATATAGAGTACAATAATTATTTCCTTATCCTCGTCAGATGACACTTGCGTCGCATTGCCAATTATTTAGTTGCATATTCATTCATCGAAGCGTAAAAATGATAAACGGTTTTTTTTTTAAAGTAATGTACAATTATATAATTTAATTTCTGTTGTTATTGCTGCTGTCTTGGCTACTTGACAGTAACCCATTAAGATGTGGGTGACCAACACATGAAAAGGCCCAGCCAAGAAACAAGCAACAAATTCAACACGTACAACACACTATGCCAACATTTAAGTAGATACGACCATAGATACGTATCTTACTGTCTGTCTGCCTGTCTTTCGGGGCTTGCCTATGGCTGGCCTGGCTGACACGCATTTCTACTCGCTAATTGCACAAATTGTGTCACTTGGCTGCTTGATAATCGAGCACATGGCACTTGACTTATAATTAGGTACAAGCCTAAACTTTGAGTACCTGTTTGATAAATAACCGGTATTTATTGAATTTTGTAACTAATTTTTTCTGTCTGTTGTTTGCTTCTCTGTTATTGTTACCTGTTCATTGCAAGTATGCTTAAAGTTGTCGAGATTGGCTTGTGGCTTTATTCTCAACCTGTCTGCGTGTCCAATAAAGCTCCGCTTACAATAAAAAAACTTTTTCCTAAACAACGCTTCCAGTCAGTTACAACTGAGCACTATATTTCGTAAAACATTTATAATCGCTTTAAATCACATAATTATAAACTTTTACAGCTTTTAAATGTAGGCTTATCTCTAAAATCATATTTACCTCATTCTTATCTGTGGAGTAAACAAATAAAACACACACAAAAAATAAAAGCAGCTAACTTTGACAATTGGAAGCTGGAAAGCCAACCATACCCATTAAAACTTTAACCAGCCATATGATCAGCAGCTGATCTGCAACCAGAGCTTTTAACGTTGCAAGAAAGCTTTAAAAAGAGATGACAATAGAGCCGCTGAAAATTGTGCTTATAGAAAGCTTTAGTATTATAACAGGCAGTTAAAAAGCAGCACTCAAAGTCACAGCTTCAAAGCTTTAAAGTCGCAACAATTAAAATACAAAGCCGAAAAGCATGCAGCAGAAAATAAAGTTGATTATTTATTTTATACAAATTTTATTATTCTTTTTTGTTGCAGGTACATAAATGGATTAAGGAAATTACATATTTACAAAATTAAAATTGGGAAACGTGCCAACTAGTGAGAGGATTTTACAAATGATAAGCAATTCTTGCAGTAAATTCATTTCATGTTGCGTAACAACAACTACAAAGCTTTTTCTGAGATGTTCTTTGTGGATATTCTATTCACTCAATGGCGTCAATTATTTCATATTCTTCATCCAAAGAATGATCATAATCGATGTTGTATTTGTTTTTAATTTTACTTTTATAATCCTTGAGCTCATCATCGTTTTCAAATTTATTCAAATTGTAACGGTAAGAACCACGATTTTTGCTGTTGTAGTTGTTGTTGGTGTTGTTGCTGCTGTGATGTTGTTGATGTGTGTTTGAGGTGCGATCTTTATGTCTAATGGGCATATTGCCTATGCTATAACGATTACCTTTATTTCTACCACTATTATTTCTACTTCTCTGATTACTGCTACTGCTGCTACTATTTTGTCTACTTTGATATTCACTATTTATACTAGAATTAGATTGTTGCTGTTGCTGTTGATGTTGCTGTTGATGTTGCTGCTGTGATGATGAGTATGACGACTGAGATGGTTTGCTTGTGTATCTCATGCTGCCTCTAAAACTATTTTTGGTCATTTTATTGTAGTTGATTTTTGCGGTGCTATCTACGATCCTGTTGCTGTGCTGGTTGTTATCTATAATGTTGCTGCTCCTGCTGCTGTTGTTGCTGTTGTTGCTGATGTTGCTTTTGTTTTGTAGTGCCAGAAACTGTTGCTGTCTGCCGCCTCGTTGTCGTTTCGCTGTCCCAATCTTATACTCATCATCAGCCTTATATCATACCTCATCCTGCTGCTGCTGCTGCTGATTACGTTCCGGTATGCGATACAATTCATCGTTGTTTTGATACAGTTGCTCCGAGCTCTCGCAGTTCACATTTGACCACCAGTCGCAGACGCGCACAGCCTGATTGAAGACGGTGCCATTGGGACAGAGGAAGGAGTATTGATGGCCAGAGTGCAGACACCAGTGCCAGACCTTTTAAAATTCATAAATATTATGATCATTTCAGTTTAATTAAGCAAAAGTTTAATACTCTATTTTAATCTAGTTTCGAAACGAACCGTTTCAGATCGTTGCTTCTAATAAATCTGTGCTTTTAATTAAAAATGATTCACTTCAAAAATGTTTCGTATAAAAAGCAATTGGGTTTCCTATAAAATATATTAAAAACACAATAAATTTTAATTTTTGTATATAAACTGGAAGTTAAGTGTGTTTTCGAATGCCAAATAATTTTGTAATTCAAAAAAGCAAAATAGGCTTAATTATTTAAGGAACTATATGTTGTTGTAGAGTCTAATAGATCCTTATAGAATCCTTATAAAAGGAATATAAACAACGTTCACATTAATAGATAATGATTTTCTCTCATCATTGAATTCATTAATCTTACCTGACACCTTGTCTCAACATCCGCATAGTAGCCTGGCTGACGTCCTTGGCAGTTAAAGGCCAAACCCTTTGGAACCACATCATAGGCTGGATAATCCTCGCCAGCTGTGTAGCCATCAATTTGCTGCAACAAGAGTTGGCCAAAATGCGATGTGAGTTTTTTTTTTCATAATATTCTATGGGAATGTGAATTATCTCATCGAGTGCAACTGCAGTGACCTTCGCTGGGCTTGGTTATTTTTTGTTGTTGTCTATATATATATATATATATTTTTGGCCTGATGATTGCTCAAGCAGGGCACATTTAAATCATGGCAAAGCAACAGCAAAATGATGTCTAAACAATAACAAATTACGAGCTTGAAACAATTGCCACACACAAATTTACTACACGCCAAAATGTGGAAAAGAGACAGAAAAAAAAGAAACACAGCCGAACAAATTTAAAATGCAAATGCATCCGCCAAAAAAATCTGTCGAAAAGTTGGCAAGAAAAAAAACAAACTGAGTAGAGATCAACAAAAGAATCAGTGAGTGTTGAAAATGTGCGATTGAGGGTGGGTGTATGCGTGTGTGTGTGTGTATTTCGGTGTGTGTGACAATAAAACCTCTTAAAAAAACCAACAGAGAACTGTCAATCTCATGCGTATGAAACCATGAAAAGCGGACACCAGCAACAAAGCGTGGCCACACATCACACACACTCACACAAACATGGCCTGACATTCCCATAATAGATATTCGACACTTTGTTCTTTTGTTGTTCAACCAGTTCAACATTCATAACTAAATCTATTGCAAAAATAATGCCACAGCATTTTTTGTATCACTGTGCTGTCTCTGTGCAACATGTTGCATGTCACTAGTCTATCTTTCAACTATCTTGATCTTGCCACAATTGCAAATCTCAATATTGTTGTTGTTGCTGATGCTTCTGATGCGTTACGCTTAAATAAGTCCATTTGCCAAGGCGTGTGACTAAAATCTTTGCAACGTTTCGACTTTTTTGTACGAATTTAAAATGCAATTGCTTTTTAACATTTTTTTTATGGTTTTCTAATTTGATTTATGCAGATGAGCTGTTTTCTATATATTGTACAACTTGTGGGAAATATTTACAGGTAAAACTATAAATAGAAGTTTTGCAATTCTCGGAAAACTCATAAAACGATTTTTTTTTTAAAGTTAACCTTTGCAGTGCGTGCTTAATATTAATATTAAATGTATTTTTCAAATCAATATGATAAAATCGCTGCGTGTTTTGTTATTTTTTCTAATGATTCGATAAGTGCCCGATGCTCATCCGATGCTTACTCAACTCCTCTGCCATAACTATGCCCTGCACGATTACCAAACAATTTAACAGCTAGTTTTTTTTTTTTTATAACCACTGCAATTTCCTGCAGCACACTAATAACTTTCCTGGGCTCTTAACATTTTCAACTGCAGCAACAATAAGCACCCAGTGCCTCAGTAACCCACAGCTGCAGAGCACCACCAAACCCACTCCCAATCCCCGCCCTGGCAACACTCAGCTCAACTCTATAAGGCAATTGGACTGCTTAAATACCAGACGACGACGAAGACGACGACGACGAAGACGACTTCAATAACAAAAGCGGCCAATTTTCCTTTCTTTTGTGTTACTTGTTGTTGTTGCTCTTGTTTGCTGTATTTGCTGTTGTTGTTGCTGTCTCGAGCAGGGCACCAAGGCTAATTGATAAAAGACACCAAACAACAACAATGAAAACACAAGTAAGAATGCACTGGTCGAGAGAGTTCGACTAGCAAATACCCTCAACTCGAGTAAACATCTATCATAAGTCAACATCTATATTGAAAATAATACAATTTTGAAATAGGTTTGCATGTATGTAAAATATAAAATATATAATGTATATATAAAAAATATTAATATACCATTAAGGTATATAATCTGATAAATATTTCATATAACAATTTAATGAAATAAGCTTTTTAATTCTATCTTTTATAGTCTCTAAGATTGATTTTAGAACGCGATTATCTGCTATATTTTAGAAAGAGATTAAATTATCAATGAGATAAAGTAAACTTAAACTGAAAAGATTTGAAGGCCTGCAGCTCTAATAGTGTGTGAAATTTAGGTGAGGCGTGCTAAGTTGAGTTGGTTGTCAAAGCTGATCACACTGATATATTAATCAATGCTGAATCTTCCTGTTGCATAGTTTTCCACTACGACATTATACCCATTATTGCTGGGTTCAACGTATAAATAAAGAGGCCACAAAACAGAAAAAAGCAAACGATGACGACACCTTGGAGCCCCAAGAGTCTTAAATGGGAAATGGGGAATTAGGGGGAGTTGAGAGATCTCGGTGTGCATGTGTGTCAGTGTGTGTGTGTGTGTGTGTGTGTGTGGTGTGTGGCATCGCAGACGTGAGAAGATGTCTAACACTTTGCAGACAGGTCGACGTCGTTGTCGTTGCACTTGCAAAATCGCATGCAGCCATGTCTACAAAAAAAAAAGTTCACTTTTTTGGTCCACTTTTTTTTGTTTAGTGGCAACAATTGCATTGTTGCTGTTGTTGTTGTTGTTGCTTTTAAGGCGACAGCGACTGCAACTTCGCGTGGGAGTTTGTATTTGTTATTGTTGTTGTTGTTGTTGTTGTTAGTTGTGTGTAGATCGCTATCAGACAAGAGACAAATGGTGTGCGCAATCTTTTACTTTGAATGAGTATGGAAATTATCTAAGATGACACTTTTTTTTACTTAATTTTTTCTCTTTTTTTTGGTAGCACTTTGCGGTGTTGCTGCTGCTCATGATATGTCTGTTCTACGGCTAATGAAGTGATCAAATTTTATGTAACGTTGTTAAATTTTTTTTTTCAATTTTATTCCCAGGCTTATAAAGTTTTATGAGCGCTGTAGAAAGAAAATATTCAACGATAAACTGCAAGATAATTGACAAAGAGCAATAAATAGACAAATCGAGGCAGGCAGGCTGAAAGTCTGAAAAGGGTTTCCATTGCCAGAGCCAGCAAATAAGTAGTTGCCGCTTTGGCATCATGTTGCGTCCCTTGCCCCCGAAACTTACCCCATTGACACAGTTCCCTGCCAGCAGCACAGCAGCGAACACGACAACAAAAGCGATGGACATGCAGGAGGCAAAGAAGCTGCGGGCGGCGGCGGCGGCGACGGTTGGGGAGGAGGAGCGGCTGTTGCTGCTGCTGCTGGCTGCTAGATGAAGATGCTGCTGTCTGCTAACTTGTTGTTGTTGTAGTTGTTGCAGTTGTAGCTGTGGTGATTTGTTCGCTGTTGTTGGGGCTGCCATGATGTCTGTTATTTGTTGGGTTTATACGGCTACGCGGCGTATACGTAATTTAAATGTGATTTTATGTTTGTTTCGTTGTTGTGTTTTCCTATCTAAAATACAAAATCGAAAAAGAGAGAAAAAAAAGAGAAGAGACGAGCTAAGCTAAGTGCCATTAGATGTTATATACATGCACCCTAAGTGTGTGCCAGTGTGTGTGTCGGTGTGCCGGTGTGTGTGTGTATTTTTAGAAAGGAAGCTGCAATTGGAAAATTGTGCTCGACCCAAGCAGAAGCGCGATTTCTTCTGTTTCAGGTTTTTGTATTGCTGACTTGACTTGCAATTAGATTTCATTTTTATATTTTTATTATTTTTCTGAATGGAATGCAATTTAATGTTTGCCACAAATGGTAATGGGCATTTGTGGTTTCGGTGGTTTTTCGGTGTACTTGCCCAGCCAGGAGCCGATGCTGCGGCTGAGATACACAACATTCACTTCTTGCCACATGGCGTTGCATGTGTATTTTTCTATACATTTTTATATTGCTTTTTGATTGCGTTTAATAGTTATCTTGTCATGCGCAGTGTTTGTGGGTGATAATTACAATAAAACTCAATTCGGTGCTATTCGAATTAACTTAATTAAGAGATTGTGTGCCTTTAGAAATGAATTTCGATTTAAAGAGGCAATTTGAACTTCTGGAAACTTTGCATTGGTTAGACAATTCCTATATTTGAGCCTATTTAAGTCTGTCTATTTTCCTGAAGCTGAAAATATTTTATTAATTTTTTATACTAAAGGAAGATATTTGTTTTAAACTAAATTATCCTTTAAATATTTTATTTGAGTATTAATCGGCTTTTAATTGTTCCTTGTTCTGTTCTAAATAAATCTTTAATATATTTCGTAAATATTTTTGTTAAGTATAATTCTTCAAATTTAGATATTTCTTTGGCGGTTTCATTATTTATTTAATATTCCTTTCAAATTAATAATCCTTTGAAATACATAATACCCATTATGATTTGATATTGTTATTGATTCGAATATCTTTGTAAAGTTTATGTAATTAATATCTCAACGTTAAAACCACGCACTTAACTTAACCGCACACTTGAAAAACTTTTGATATGTTTTGTTGATTGTGTGTTTTTTTTTTTTTGGACGTACGTTTTTGGGTCGCGATCTTTGAGCTGCGAGTGGTGCACGTGTTGTCGCGTTTGGAGTTGATGCAAAAGTTAGAAAAAATTTCGCATCAATTTTTGTTTTATACTCAAGAGCAGGTCGAGCGCGGCAACGTTTGCCAGTCGGCTTGGGGGCCAATAGATGAGCGAGCGCCAAAACACACAAAATGCACAGCGTCATCGTCTGCGGAGACGGAGACGGAGAAGCGGCCAAAAGCCACCAACGCCGCAATTGCCAAAGAGCAAACTCATCGTCATCGTCATCGTCATCGCCAGCTCGACGAGCGTCAGCCGAAACTAAAACTAAATCATCGTGCTCCAAACTAAATTGGCGCTCAATTCTCTGGCGCTCTCCGACTACAGACTTGGTCTGCTCTTAAGCTCCCATTCAACGTTAAATAGTGGTCGTTGTGGAAGATGCCGCAGCATCGCGGCATCGCAGCAACGTTGCAGCATTGCTGAGGCTTTGTTTTGTTTACGGCTCTTGTTTGTTTACGTTTTTTGCACATATTTTGTGTCGCAAAAAAACAAAAACAACATTCAAAAAATTCCAAAATTAGTGCACATTTTTAACTTCAGCTCTTCAGCTATTGATGAATGCCAAATAAAAATCTTAGGCAACGAACCTGCAACGTCAACACGATAAGAGTGTTTAAATGGGGCTCTGCAACAAATTTGTTGCAATTAGTGGCGCTTAAGTGTGATAACAACGAAAGACTTGGCCAACAAACTTGTAAGCCTTTTACTAATTATTTAATAGTTGCCATCTCTGAAGCGAATGGATACATTAATAATATATCTGACTAAGAATGTGAGTAAACTATGAGATTCCATGTAATCCTAATGGATATTTAATAACGCAGGCCACAAACTTGATGTATGAAAAGTGAATGGAATGAAAAAACAAGTCGAGTTTTGCTTTAGAGCAAATCATTAATCAAATTTACAAGAGGCTATAGAAGATCTTTTATTGGAAACGTTTTTTCACTTAATAAGCAGATTTTTGTAAGCAGATTATTTAGTAATGCAAAACAGCGTTTTATTAATTTATTAAATACTCAATAAGCTAAATGTTAATACCAGAAATGTATTTGATTCTAAAAGACGATTATTTTATTCAATATAAATGCCGTTTAATGGAAGCAATCAAAAGACATCGGCAACTAACT
Organism: Drosophila fungiperda; assembly: GCA_035042345.1. NCBI lineage: Eukaryota > Metazoa > Arthropoda > Insecta > Diptera > Drosophilidae > Drosophila > Drosophila fungiperda. Next base: position 2,941,411 of record JAWNLM010000278.1, on the reverse strand, counting down.
GTTAATAATGAATTTTACACAATTGTGGACAAATGTTTAACAAACTATTTAAATTTAACAACCAGTACATTTACTGATCTAAGTCAAGTATTTAAATATAAACAATACTAAGCAGTGTGCCGGATGCCGCATAAAGTCGCTTAGTCGCTTTAATTACGCAAATCCCTAAAGCTAAAAAAAAACCCCACGCCGCACATTAATTTTCATTATAAATTACCATACATTAAACTAATTAAAATCAAATGCGGCAATAAATTTGCAGCAGACATTCGCTCTAGAATTGATGCTGCTGCTGCAGTTGCTGCAGTTGCTGCTGTTGCCGCTCACTTTCAAAAGATGTGCAGTGGCAATCCGGTTGGGAGCAATTGAGCCAAGGAATAATATATCGACGGCCACTGTCGACTTCAGTTGGTGGCTTTCAATGCGCTTCAAATGAATCGCATACAGAGACGAATCTTGTGGCTGAGACGGAGATGGAGATGGGGACGGAGACGGAGTCTGAGACTGAGACTCATTCTGGTTCACCTTCGAGAAAAGCATTGCAGCAGCAACAACTAATAACAACAACAACAACAACTATGACAACAAAAAGCGGCGTTTGGCAATGCGGCTGCTGCTGCTGCTGTTGCTGCTTTGGCTCTTGTTGCAGTGTTCAGTTTTACAGTTATTTATTTGATTTTTTGTTATGTCTGTGAGAAATTCCCTTAATCAGCGCAAGTCATTGCAACTGCCACCATTGGTTGCAAACAAGAAAAGTCTAAATATGCTGTTGTGACTGGCGCTGTCTGAAAATGGCAGCCGGTTGCTTTCAGCTTAATTTCGATTTGATTTTATTTACCATTGCTATTATCATTAGGCGTTGGTGCTTGGCATTTCATAATGGACTCCAACTCCAATGCAATTAATATGGCTAATACAGCTAGGCCTCCAATGACTTGTGGCCATATTTTATTAAAGTTTAGTACTTGTTTCACACGCTGCCGCAGATTATATTTTTTGTGCTATTTTTGTTTTTTTCTTTGTTGTTGTTGTTGTTATTTGTGTTTCTATATATTTTTGTTTTGTTGAACCGTTGAAAATTGAGTTGGAGTTGCCCTTGAAGGGGGCAATCCGCTGTCGGCACAACATGTGCCATCATCTTGAACGTCCGGATAATTTGGCTGGCCGTTAACCTTGACTTTTAACCATCCAAAGGTGGCAACATCCACATCCACATCCACATCAAAATCAACAAACAACAGCAGCGGCTTCTTCAATATTGTTTTTTTTCTTAAAACGTGACGAAAACAATGATAAAGTAATTATATTTATACCCATACACATCATATATGTATTGTGTTGCTTTGTTGCCTGTGACACTTGTTGGTGTTGCCCCAAATGGTTTGCTGTGTGCGTCGTCGTCGTTGTCTTATTCTGCTGTCAGTTTTATGGGACATTAGCGCTTTTTAAATGGTTTTTTCTTTGCTATGCTGGGTTTTTGTTTCGCCCAGTCGCTAATGCGATCAAAAGATGCCAAATTCTAACTAAAACGTATTAAATAAGTTGCGTAATGTTTATTTAATAACAGCTTGGGAATTTGTCAGCCAAAACTTCTATATATTCTTTCTAGTCTTAAAGACAAGTCAAAGTCATTTATCAAATTGCTTGGGAAGCCTTTTAGCCTGTTTAAAGTATGTCTCAGCATATATTAAAAGAGGCTCATTCATATCACATTAGCAAGATCAATCATTGTTTACACTTGTATCTAAATTCAAGTACATTCCAATTACTCCAAGTAGCTGCTCATTGATGTTGCAACATCTGAGGCAGTTCCTATTTGTAAGCAATGCTCATATCATTAAATCACTTGAAGTGCACATTTTTCAAAAACAATATCCTCCTTAAAAACACATTATTTCTCCTAAACAGACCGCAACTTGAGAGACGCATTTTGGCAGCAGTTTTAAATTTTCATTGTTCTGGTTTTAAGTGCAGTTTTTTTTTTCCTGTCCATTTTTTGGCTGCTCCTTTCAATGGTTTTTTTTTGGCGTTGCACAAACACAATGCAGCTGCAACTAGCTGATTATTGTGCAAATAAAAGTTCTAATGATGATTTCGGCAACAACAATGCAATTATGCAAAGCAACAACAGCAACAACAGCAACAAAAAGAGGAAGGTAATTAAAGGCAAAAACAAAGACTGGCAACAAGAATATAAAACGAGGAATTATAATTATCATGGCACTGCAATCAACAATGAATATGCTAAACAGAGAACATCCTATGGAGCTGCAACGAGGCACATGCCACATCCGCCACAACAACAGCAGCAACAGCAACAGCAACATCAACAGCAATATCATTATCATCATGATGATGATAATGATGATGTTGATCATCTTCTTCATCTTAGGTAGCCATTTGCGCAATGCGGCAAACCCAAAACCGAAATCAAAGCAAATATCATACATCATCGCAAAGGTTTCCAAATTATATCGGATCGCGGCGTTTCTCCCATTCTCTCCTCTCATTCAAATTGTAGCAAATTGTCGAAGTTTTGTAATCAAACGCGAACCATTCGCTTATTGTTTTTTCTTCTTCTTCTTCTTCTTTTTGTTAGTGTTGTATTTGTTGTTGTTGTTGTAGTATTCACCTCTTTGTATGTTTGCGGCCCAGCAATTTCACACACGCTGACTTTTCGCTAGTTGGCCCCTTAACCAAGCTGCTGCTGCTGCTGCTGCTTCTTCTTCTTTTTTTGCCCATATTAGTTTTCTGCTGTATTTTTCTCTTCTTCTTTAAATTAGGCAGCCTTTTTTTTTTTGCTCACTTGCCTTGGCTCACTTTGTCAGCTAAATTTTTCCCCATATCAAATTGAAATCAAAGATGTTTTGGCAAAGATTTTGTCACATTTGTTGAGGATTAAGCGAAAAAGCGAAACATACCATATAAGGCAGGGGAAAGGGGTGAGCGCTGAGGTAAACAGTACCTTTGCAATTTTTGGTCTCTGATTGATTTTCGGTCGCCACAATTATAGTCATTAGGCCAAGTGACTCTTAAATTATGTCAAGTTGTTAAATTGGGTTGAGTGCTTTTCGAAAGAGAGGATTTATTTTTTTATTTCAATTTGCAACATTTACTGCTGGGGATTCAAGTCGGAGTTTGTCCAGACTTGAATGCTGTTAATTAGCAAATTGCATTGCGTAAGCCAAATTTGGATTGCAGCGCTTATTTCGAAAATATGCCAAATGCAAAATGGAAACAACTTTAAAAAATACGGGTTTAATTGGTGAGCAGAAAATATGTTCTGGAGTCTTAGAAGTCGTCACAATTATTTATAATTCTATTAAAAATTTTATGAGCCGCAGCTGAAGTTAATTTACAATTTATTCTTACGAAATATAATATTTTTCTTGTAGACATTGATTTTTTTACTAATTTTTATAACTTTTAGAATCCGCCTTAAGCTGCCATAAAAAATGTAGTCAATAAAACATTATTGTTATTAATAACAGATTTGTCAATATTTCAAAATTTGTGCAGGCAAACATAAATAATAAACTGCAACTCAAAAAAACGGAAAATGCAATAGAATTTATTGAATTACGGTTGATGAATGCCTCGATGATGGGCAATGTGACAACTGCAACATCAACAATAACAACAACAACAACAACAAATACAAAGAGATTGTCGATGATTGAAATGACTGGCAACGAAGACATCGAAGATTGTTAGAAGGCCAATAAGAAAATACCTCCAAAATGACAATTGAAGGGAACGGGAACTTGAGCGAGTGAAGCGACTACGAATTCCATTGAAGAGCCAAATAAAATAGTTGGACAAGTACAAATGATAACCATGACGTGTTGGCCCAAACGATGATAGACAAACGCTTTCGGCGAGATTTGAACACAAAATGCCAGCTCAAATCGAACCAATAACATCGAAAAAATTATTAAAGCACAAATTGAGACTGGCGGAGTACTGCAAATGCCAGCTGTGGAATCGGATAACCAGTTGGATGATGATTACAAGTGGCAGCATGGGAGGGGGGCGAGTAATAGAAACTATAACGAGGCGCTAACAGGGTCAAAGCAGCATCATCAGCAGCAGCAGCAGCCGCTACAGCAGCCGCAGTGGTCACAGTTGACCGGAATTTTTGTTGACCAGTTTTTGAGTCAGACACTCAATAAATTTGTTGGTTACAAAAAAAACAACAAGACGATGATGCAGCAGCAACAGCTGTAACTGTAACGCTTGTGGCACTGCATACGCCATGTGCCGCCACATGGCTAGTGTGTCTTGTGGCAACCATGTGTGTATTGTGGCGGATATAAAAAATTTGTCGTAAAATCGTTTCGACCTGGAACCTGCTCAGCAAGAGTATTTAGCAATCGTCGTGCTGGGAACAAAGAGTTCTTTCTAGTTTTATCTCGTTGTTGGTTGCATTTAAATCGATATCACAACACAATTGTGGCAAGGTCAGCGGCTGACCAGGCCGACTGCTTTTAGATGATGCCTCAGAATAATTGGGTTGTAAATATGTAATGCTCTCTCATAAAAGACCTTACAAAGCAGCCCAGTCATAAGTCAAACGCTTCAACAAGCACCGAGTTGAATGTTGTTTCGTGTGAATTGAGCAGGCAGACAGACAGACAGACAGACGGACGGGCAGACAGACAGACGGGCAGACGGGCAGTGAGTTGGTGCCAGCCTCCCGAGGTGGAATGGGCACGACCTTTGCCAACTGCGACTTGGGTTTGGACGCCTCCCAATCACGAGCGCTGATCGAAGATGACACCTTCAGTTATTCAGTTATTCAGTAATTCATCCGTATGCATTGTTTGTTGCTTGTCCATAATTGTTGTGTTGCATGACTCAGGCAGCATTGTTGCAACATCCATTCGCTGCTTTTTTGCCTGCTGCGTTTCTTTTTGCCATTGGCAACTTTCAATATTTTATTATTATTATTGATGTGCCATTTGTCTACTTATCATCATTTCGCCTTTTGTATTGCCAAGTGGCTACTGCTGCTCACATTTTTTTGGCAATGGCATTCGATTTGTTATGGTTTTATTGCCGTGGGATCATTAGTGCAAAATTATATTTCACCTTTGAAGCCATCTTGCTGAAATTTTGCTAAGTTTGCTGCTATTCAAGGCAAGGTTGAAATATTTGATATTTGGTTGTTGTACGGCGTTCTATAAATTAAAGGTCACAATGATTATACTCTCCAATCATGCTTACTGCTCCTTGAATATAACAGTTCCAAGTGCGCGTTCCTTTATAGTCACATTTATAGCTAACCTGAGTCTACACATTTGCGTAGCCTGCTATAATTATTGCCCATAAATTGCCAAGTTTCGTATTTGCTATACAATCAGTGGTTTGCGACTTCGCTAAATAAGCTCTGAAACATTTTTTTATAGGGAGTAGTTCACATTTTTAACAACTTTCGATTCATTAAAATTATTTTTATTTTTTAGGACGAAAATTGTGTTTTCAACTTTGAGTGTAGTTTTTATGTAGATTTTGAAAATTGTTACAATTTTTTCCCGACCCTACAGGAATTTTTTTTATATGCAATTCGGAGTTGAAAGTCTGATTATTCCTTAAATTTTGAATTTTTTTTATACTGTTAAATTGATGTCATTTGGCCTAAACAAATATGTCAAAATTTGCGCCTTTAATAAGAGAAGATCTCAGCTCAGCCAATTGTGAACTCTTTCACCTGCCTTAATCCAATTCTCAACATTCTTGTCACGCTTTTGCTGTTTGAATATGAAAGAATTTATTTCGAAAAACAATACGTGCAGCTAACAATAGCCAAAAAGCAGTTGTCATTTGACCTGTGCCTGCCTTGCCCCCTGCTTCAACCAAGCTGACAGACAGATGGAGCAGAGTTCAAGGGTCACACAAGCTGCTTATATTTCAATTGCAATAAATTGTATGTGTTTCTAAGTATTTGCACTCCTTGCTCATTTTGTCGTCTTTTATTTATTTATTTATTTTGCTATTGACACCTCTGTGGAAAGTGGGTTTTTCTGTGTATTTTGTGTATTTTGTGATGTGGCAGCTGCTCTTTTGGCATTGATGTTTGTCTCGAATCAAATGAAAAATTCACAGCTCTCAGTTTGATGAGCAAATAAACAAATTAATAATAAATTTTGCACTTGAATTGCTGTGGCAGCTGCAGCCACAGTTGTGCAACAGGCCAACTAAGCCAACCTCGGACTAGGCCAACCTGACCCAAAAGACGGCAAATCCTTGTGCCTCTTCCACCAGTTGCTCTCTGCTAAATGGTCTGTGTAATTGCATTTGACGCCATGCGGCATCTGTTTGCTTTCTGCTGGTTAGTTAAATTCTCACTACCAAAAAGTGTTGCCATCTTTTGAATAGCCGCAAAAAAAAGGCTAACTTTTAAGAGGTATTTTATTTAAACACATTTTAATCAAATTGCATTTTTAACCTGAAAACAATTGTTTTTTTTTCTATATTTCCTATATTTTCTAAGTGTAAAAAAATTAATTTCTTTAAATTAAAAGTAAAGAAATCTTCTCGTTTTTTTAAATTTATAATTTTTGAATAATAAATAACATTTTCTAAAATGCAAATCATATTTATCTGTTAGTTAGTTAATTAGTTAGTTCTAGTTAGTTAGTAAATATTCAACTTTTTAGCTTTTTTCAAGCCACATTTGCATCAAAAAAGGCTGACTGAGCAACACTGATTCCAGCCATGGCTGACAATCTGCGTGTTTGTCATAATGAACAGAGCCAATTGCAATCAGAGGAAAGTAAGGCTCATAGATTGGCAACTGAAACTGCTGTTTGCAGTTGGCTTATTCAGCCACTGATTTGTGGCATTTGAAGTTTGCCGTTTTGAATTAGGCCACAAGTGGGGCAATCATTTGCCCGACTTATGTTTTTTTTTTTGTTTTTTAATATAGTCAGCACTTTTTTTGCGATGAATATTAAATAAATTTGCAACGGGCCAAAAAAGCGCAAACATGGAAAATACGCAGAAAAGTTTCACTTTTAATTGCAATCAATGCGTTTTGAATGAGGCACTGAATAACTGCAACTGTCAGCCAGGCAGAGAATCACACTAACTGTCTCAGTTAGCCAGGCTGAAACCAGGCAAACCCCAAATCCAAACATAAACTCGAGTTTGCCTCGATTTGACATGAATTTGCTGACAGAAAGTTTTCTGACTGTTGACATGTTGATAGAATGGAGGGGATGTGTGTGTGGGTGGGGGGGGGGGGGGGAGTGTGATAGTGGTTAGCTAAACTTGGTTGCAATTTAAATTACAAAATCATCCATGTCAATGACAGAGACGAAGCGGGAGAGGTAAAGATGGATTTTGATTTTGAAATTTTAGTGCATTTGTGTTTTGTAATTAGACCCCAAAACAGATGTTGTGTGTGTGTGTGTGCCTGTTGTTGTGCAGCTTAATGAGGCAATACTTTGAACACTAGCCACTACTAAGAGAGGCAGTTCTCACTTAGCCAAGAACAGCCATTCACATGCCACATGCCACTTTTGTTGCCATACAAATTGTAAAATGATCGTCGATGCTTGTTTCTGGGTGTGTCCTGTGTGTGTGTGTGTGTGTGTGTGTGTGTGTTGTTTTGTTTTTGTCTATCTGCTAACAGTGAAATATAATCGCTCAAATTGGTTGCAGTGATTACTTGCCACACACACAAACACACACACACACTGAAAGGTGTGTTCTGCTGCACATTGTTAGCCATATTTTGTAGCTCTTTGCAGATTTTGTTAAATGCGCAAATCGGCTTACAAATCTGGTGAAATACTTATCGAAATGTGCACAAATGCAAATTAGATTGAATTGTATAATTTGAAGAGTTAAATACTTGAATTTTCGCTGACAGTAATTTTCACTTAAAAAACTCTTTTTTATCCCATCGAATTTTTTGCAAATTTTAAAGCAGTTTAAGCCAAGAAATTCTTTTAAAACTTAATCGAGTTTTGACAAAGTTTTTGTGGAAGATTTGAAAGCATCTCGAAGTGAATTTTAAGTTTTTGAATGAGTTGCTAAAATTGTGTTTATATATTTAAGTTTCAACAAATTCCTCTTTTTCTCAACTCAACTTCAAATTTCTGGCAGGCATTTTAGGTTGGGCATCAGAAATAATTCAGACCAGCTATTTTTGCTTCGTTTTATTTTTAATTAAATTAAATTTATATTTTTACTTTATTTAATTGAATAATAAATAATAAAAATCGATGCTAATTTTAATGCAATTTTATTGCCAAGAAGAATTTGTAATTAAAGCCAAGCCACAAGTCAATCTCAGACAGTTTATTCATTTAGTTGCATAACTAATTCCACTTCTAAACCAGATGTTGCAATTTTATAATATTACTTTCCCTTGCACACACACACACACATACACACGCACACACACACTTACACACAGATATGTGTGTATTTATATATATGTAAGTAAATCTGTTTATTTTGCTTTATTTATGGTTAGTTGTGGTTTAACTGTTTGTAAATCGTAGCAATTTAATGGGTTATATTAGTTTTCAATTGTGCAACGGACAAGGTGCGGCAATGTGGCAAATGGAAATTGACATATGAGTTGGCACATTTGGGGTCAGCCACGCCCTTTTTGACAAACTTCAATTGATGAGAATATGCTGGTTGCTGGAGAGTCCTTGTCTGTTATCCCCTGTGTTTGTGTCAAGGACCATATTTCCACACACACACACATACACACTCACAGAGTTAAACAACAATAGCAGTGGTTAAAAAACCCAAAAACCTAAAAGTGGACGCCAGCAGCAGCAACAAAAGCAGCAGCACATGTAATGCTACTTTTGACAAGGATATACACACCTACACACACACACACACACTCGTACACACACACGCACATACGCACACACATATCGAGAAACATTTACAGTGTCGATGATGATGCGTCAATGCATGCAAATTTTGCTTGCCACAAATAAGTTGGCAAAGTGGTTTTCGGGTTTTGGGTTTTTGGGTTTTTGCTTGTTGCTGCAATTCGATCATTGTTGTTGTCTTTGCTGTTGTTGCGGTTGTTTTTGTTGTTGTTGTTGCTGTGGTTGTTGACTGTGCTTAACTCAGCTCAATAGCTGTGATTTGCATAATATGGCAACGCCATGCAACAATTTCCTGTTGTCGGCCCAGCGCAGAGAACGGGGAACGGGGAGAATATTGAAAAACTACAACACAATTTATTAGGCTTCCAAATGAGAAATCCAAACTAAATAACAGCCAATTGGCAGCTGCTATTGTTGTGAGTAATTTTTTTCTTTTTTTTTTTCTGGTGGTTTTTTTGGGGCACTCAATCATACAAACATTTCAATATTTTGCAAGCAGGCAGACTAAACCAATATTTTGTCAGTCATTGAGTGGAGCTCCCTCCCCACTCACGCCCCTTGCAGCCGCCAGATTGACATGGTCAATATGCAAGCTCTTAGTTAATAGGATTTTCCATCGTTTGTTGTTGTTGTTGCAGCTGTCTGTTTATGTTTAGCCAACATTCAGTTTTATATATCTGCACAGAGTACAAAACCGGAAATTGCGTGCTCAGCATTTCTGTGTGTGTGTGTGTGTGTGTGTGCATGTGTGTGTGTGCATTTGTGTGTGTGGTGTGTATTGTTTGCTGCACTGTCCATAATTTTTGCATTTGATTGCGGTAAATCAAATAATTGTCAAGCAGTTGGCAAGCAAGCGAGTTAAATAAATCAATAAATTAAATTAAATAATTAATTCAAAAGCAGCAATTGCAGCTGCAACATATAAATTCCAATTGGAATTCAGCAGTTGCCTGCTTACATCAAATTTGTTGCATACGCACAGGCGTCGCCATTAAATTGGTGACATGACAGAGACGCTCTCCGCTCTGTAAGTGTGTGTGTTTGTGTGTGTGTGTTTGTGTGTGTTAGCCATGTTATGGTCATTTTATGCATTTGCTTGTTCTACTACAGCAATGCGCTGACTGTGAATTTGTGCAACTCCTTCCCCTACCCCTAACCCCCCTCTAAATTGACAAGTGCATTTTGGTGGGAGTGGCAGGATGTGACAAGAGGGCAAACTTGACAGTAGCAAACGCAAAGTAACTGTAACTGTGTGGCAGAAGTGGTTGCAGCTACAATATTTGATAACCCACAACTGAGCTAAGTGTGTGTGTGTGTGTGTGTGTGTGCTCAAGTGTGTGAGCCGTAAACAGAGGCTTCAAACATCATTTCCTATTGACATGCATTGCGGACTTTCTTAGCGCTGCTCAAACTGTGCCTCCCATTACATAATTCAATTTGTGTGTGTTAACCGCTTAAAGAGCAGCTCAAATTTTGAATATATTCGCAAATTACTTAATTCATTATAGTTTATCAGTTTAGCAAAAGCTTGCTTAACTTGTAAACATAATTTTCTAATTCCACTCAAATGGCAACTCTAAGCACAAATTTGGCAAATGATAATTCTGCCATATGGCAACGCTGAGCAGTTCATTTTGAGATGTAAATAAAAAATGCACTTTGACAGCATTTAAATATTCAGTTTTAGCTGTTCTGCTTGCAATTTGGAGAGCCGCAAATCTGACTGGGTTAATCACAAAAGTTTTCACATGAAAATGAAGTTTCAATTAATTATGCAACGCACTCAACGCAGATTTATGTCAATTTGGGGGCTAAGTTTCTAACTGGCATTATCCACTTGGCCACTCGTCAAAGTACCGTTTGCAGGCCAGTTTGGGCAAATAGGATTTTGTAAAAGCAATTGCAGAGCACAGAGCGAGTGCACATCAGTAAATCAGCAACAGGCATTTAACAATTTTAGCTTCAGCCATGACCCCAACAATTTTGGGGGCAAGCATGCAAGTGACCTCAATTAAAATACCTCGCATTGCAGCAGCAGCAGCAGCAGCAGCAGCAGCAGCTCTATTAGCTCTAATCAGAGCTAATTCAGCTGCCACACACACACACACACACACACATTTAGTGAATAGGATAATATGGGTGTTTGGAAGGCGTTTGTGGAACATGTGGCAAGTGGCAGGCGGCAGCGGAACAAGGAGACGCAATCATAAAATCTGTGCACTGCAGCAAGTAAGTTTGCATTTAGAGACTGCATTGCACTGCTGCAAATCTTTGCTGATGACAAATGTTGCATGCGCTTTACATTTCCAGTTGGCAGCTGGCAGCTGGTCGATTGGCCCTGCAACACTGGCGAGTGCTGGTCAGTGGGCTCAGTAAGTTACAACATGCATCAGACGCAGTGGCAGTGGCAGTGGCAGTGGCAATGGCAGTGGCAGCTGCATTGGTCACTTATTCTTATTGAAATGCAATGCCAGAATTGGACATGTTACGTGCAACGTTCTGCAAGTGTGCCGCAAACAGTGTTGGCAAATTGAACTACCTCAAAAATTCTGCACTTTTAGCCAACTGAAAAAACAAACTTTTAACCTGAAAGTAAAAGTAAAAGTTTTATCTTGGCAGCAAATAGAATTAAACATTTAATTAGTATGTAAAATTCTAATTCGATTTATTCTTGCATTTTTATTCTAAGTTTTATTTTTGCTTCTTATATTTATTTTTCTTTATAAAATTTATTTTTTGCATATTATATTTATTTATTTGTTTTTTCTTGTTAAACTGTTTCGCTGGTTGCCCATTAATATTTGGCAACACTGACTTGGAGCCGCTGCTCAACTACTCATAAGTGCTGGGGAGTAATGTGACTGAAGCAGATGCCCCAACTGCCTCAACTGGAGTCTGTGGCACTGTTGCAGTGAACTGCAGTGGTCGCTTTTGGACATGCGTAATTAGGTTTGTTGTTGCCACTAAATATGCGTGTCAAGTTCTAAATCCACTCTTGCTGTGCGTGCCTTTGCCACTGTGTGTATGTGTGTGTGTGTGTGTGTGTTTGTGTGTGTGAGTGTGTGGCTAATAACTGCATAGGCATAGTAGGGAAATGTTAATGTCTAAAATATGTGTGTGGTCATCTTGTTGGAGCCTTGTTGATTATGTTGCTTTTGTTGCATGCATAAATCATAATTGAAACCTCATTTCCGTTGCAGGCACATTTCACACGCCGAGTGGTCAAGTGCCACGCCCACAAGCAAGCACATAATTTGGGTTTTGCTTTAATAATAATAAACTGTCATCATCAATACGAACAATTGACGGCAATTGCGGTTGCTGCTGCTGGCTGCTTCTGTTCTTGGCAAGTTTGTCAAACTGAGCCAAGTCAATTGCTATGTGGCTGGGTGTGTCTGTGTGTGTGTGTATGTGTGTGTGTTAACGTATGGGGAATTACAATGAGGCAGCAAAGTGTTGGTGCTTTTGCTGGCAAGCAAATGCAATTATTTACATACTTTTAGGCGCACGCTGTAAATGGGCAGCCCAGTCAGAAAGTAGCACACGGCAAAGAGTAGCAGAAAGTGTTTTGCAAGCCTATTCAAAGTGGGATTTAATGAGTTTGGCTGGCATTCTGTCACTGGCACAGACAGTCCGTTATTCAAGCACTCAAGGCACACACACACACACACGCATACACATACACACACTGCATTTAGCTGTTGTACTTGTTGCTGTGTTGATCATTTCAATGACGTCGCCTAGAAACAGACAGCCCTCAATTTTCGACAAACGCCCGAAAGTAGGCAACAGCTTTTTATGCCGTTACATTTGTTGCTCACTTGCTTGATTGAAAATGTAACAGCAACAACAATAACTGCAGCGACAGGAGCTGCAAACTCTCTTTGACTGTCGCTTCCAGTAAGAGCAAGCGCTGCAGTTTGCTTTCTCTCTCTCTCTCACACTGTCTCTCTTTCTGCTGTTTCATTCCACTGCATTCCTGGCACTTAAGAGAGCGTGCGCAATCGCTGCTCTGCTGCCTTAATACTGTTGCGCTCTTTTGTTCAATATGCATTCGTCAACTGTTTGCTCTTTGCTTCAACTTGCAGTCGCACGAACTCTGACCCTAGACAACATAAATTTTATTGTGTGTGGAACCTTTTTGTTGTGCCTGTGCACGTGTGTGTGTGTGTGTGTGTGTGTGCTGGAGAGGCAGGGACATGGAAGCACCACATCGAATTAGTTAATTGCATAAAGCAGCGCAGCCAGCCGATAAAACCAACACTTTGGCTGACAAAGAAGCGCAAATGCGTCGACTAAAAAACACAAGTAGAGAGAGAGACAGAGAAGGATTGTGTGAAAGAAAGGAGAGGGGAAGTAGTAAAAGTTATTTGCAGTTAGTTACTTTTCCTGTTGTTCAAGTTTAAGTAAATGATTTGTCATTGAGCTCTGCCAAAAGGGTATCAACACTTTGTCATGCAATTTGTAATTTTTGTGTAAGCTTAACTAAAAATGTAATTTTTTATGTATTTTTATATATTTGAATTGAATTTACAAATGGGAATATTTAATGATATTTGTTAGGTTACATTTCTATTGCAAACATGTAGATTATTCTGGTACTTTCGCAAAATTATTATTATTATGGAAGTGTTTTTTTTTTTCGTAGAGTTCTTAATCTTCGTCTGGCAAAAGAAGTTTGTTTGTTACTGCTCACTTTGGCAAATCGCCCCACTGCAGCAGTACAAATGAGTTGAAATTTATGTGCTGACGGGTTAAAGCAACACTCAGCACCACGGACAAACATGTTGCACCTCTGTGTGTGTGTTTGGGTGCAACTAACAAATATTGCAAATAGCCAAGAGCGTGCAGCGAACAGCTAACAGCCAACAACTGGCAAGCAACTTGTTATTGTCAGTTGAATCACTTCTGTTGAATGTGCGCATTGTTCGTAAGTCATTATTGTCGTTGCTGAAGTTGCTGCCACACCGGAAATGTTCCGGCAATTGCTGGCAAGGACATTGCATTACAATGGCGCCATTGGTGTTAAGTCTGCGGGGTGTGATGATTGCAAGGGATGAGCGGATGAGCGGATGAGCTGGGCGGTGGATTGGCTGGTTGTGTGTGCGCTAATCACTTGAAGTAAACACTGCAGTAAACATTATTCGATAGATATCACGTAAAGTTGAAATCAATACACTAATTGGCCACTAACTATAATTGTTATTATTTACCTGCTTAAGACTTGGCAAATGTGTGTGATAACATTTAAGTATCCCTAATTTGATAGGCCCTTCTTTTCAAATCTGATCTGAGCTTTACAATGTAATACTAAAGAATTTTCGTGAATATTTTTTATTAAACTGAATTATTCCATTAGTCGCAACTCGTTTGCAATTCTAACGAAAACATTATTTAATTATTTTGTGCATTCGCTCAGTCGGTTATTTTCCATGTCCTTGCATTTGCATGTCAATTTTCCGGTCATTTTTGCAAATTAATATCGTAAACAAAATAATCAACCAAAATATACAATTTTAAACAAATAAAACAAGCAACAAGCAAAATAAGAGCGAAAAAAAAGGAAAACCAATTGGCTTGCGAGCATTTTCCATGCGGTTCCGTGCAAATAACTGAAGCGTCAAAACAATTTTAAAACACGCTCAAATAAACGTGTGACAGCAAAAAAAAAAAAGAAGCAAAATAAAACAAATAATATAATGAAGCAACAACTGACAAAACAATAAGGAATTAAATCGGCGCGGAAAAAACAACATTTGTGGAAATTAACTCAAACAGGAGCAGCGCATAAATCATATGTTGCATGACATGTGTGAAATTACTTAATTAAATTAATTTTTGGACTGCGCACAAAGTGCACAAGTTGTGCTATAAAAAAATGCTGACAAATGTGTTTAATTTATGACGTGTCATTGCATTGCCTGAGCGATTTCGGCAACTAATTAAAACGGCTGACACAAAATTGATGAGCGATAATTTATGGAATGCAAAACGAGTAAACAGCCAAATGAACATAAGAATTAAGATTACAAGAGACTTGGCTAAAAAAAATAAGCTAATAACTATTCCAAGCATGCTGGAAACATTTGCTCCTATTTACATAACTAAAGTGATGAGAAGAGCAAGCGAATAAGTAGGATTAGAATAGACAAAAACTCTGCGAAATGGATAAGTCATGTGTAATCCTTGTTCTGCTCTAAACAAGCTGGTAACTATTACTACTATTATGAACTTACCCCTAATTTGGAAACTATTAGAGTAATGATTTCACACAACAGCTTTCCAAAACACATCAGCTTAAGACGGATTACAATAGGGTTTTGCCAAAAACTACACTAATCATACTGAAAACAATTGCAAATATTAAGTCTTTTGCAATGATTCCATTTTAAACGTGTTTCTATAATTAACATAATTAGACTTGTCACTTTAACACAACAGCTATTCCAATCCAAGGAACTAAGCATTATTCATCTTCCTCAATGTGTTTATTTTTAGCAGAACAAAAAAAAACCCGCAAATTAATTCCAAGTCTTGTTTTTGCAATTTCTATGCCAAAATTGCGTCAATTAATTGTGTTGCCTACTTTTTGGGGCAGCAATTCACAATTGTTTTTGCCCGTTGGAATTTAGCAAGTTTTTGTTAGCAATTTGTAGGAAAACAAAAAGCCTTAAAGACATTGCACGCATACTCCGCGTTGACTGCAGTGCTGTTGCCTAAACAACAATGCGTTGAACCAAACCAAGCCAAACACCCGCCGCCCTTTGTGGCATGCATGTCACAATGCGGCAAACAGCAACAACAAAACATTTAAATCAAAATGATAAAGTTGCATACTTGAGCAGAGTTATGCGAGGGCGTTCGAGGAGTGGCAGTAATGGGGAAAAGGGGGCTGGCCGTGTCAAGGATGTGAAGCTAAAGGGGGAGAGATGAGCTGCAAGCTGCAAGCTGAGGCAGAGCCAGAGCAGAGCAGAAAGCGGCAAATAAATATGAAAACATTTTTTCTCGTTGCGGTTACATTTAGTTATTTTTGTTGCAACTACCGCTGTTGCTGTTGCTTTTGCTTCTGCTGTTGCTACTTGTTGTTGTTCGTTGTTGCAGTCTGCCTCAACAAGCGTGCAAAATAATATGCCAACAACAATGGCAGTTGAAACACAAACAACGCAGCAGTAGCAAAGTTGAAAGCAAAAATAATAATAGCTAGACCCCGATGTATTGTTGTGTTGCAACAACAACCTTGTTGCATGCCACATGTAAAACGCAATGACAACAGCAACAACAACAACAACAACAATAGGAACAACAATTTGATGCCAACAGACACCGCACCAAAAGATACTCGCAGTTACAGCTATTTTCATTTTGTTGTTACTCCTTGTCTGCCTATTCGTCTGTCTCTTTCCGTCTCCCTGTCCGCCCGTCCGTCCGTCCGTCCTTCCACTCATCTGTCCGTCTATCTGGCCATCCTTGCCACATCCTCTGCTTTGAACGTTTAAAATTCAGCCAGCCCACAACTGGTCCGACAATGTGCTTAAAATTCATTCAAATTATTTGAATTTCGTTAAACTCTTTTAATTAGTTAACTAGTTTAAGTAAATTGTTAAGGAAAGCGGAGAAAGGACAGCAGAAAGCGTTTTAAGTACTATATTAAAAATGTTAGACACATATTTTTGGAAAACTATTTGAAAATGCAAAGAAAAATGCTTAAAAGCTTCAGTAAAAGTTTAGTTTTGTAAGTGGAAGAATTCGACAGTCAGCTAGAATTTTATATACCTATATTTAATTAAATTTTTAACAACAAATATTGCAAACAGGTAAATGCACAGATTTGATGACTATAAACAGCATTTACATGTGATGATCTCTGTACTCGACTTGATGGTTTCAATAGTCGGGCAAAATCAGAGTACATTAATTTGCCTAAAAAAAACCACTAACTCTTCTTTACTAACGCTTTTCCGAATATCCATTAAATCTGCATATCGTGGATTTCATTTCCATTTACATTTCATCATCCAGCCATAGACAATTTCTAATGTATTCCATTCACAATTTTGGTTTTTGGTTTTGCATTGCGCTAAAAATGTTTTGTTGACAGTTGCACAAGCCAGCACCGCACCATGACCTCCAACCTCTCCCAACGCCCACCTTGCACATCTAAGACACACACACACACACACACACATGGTGAACAGTTGCCGCGGTTGTCCCATTATTTTTGCTGTTGCAGTTGTCGCAACTCTTCGTTTGTTGTTTCTATTGTTGCCATAACTGTTTTTGTTTATGCTGCATTTTTTTGCCTGTATGTGTGTGTGTGTGTTTTTTTTTTTGGTATAGTGCCATTATGTTATTGTTATTATCAACGTGACATTTGATGCTGAGACTGAAGCACAGACAGTGATTTCCTGCACTGTTGACCTGCCTCCTCTCCTCTCTCCTCTCTCCTATCACTTATTGTCACTTTGACAGGCAGTCAAAAGGTCAAAGAGTTTGGATTTGGCTCTAAGTGCTTTTGATTAAGGCAAAGAAAAAAGAATTTGTCAACAGCAGAGATTGAAAACTATAGAAAATTTAAAGAGCGTGATTTGCTTTAGATAAAACCACAGCCAAGTTAATTATACAAAGAGTTTCTATAATATAATTTGGCAATCTCATTTAACTTGTAACTGTTCATATTAATTATTATGAAACTATTCCGTGTTAGCTGACAGTTTGTTGACAAATAATGAGTTGAGTGATTTGGCAATTTGGCTTCCCATTCTGTCGCATTGACTTGGATGAAGACGGAAAACTTGCTCAGCTCTCAGATAAAGTCGCTTAATTTACAAATGATCTTTGTCGCTGCTCAGTTTAAGGTTTTAAGCATTTGCCTTGAGTGAGGGGAATATGAATAGTTGTTGGCCAAGTATCTTGACTTTGGCTTTCAGCTGAAACTTACTTAAGCGACCTTCACCGGAAAACTCTTGAAAACTCTTGCATATATTTCTCTTATGAATAGCAAGTACTTTGCAAGCCATGGCTGTTACTCGCACACACACATACACACACCCACACACACACACACTGCTGTTGCACGGTGCGTATGATAAACGCAAGCAAAATTCGTTGGCTCGTTGAGCATACGTCGCGATGCATGCCCCGCTTGTCGAATATATGCTTAAGTTTCAAGCGCTCTCGAGTGCACTTAACTAAAACTGAGCGTTGATAAAAACAACAACAACTGCAACAACATCAACATCAACAAGTTCATAGCAACTAACGGCAGTGGCATGCAGCATTTTATTAAAGTCTTCCACTGAAATTGAAGCGACTTAAAATACGTTTAAGCGCCTCAAGTAGCACAATTCTACGACTATCAAACAAAACTTTCTATCAAAGCTGCAGCAGCAGCTAGAACAACAACAATAACAACAACAACAACAACAACAACAACAAAAAGTGTCATCAAACAACTTGCAACAACAATTCGCACACATGAGTTATTGCATTGTCGCCGGCGTCGTCCTCGTCAGCGTCATCCTTTTCGTTTCTTTTGTGGCTGGCGGCCTTATTCAGATGGTGCTACTGCTGCTGCTGCTACTGCTGCTGCCTGCCTGCCATGCTGATCCCTGCCGCTTGTTGTTGTCGCGACAGACGGATTTAGTGGCGCTTAGCATACAGCAAAAAAAAAAAACACAGAGCAAAGCAAACGTTGAACGCAAGAAATGCAAACGCCAACTATAACTTCACTGCTCCACCAACCCCTAAGCAGCCTTAGCCACTTTAGATTAGCCTTCAAAAAGTGCGGACACACATTGACTGTCCGTCCGTCCCTCCGTCCGTCCTCGCCTAGCCAAACCCATTTTAAAAGTCTTTGTCTCGCGTTATTTGTTAGCACTTCAAAAGGATTTTAATCAAAGTTTTCAAGTGGCACAATGTCATACTCTCTCTCCCTCTCTCTCTCTCTCACTCTCTCTTATCCCTCTCTCTCTCTTTTTTTGCTGTATCTTCCATTCTTTTAAAAGTTTTTGGTCTGAGTGCACTCATTGCTGGCTGCAGCTCGCCTCTGCTGCTCTGCTTGCTCCACAGAGATTTATTTGGCATCGCTCACTGTGATTTAATTATCTCTTTTCGCCATTATTTTTTTTTTATCTCTTTTTCATTTTTTTTTTTTGTTTTTTTTTGTAAGCTACGCATAAAATTTATGCGACCCGTTGAAATAGATTTGTGAATGGTGGCATTCTTAGTTGCACTGATGTCCATTATCCAGGCTTATGTTACAATTGCGTTGCCGTTCGAAACTTTCAATTGATTTAATTAAATGCAACAGCAACAAAAGCCGCAGGAACTACTCTCAAACTGAAAATATTCATTTTGCGCACATTTTCCAACTTTTCACTTTTGCTGCGGTTGACACCATGTACCAGAACTACTGTTCGTGCAACCCCCCTATCCCCTCCCCCATCCCTGTCACTCTCTTCTTCCTGGTCAGAGTCGTTTGTGTCCTGTGGCCACTTGTGGCACTTAACAATTTTGGCAGCTCCTCGTTTTCAAGTTGTCTCGTCGTTGCCACATTTTTTGACGACTCACCAAACCCAACTCTGTGTGTCTCTGTCTCCCTATCCCCCTGTCTGTCTCTCTCTCTCTCTCTCTCTCTCTCTCTGTCTCATACCCCTTGCCTTTGATTGACTGGTTGCGTGTTTGCGACACAAGCCAAGTGCTTAGGCCGCTGTCAAAGCGCCATACGAATGGATATGAGTACTTAGCGCACTCGTCATCATCTCTACCAAACTTGGAACTAGAATTAGTAGCACCACAAGTGCTTGTCATTGAGATGCACCGAAGTTAGCTTTTAACGTTGATGGCAGCAAACAGCAGCAAAAAAAAAAGTATCCCTTTATCTACATAAATGGCTTTTAACAGGGCTGCAGACTAGTTGTTCCTTGGAAATCCAAATTCATGTCAAGCGCAATGCATGCGACGCATGATAACTTAAAAATAGACAAAATATTTTCTCTTTACTTGAGACTTACATTTTACTGAATTTTTGAAATTATTTTATGATCGAATATTCAAAGTATAAGTGTACAAAATAGATTTAGCTTTCTTCTTCTACATTTCAATTGTCATTATTTTGATAAAAATGTTCAATCAAAAATAAAAATTACTTTTCTTAAGCAATCGTATTTAATATTAATTTTTATCCTCAGAGTTAACTAGTTAAAGCAAGAATTTTATCATTTATTTTCATATGTCCTTTTTTGCGCGTCAAATATTTATACATATACCGCAACTACTTGCAGCCCTGCATAAATAACGACGGCACACACATATCACATATCGCTTGCAATCATAACGGTACATAATTGTCACCGCATTTGTTTTGTGTGCTCTGTTGAAATGCAGACACACAAATCCAAAAAACAGTGCAAAAGTTAAGCCATTGAAGTGAAATTGATGCCATATCCTAAAAGTATGCAATGCTTTTTGCTCGCATTTTGTGTTTCCTGCTGCTGTGTTAATTGATTTGATTAATTTAATGTTCAAAAAATATGCAAATCATTTTGCCAATGAAAGCAACAAAAGCCAAAAATGGCCAAAAGAAAATAGCGTGAAACTTTTGTATGTGTAAATGACTGAATGCGTGTGTGGAATGAAGTTCAAGCGTAAACGTAATTAAAATAGTTGAATATTCGAATCAATAAACAAATTGATTATGCAAATTTTCTGTTTATTTGCCTGTCAGTTGGCATTGTTCATGTGTGTGTGTGTGCGTGTGTGTGTGTGCGTGTTGGTTCGTATGTGTGTGTGTGTGTGAGTGAGTGTATGTAGAGTGCAATTTATTTATATATTGTTGTCATATGCGGATGTTTCGTTGTGTTTGAGTATTTGTCTGTTAGGCATTAATTGCTTTTGTTGCAGTGCTCAAATTGCTTGCTTGCTTTATTTTAGCAAAATTTATATGAATTTAATGCTCAATCGGAGCGGAAATAAAAACGTCGTTGTATTTAGTTTTTTGTATTCGCTTTGTGAGACTGAAAAATCATGTGAGACTGGAAAAGCGGAAACGGAAATCCAGGCTGGCGGGGGGCTGGCTGGCAAAGTGTTGACTGTTTTCGTAATTGAGTTATTTTTGTAATTTATAAAGCTTCGCCGGATTGCAATAATGAAGTGTTGTGTGTGTGTTTGAAATGTGTTTTTAATTAAACATGGGCAACAAAATAGAAATAACAATTTGTAACAACATAAACAAATGAAAATCAAATTATCGTAGAAATCAGCAAATTGAATGACCATTTTCCAGTCGATGCCATGCAATTGATAAAGATAAATTGCCGCATAAATTGATTGAAGAATGCTTTTGCACAATGGTTAGTTAGTTCATTTAATTTTGCATTGAGACAAATTGTGACATTAAATCTGATTAAACCTACCTGAAACATTCGCTTGACAAATGTTTATTCATATGTTTACAACTACTTCAACTGCAATTTGAAAAGTGCCAACATTTCAGCGATAGTAAATCTATTGAAAATTAAATAATATATCAAATTTATTTTGAGACGAATTCAAATTTTCATCTGTCATAACTTCGTTAATAATAACTTTGTACTTTTGTTTTGACATATATATTAAAACTGCATTTAATGTTAGCAACTCGGAATTTATTTATAAATTCTATAACGAAATATATTTTTGAGGACAGCTCCAAATGAGCTTTTTATACGCCTTTTGAGGGTATTACAATTTTGTCAGGAAGTTTGTAAAGTATAAAAGAAGACGACTCCGATCCCATTAGGTATTTATATATTATTTGTGATCTAGAATTCGGATATCTAAAAACAATCTCGTAAAATTTTAATAAAACATTATCGAATACCAACAAAAAATATATCTTATCGGAGTATTCATAATAATATTTATGGGTATATTCGTAGTGGAATTGAGATGCCGGAAATTTAATACCGATCGACTAGGATCTACGAATATATAGCCTAACCTCAGATTTTTGTTTGTTTTTTCAATCGAGTCTGTTGCTATTGTTTCTATCACTTTCTGTTTCTGCATCCTGGTTTAAGCCAGGTTGCCTGCAACCGACTTGTTGTTGCCAGTCAGAGTCGTTGCGTGGCTTTCAAATCGCTTAAATTGCCTGTGAAAAGTCAAAACGAAGACTGTGCCACATTGGTATAAGCTGTCTCCCTGTTGCAAGCTTGCGCTTCCGCCTGCTGTGGCGCCTAGCGGGCAAAGATGTCAAGATGTCGTCTACTTTTGTGTGGTGCATGCCACTGTCTTCCTGACTGTGCCACTGATGCACTACGGCAAATTGTTGCATCCGTTTTCTTTTAGCTCTTGCCGGTCTGTCGAGCGTCGGCTGCGACGGGGGAGTGGTCGGGTGGCGGTGTAAACAAGCAGCTTGCAATTCACATTTGCATGTATGTTGCTGCTGTTGTTACTGTTGCTGCTGTACCAGTTCCTGCAATGGCTTTTTCCTTTTACACACACATACATACACGCACCCATACACACACACACTGGGAGCCGCTTATGTTGTTTGCTTTCGTTTTGCATTGTGTTCTTCTTGTTGCTGTTGCTTTTACAACGCAAATTGCCTTTAATTCATTTTCCGCAATTACTGCAGGCGCAAACGTGGCCATCGAAACAACATTTGGCCATTGGGCGTCGCATTCTAATTATCATGCATGTCAACCGGAACCAACTCAAGCCCAAACCCCGCCCCAAATCAACCCATCGGTCACTTCTTATACCATCAGCATTTTTCACATTGAAAACGTATTCCATTTGCATGCCTTGAGGGGAGGCCTAGTTTTAGCCGGAATTCCATCTCCATATAAATGAGACCCCCATCCATATCCACCCCCTCTCGGCCATTGTCATTCAGGTTAAGCGCATTAAGTGACCCACACTTCGGCGAATGCTTCGAGTGCTCCCAGCTAATGTCTCTGATGTCGCTGATCAATGTCAATCGACCCACGTAGCAATAGACGTAGACGCAGTCAACGGCTCCATGGGAACGCCCCTCGTTTCCTATTCTCAACTAGGCTCCAAGGCATCACGGTCGCATACAATTAACGAGCCAACGTAAACAAGACGTGGCAGCAACAACAATAAACTCTGGACATGAGTACAGAAATTGTACACAGCCTGATTAGATTCTCTTCTGGGCTTGCCTCCAATTTGAGACTGATCAACTTAATCATCAACTTATCGTAAAGCTTGATAAAATGGAATATCTTTAGTATGATACAAAAATATTTTAAAATATTAATAATTTTGATTTAATAATTATCTAAGTAAAGTCTCAAGTTAAGCGATATTTTAATTAATTAATTATTAATTTTTAAGTAAGTTTAGTTTGCATACAACTCATCTCCAGTGACCGGGAAGCAATCAGGGCGAGGCACACACTTGAGTGCAGCCCCAGTAACAAATGGGAACTGTGACAGTGTCAACTGCAGTAACGGGAATTGAAAACTGTTGCGACTGTTAGCCGGAAGTAGTGCCGTTATTTGGGCAACTTGCAGCTAGAGTTGTTAGTTGGAGCGATGCATGCTGCACGCTGCACATTTTGGTTGCCTCGTTGCGCGCCATTTTCAATATACTGATGCTGTCATGGCCGGAAGATAAATGTATGTACATGTAAGTGTGTGAGTGTGTGTGTGTGAGTGTGTTTGCTGGCATGTTGTGATTGCGGACTGTTGCTTCACTTGAGTGGCGCCAAGTCGCTGACCCGCTCCCGCATGCAAACAGGACACGGACAGGGACAGGGACACGGACAAGGACCCGAAAACGGAAACAAACCCACATTGAGCCCATGTTGGTTGCTTTCACTTGGTTGGGCTGGTAGTATTGGGTGCTTCTATTTTTCTTGCGCCACTTTGCTCAACTGTATTTATATTTCGTCCTCTTTTGGTCTCTGGTCTCTGTTCTCTGTTACATTGCCGACTGTTGTAATTGTTGCTAAAGCAGCGCCAGGCAACTGAAATTGCAGCAACTGTAATAACAAAATGGCCCCCGGAGTTGTTCCTGTTCGCACACACACACACACACACACACAGGCACACACAACAGTTGGTGGAAGTGTGCGCATGTAACATATTTCCAGCTTGACTTATTTTGACTTTGTATGTTTCCCCTTTAGCCAGAGTCAGCGTCAGAGTCAGTCTTTAAGTACGCTCCTTTTGCTGGCACACCCGCTCTCCCCCCCCCCCCTGTACCCATTCCCTTTATGGTGGTTTGCTGCTGTAAATGGCAAAGTTTATTCAACGCAAAATGTGCAATGAGAATGTGCGGCGTGTGCTTTTTAAAGCTTCCCTTCTCCGCCCAATTCCTCTTCAGCTCCCTTGCTGTGTGTGCACGTGCGGGGGTCAGGGGCGTGACTGCTTTAACGTTGCACTCTGATTTCCTGTTGCATTTCCGACCCCACAATGCGAGTGTGTGTGTGTGTGAGTGTGTGTGTGTCTGTCTGCCTGTCGACTACTCAGCTGCATCGTAATAAAATTAAATCGAATTTGGGGCACTTTTAACGGAAATTTGAAATTAACGTCTAAAATAGATTTTCAACAGTTGCTTTTGTGAAAATTTATTGAAACTAAATTTATTGGATTTACCAAAATCTGGGGCAAATTCTAAGTATTCTATTTGATGTATTTCGTTGTTGCTCACTTAATAAGTGTTTACTGAGAGAATTCCATTAAGCAGATCCTTCAAAGAAAACTAAAATAATCGCAAGGGCAAACAAATAAGTGCTAGTTGGACGTGTTTGGCTAAAATATACTTTTTACTATGGTAATTAAATATTTAAGGCACATTTATTTAATATGCTTAACTGCTTAATCCACTTTTAATAATCCAAAACGAACAAACATTAATTAAATTAATTATTTTTATATACAAGGAAAAAAAGCAGAGAATCTTTTCAGCTATTATTTTCATGATTTCCACATTAAATTTAAAACTCAAGTGTAAATTCAACACACACGAAATAATTGAAATATTTGTGTTCTACTTAACTTCCATCAATAGAGCAACTTTGACATATATTTGCAGCTATTTTCTCACATTTTTCATTAAGTTTTGATGCACTTTACTTAAGTTTTCAGTTGTGTTTTGAGTTTATTTGGCAATTGGGGCAGTCGGCTGTCGACTTGTCGAGATTGTCGGGACTACTGTCTACTGTTTGTTTAACTGTTGACATTGCATTAAGATTTCATCTTTTTGCTTCGACAGATTTTTGAATGCTCCAGAAATCAATTTCAATAGCAGCAGCCAACAATGAAAATGAGCAGAACGAGATGGTAACCAATATAATGTTTTACACAATTTGTGACTCTCTCTCGCTAGCACTCTCACTTGCTCTCTCTCTCTCTCTCTCTCTCTCTCTCTCTTTCTCTCTCTTTGCCGCTCCCACGCAAAGGCCTATTGTGTTTTTTGTGAACAATGGCAGGTGTCAGGCAGCCATTCCCACGAAGGTAGTCCGACCTGCTCTGCAGGTTGAGATCCCTTTGTGCATTTTACGCGGAATTACACAGCACAAGCAGCTGCCACTGTATGAATTTGTCAAGTCCCGCCCCTCCCCCAACTACCCTTTTTTGATATTCTCTCACTTAACCGCAGTCCCACTCGCACCATGCGGTAAACGCCAGCAGGCGACTTGTCTGCTTTGTTGTGCCCACGTAGCGAGCAAACCCTACAACCCATTGTGGCCAAAAGGCAAACACAACGGCAACGGCAACCAGCAACAGGAATGCCAACCAATTGCCTGCATAACGCTCCTACCCCTACCCCCTGTATGCTTCGCTGGAACAGCTGATTTAGGTTGCACAAAAACCTGAACAACGAAACGAAAAAATGGGGTGGGCAACTAAGAAAATGCATGCACAAAAGTAACTCATAATTAAGGCAAACCAGCCCAGCCCAGCCCAGCCCAGCCCAGCCCAGCCGAGCCCACCCAGCCAAGAAAGGGCCGGGACGCAGGTGGGTTACGGGAGCAACTACTCCGTGCCAGCAGGCTGGCAGTCGGCAGACAGCTCCTTCTGTTCATATAGCAAAAACCAGCGTATTGTTGCCTACCTTTTTGGATAAGTTCACATCAGAGATGCCTTTTCTGATTTTAAAGTGGTTCCAATTCGTTGAACCAGCTGGAAATTTAAATTTCGGTTGCCTCTGTTGGGAGTCAAAATAAGTTTTCTTAGTATTGAAATTCAAGATTTTTTATTTTTATTTATGTTAACTTCTTTATTGCTATAGATAATTTTATTCACTCAGTAAAACTTGCAATTAATTTCTGGGAAACTAGTCCAACATACATGATTTTTATTGAAATTTATATGTTTTTATTATAAACCGTGCTGAACTTAAGTTTGAAGCATTCAAAAAACTATGTTGAAAATTGTTCTTAAATTTTTTTTGTTAGCAGTTATTTTGAGAACAGTTTATTACACAGTGAATGGAATTTATTGTTGTTGCTCTCGCATCCTTGAGCTCATCTTTGCTCATGGTCGTAGCCCTAGCCAAGCACTATCCATAGCCATAGCCATAGCCATAGCCATAGCCATAGCCATAGCCATAGTCGTAGTCGTAGTCGCATATATATTTTTGATATGCTTCAGCAAACACCTGCAACGTCTCAACAACAATGAGAATTATTGTTAAGTAAACTGCACAAAGGAGTACAGATGGAGGCGGGGAGGTAGGAAGGTAGGGAGGCAGAGAGTTGAACGTAGTCAGTTTTTGGTGCATTAGCGGCAAGTGCGTTATCCCCCGCACAGCAGTGCACCCCTCGCCAACAAGCTAAGCTGCACTCTTTATTGTTTATGTTTGGCTTTAGAGCTGCATTGTTGGGTGAGTGTGTTGTAAGTGTGTGTGTGTGTCTGTGTGTGTGTTTGCGTGTGTTTGGTGCAGTTGTGTTGTTAATGCATTGCCTTGGCGAGGATATGCAATCTGCATTTGCGAAGAGTCAGCGTCCAACCCGTCTGCACCTGCCGCAGATATAACCTGTTCCTCATCCTCATCCTCATCCCCATCCCCAGCTAGAGCCTTGGCTTTTTGGTAGTCGAAAATCATGAATGCTGCAAATCATGGCTATTGCCGTTGGCTCACGTTTCTCTTATTGTCTGCCTGATATACGAATGCCAGAAATTAAAAATACCAAATGAATATTAATAATGTGAGCCATGCGATACTCTTTGCCCGCGCCTCGCTACATGGCTTACATGGCGTATGCACAATATTTCCATTAGGGGCGCGCAATCGTTTGTCAATTTGCCGGCCACATAAATCACTTGGCAATGAGTCGCCTTAAACCCAATTAACCCATTAGGCGCACAACTCACTCATTCAGATGCAGCTGCCTAGAATGCAATTAAAAAAATAAGGATGCATCTCCAGCAAATGAAAGACATTGCCTCCAAGAAGAAATTGTGCTCTACTCACATTTAATTTTTTATTATTTTTGTGTGTGTGTGTGTGTGTGTGTGTGTGTGTGTGTGTGTGTGTGTGCAGGACCAAGAACAAGTCGAAGTAGAAGATGATGCAGAAGATGCTGGAAGTGGAAGATGCAGAAAGTAATAACTGCGCATTGCCATTATTTATGTTTATGTCCGCACTACATCATCTTCAAATGTCCAGAGCCATGTCCCACGTCCCGCGTCCCGCGTCCAGCACCATTCACTTCCCTTTGGGCCATAAAAAACAAGTGCCGGCGGACAAGTTGTGTGCAGTTGTTGCACAACGGAGCAGAATGTCTACATCGTGGGTTGTTTGGCTGTGTTGGCTCTGTTGGGTACTTTGGGTGGGTGGCGCATTGGCGACGTTTAACTGCCGCAGTTTGAGTGCCGTTGAACTAATTTCCGCCAGCAATGGATGCACTGTGGCACAGCCTTCAACTCCGTGCAACGTCTCTGCCTGTCCTGTTTTGTCCTGTACCATCCTGGCTGCAATTGCGGCATTTCTATGGCACTCGCATTTGTCATTGAAGCGCTCGCTAATTTGACATAAATTTTAAATGCTCTGTTGCAGAATTTGGTAAGCCAAAGGCGATGCCTAAGATGTCTTACCCAGCTCCTGTCTGAGTAATCCAACGAAACAGTCACATGGTTTCTCCATAGTTTGCGGTTGATAGTTGAGTTGGAATATCTATAGCAGATACTTTCCTAAATGGTTTTGAAATATATATATATAGCATGAGACCAAATGAAATTTACAGATGAAAGCTTTTATTATTTGTCCTTTACAATTTCAATTTTATTTTAAGCAAAAGCACCTAAACACTTAAGCTAATAACACACACACATTCACACTCACACACGCACACACATATTTCAATTTATAATAAAACCAAGTTGTATTTATACGGATTTTCAAATAAAACATTTTTCGAAAAAACCTTTTAAAATATTTGATATTTAAAATAATATATTTTAGCAGCTCATACATGTATGCAAACAAATATGCCTGTGGCCAAAATCAATAAACTTTTTAAAAGGCAACCAACCAAATTGATAAACTGACAAAACTTTTGTACAACTCAAGTGACCAAGACAAGTCCCTCCTCCATCCTCCCTCGTTCTATTCCGTCCTCAAGTTTTGCAAGAAACTAAAAGTTTGCTCTACATATTTTTTTGCTGCAATCGAAACACAAAAATCAACTTAAGAAATGCATAAAAATATATAAAAATTGAGATGAGAATACTAAGTGAAACTGGCAATCGTTAAGGCTTTTGTTGACTGTCTGCAGGGAGAGATAGGAGTCGTGGAGCAATAAAGTGAAGTGGGGCATAGGCGGTGACTCTTGTTAGTCTTTGACTTTGACAGTTTGCCGGTCGTTGGTCAACCTTTTTTTTTTTTGTGCATTTCTTGTCGTAATAGTTAACTATTATTGTTGTCGAATTGGCAACACAAAACGATTGAAACGAACACAAAAAATATGAAATATGGACGGCACATAAAAGACACGAATGTGATATTTGTGTATTTCCAATTATTTCGCTATTAGCCCTTTTATAAAACTGTTTTTGCTTTTCTATCTTTTGTCTTCAAGGGCGTTCATTGAAACGCAGGCAAGCTGGCCAGAAAAAGTACCGTTAGTTGAGTTCGTTGCCATAGCTAATTCAATATTTTGTTTATTTACTTCTGTTGACATTAGGAAAAACTTTAGTATTGTTTTTTTGTTGCTTTTTTGGCAAGCTTTGCATTTTAATCTTACAAGTCACGCACAGATTTTGCAATTTGCATGCAGCGACCGCTAGATGGCGCAAGCAGTGAAACGTGTCTCGGAACTTGGAGCAATCAATATCTGAGTTTCCCCTCGCACTGCCACACAACTAAGAAGTTTACGCAAATATGCATTTCATAATTTGCACAGCATTTTATTTAAATGTTGGTTCAGCCATTGCTGCGGGTGGCATTTTTATTAATATCAATACATTCCAATTGCTTGCGGCGTACATGGCGTATGCGTAATATGCATTATACATATTAAACTTTATCTACATTTTTAATTGGCAAAAACCGAACGACATGGAAAATTGATAGTATTTGACGTTGCTATGGATATTGAAGTTGAACGAAGAGATATGGGTTAACAAAGCATTTGCATATTAAAGATTTCGACTTTCAATTTCTCATGCAGCCGGAAATGGCAAAATTAATGCACTTTCTCTCTGCCAGTCTGATTTGCATCTAAGCAGAGATTCCTAATTGGAAAAGAAAATGTGTGCAGTGAAGTAGACAGACAAATAATTTTAGCTAGAGGCGTACATCATCGAGGGGTTATCTACTTTAGAGACATATACACGATCTTAAATTATCTATAGTCAATAAAATATAATAATAATCTCACTGACAAACTTGCACAGCAAATTTCAATTAAAAAACAATTTGCTTAATTGCTTCAGTAATTTGTGAGCAATATCTCCAGGAGTATCTCTTGCATCAACCCTATGCATTCAGTCCTCCTCTCAACATCTCCATTGTAGTATAAATTGCCGTTATTAATCCCAACAATAAACTTGCTGTCCTCGTACCTTTCTCTCTGGCATTGTTTGAGCCCCCTTTGTTGCCTGTCACTGTCAACGCATCGATATCGATAACATTGACTGGGCCAACTCCCACATTCAACGCCTTAAATGCATGCACACACACACACACACATACACATGCAGAGATATATACTTGTATGCATACATTCATTGCATAAAACCCCGAACAACTTTTTCATGCTCCATTGTGTTATAAATATTCATAAAAGCGAACCATTTTTTATATATATATTTTTTTTATTTTTGCCTTTTGTGGATGCGCCACAACTAGAGCCTTGATTTCTTGCATTTCGCTTTGGTTTGGTTATACACTATTCTCATGCCAAATACCTAGCCAATATGCCACGCCCCCGCGTACCACCTCCGCAACGCCTTTCCGCATTTGCTGCTGTAACCGCAAACTATGCTTCTAATGCCGCGCTGGCATAAATTTAAAGCGGCAGCTGCGGTTTTTCACTGCTCCCACTGTTCGCTCGATATATTTGCCCGTTGCATACGGGAGGGGGAAGGACTACCAAAGAGGAGTATGTTTACATACCACACTGACACCAGCAGCAGCAGTAGCTGCAACAAACTAACCGGGTCCCGGCTTTAAGCCAAAGTATTTTATGCTGCTAATTGATTTTTCAAAACCATTTTTGTTTTTGTTGCATTTCTACTGCTGCTGCTGATGCTGCGCTTTTGTTTGGCGTTCAATTAACGGGAATTTGCATTCTATCTAAAAGCACACACAGTTACACACAGCTGCCAAGCAACCGCATCGCGCACATTCTAATCGCAAGTTAGACGAACACATTTTTTGTAAGTTGCCAACTTTTGTTTGTCGCTCAATTCATCTGCATATTTGCCTCTGCCGAGTGCAAAATCAACATCTCGCTAAAAACATTATTTAATTAGTAGTGTAAACTTAATATTTTTTATAGCAACACCTTACGGCACTTGACTTTGATCTTTGAAATCAATCGACTATACAAATGCCTGCTGACTGACATCATTGTATTCACACATAAAATTCAACAATTAAAAAAGTAATCAAATTATGATAGGCAGTTGAGGCTTACAAGGCAAAAGTCATAGATCTTGATTTAACTACCCATCCGGAGGGCGTATTGTGATTTGTCGTGATAAGATAAGTTTTTTGACATTGAGGTATGAGTCAAAATATTCCACAACTATGTTAACACTGCATTTAAATCAATTTTTATCATTGCTTTCGCTCTTAAATAATACGGCATTAAATTTAAATAAATAACAAAAGACAGTCTGACCTCTCTTTCGATCTAGATCGATTTAAGCATCCACTGATACATCATATTATGATATTGAGCTGTAGTCAAGAGGAAAACTGTAAACGCCTGCTCGTTTAGATTGTCTGTTCGATAGTCTGATCAGACAATATATGTAGTTATGGTTAATAATAATAATTATTGAGAGCGCGCAGCATCACAAAACTTTATGAACCCGACGACTACATAATGCAAGACATTGACCACATACATGGGACAATTGCATGTTGGCAACAGGTTTCAAGGTCAGGCGACCACAGCCTAAAATTACCATTGAAACTGCAGTCAGCTACATGGCTCAAACCGGTTACAGAATGCTTTACTCTTGTTGTTTTTTTTTATTGTTGTGGATGTACAGCTTTATCTTCTTCTTAAGTTTGTAAATTTCGAAATATATATATATATTTATATATGTGTGAAGAAAAAACAATGAAATGACATTGAGTTGTAAATGCAAGCGATAAAAACCATGCGCATATAAGGCCAAAAAAGACAAGAAAGAAACCAACAGAAGTAAATAAATGTCAGCTGGAGTTTCGGATATACGAATGCATGTGCAATTTGTGTGTGCACAAAAAAAATAACACAACAACAGCAACGAGAACAACAACAATAACTGCCACAACCTCAAACACTGACAACACACACAGATTACGTATACGCTGCGATTGCCAATGTTCATATCAATGGTCAGTGTTTGGTGGCTGCTGTTGCTGTTGCTGCTTCTTCTTACAGCTGTTCCGTTGCTGTTAAAGACATTGACATTTTTGTTGTTGTTTCTTTATTTTATTTTTGTTTTCTTTCTTTCTTTTTCACTTTACTTTGTTGGCGTCGCTTAATGCTTTTATTTTCTACTCTTCTCTTTGTGTGTATACTTTGCGATTCCCAACGCCGCATTACGTCACTTTCACTGTACTTTGTGGCTTAAGACCAGCTTCCCCGCACCCCGCTTCACCGCACCTACATCAAGCCCTTTGCTTCGTCGTTGAGCGTTGTTTGCACTTGTTATTTGTTGGTACAAACAAGCGAATTGCAATAAAAATACTCCACACTTTAATTTATGGCCGCTGGCTTGCATGTGACTCTCTTTGGGGCTATGATTTATTTCGGAGATATTTTCGGGTTCCCATTTTGTTTGTCCACGTTTTCAGTTTCTGTTTGCCTCGCATAATTTATACGCAACTGTGTTTTTGGTTCAAGTTCATCAGCTGATTTCAGATTTCTGAATTGCATGTAAATTCATGCGTACAGTTTACTTCAAGGTTTTGGGATAAAAAAAAACTGAATAATGGCATTAGCTTCCTAAAGCTACCCTTGCTTAATTTATTACGAAGCTGTGAAAGACTTATTACCCTTATTTTTTTATTTGCGTTAAGTGAAATAAAATAAATATTTTTGTAATATTTTAGATCGCTTTAAGTTCTTTAGTTCATTTCTAACTGCATCTCTGGTTCAATCGGTTTCTTTGTGAGCTTCATTTTGCAGTTCATTATTCTGTTTACCTCCTCGTAAACCTGAATCAGTTCAAATTGGGCTAAGTATCTGCCATCAACGATGCTAAAAGGCGACACATTATCATTGATGTATGATTTGTCCAAGTAGTAGAAGCCCGGCATCAATGGACAGGACATTAAGAACGTAGGTGGTAGTAAAGACTCGCCCTGTACATCATCTATGGTCATATTGCGCAACGAGTCAAGTGTCTTACAGAAATCCAAGTTCTTTAACCTGATCAATTCAACGTGATGCGGCCCACCGGGCACATCGTCTAGCTGGCGAACAAAGACGTGCATCAGCAGCTTACCAGGAAAGTGCTCCTTAACGGTTAAATTGTAGGTGATAGACTCCTTGTTCTCTATTTCATAGCTGACAATTATTTCATTGGGTACAAACGACTTCGAGTAGAACTCATCAATTTGCAAATTAACCTATGATTTAATAAGAATCAATATTATTATTATATAAAGGTAATAAACTTACTCAGAACTCACCGCAAACCCCTGAGCTGTCATGCAAACGAAGAATAGTACCCCTCGATATGGACACATATGTAGTCTGTGCAGTTTGGTTAAGCTGCGGTTTATGGCTTCAATTTTTGAGTTTGCAAAAGCAACATTTGTTTAACTTTACTTCAGTCACGCCACGTCGCCTGACCTAATGGTTTTGTTTGCCAAGCACGTTGGTTTTATTGAATGTTGGCCACCCCAACTCCCCAGATTCTTATCGGCTCATTTGTATTTCAACGCTGAGCGCGGGTTAATATGCGTGATTTGTTTCAATTTAGCAGCTAAAGAGTTGATCAACAATTTGTTTATATTTTGCTAAAATATTCAGTTAATTATTTGGGCAAGCGTTGCTGTCAACTCAAGGAAGAACAAAATATCAAAGATATAATCTCAGTTGGTCATCCAAAATACATTGCACGCTCACTACAAATTTGACTCGCAATCGAATCAAAAGTGGCCTATAAGCTTGACGAAATTGTTGGCCGCGTTATATCTTTAATGGCAATCATTTGCACGGCATAATTTGCTGTCAAAAGTGAAATGAATGTTATGTACTTTTTAGGCCACATCCCAGACTCTTGGCAATCCAAAATCTCGTCAACTTGTGCAAAAAAAAATTTACAAGCATAGCAAAGGTGATACAAGCATAAATTGGCATCTTATAGTTTATACAGCTCAAACCACACCCTTTTATACACTAGTTAACTGATATGCTCATGGGCAAAAAAAAACGGGTTAACAGTCATTTAAAGCGGTACTCACAGACAAGCCGTCGTCTCATGACGCTGCATCATTTTAATCGCGATGAGTCGATCAAAAAGCATTCAACCAAATTGTTGTCTAAAACACAACAAGCTGAGACCTAAGGTGAAACCTCTGCTCATAGCTTAAGCTGTATTTTGGCATCGCTTCCATACTCAAATTTACATATATCTTTGTTCAATTCACATCTTTAAGCTGTTTGGCCCAAATGTGCTTAGTCATGTAAGCGTATACTTACAAAATGCTCTCAAAATCTGTATTCACTTCCGTTCCCCGATCTGCACAACATTTGTCAATGTTTATTCAAAAAAATATATATAAATTTCGAGCGATTGATTGGATTTGACAGCTGCCTACAGTTAGCAGAAATCTCAAAAGATAAAAAAAAAAAATTCGAATATTGACCTCTAATTGTGTTATTGTTGTTCTTTGCTTAGGTATTTGGCCAGCGCCCCATTTAGCCATTTTGCCGTTTAGTCTTACCGGTTTCGGTTTCGGTTTTATTCGATTTTTGTTTCGCATCATAAATAAATTCTAATGTCTTTGAGATTGATGGCAGTTACAGTGCTAAATATTTATATTATGTGGTTTATTTCCAATCCAAATCGATTTTAATTAAGTAGGCCAATGATAGCTTTATTTGAAGTGTGAATTTTACAAGTTCACAGCCAATGTCGGATGTTTCTGGTATTTAAAATCGAAGGTGATTAAGTAAGTAGAACTAATTCGGTTAATATTATTTTATATATATATAAATATTTTTTACTTTTGACATTTAACTTACAACTACTGTGTAAGCTTAATAACTTCCTATAATATAGGTATTTGTAAGAACAGCTATTATTCTTTCAAGTTTATTCGTGTTTCCGCAATCAATAATAAATATTGTCACAAAGTAAACCATTACGCTTTGCGCTTGGCTTGATTGAGTTGACCGATTTATGAATAAGATTGGTATTGACATAACCTTCAGTCATCAACTGTGTAAATCTGAGAAGCTTGAATCTACTTAGCGAGAAGATTATTTGAATAGTGGCTAACAAAAATAACTTCTTCAGTGGCACAAGCAACCAACATTCGCCTTTTGGCTCTTAACTCTTATTGCTGGCCATAGCAATGCAAACAGTCAAAAAGGCGTGTCTTGTGTGTAGTTGTTGTTGTTGTTGCTGTTGCTGCAGTTGTGCCTTAATAATATACAAATATATTATTTGCGCAGCAGGGCCCAAAAACTGTGTGCACGTCCACGCAATTTGCAATTTTCGTTAATTTTTTTATGTTTTGTATTTGCCTTTAGGTCTGTGAATGTTTTTTTTTTTTTGACCAGACTCGTTTTTGTACGCACCTTTGTTTATGTATCGCCATTCCTGGCCACTTGTTCAAAACCGGCAATGTAACATGTGCAGTTTATATATGACATTATCATTGCTGGATGTCCAACTTGTCCCTCTTGGGTATAAAAGCCAACGGCATTGTGGCCAACAAGTGCAGTCAATTTTTGGATTAACCAGCTCAACAACAACCATTCAGAATGAAGTACTTTGTTTTGGTGAGTATGATCAAAATATCAAGTATTTCCTTTTGCTCAAGGACTAATCCTTTTTCAGGCCCTTTTCGTTTGTCTGCTCTCTGTGGCTCTGGTGGCAGCTGTACCCGTTGATGAGACGCTCCAGGGTGACAACATCTATGCTCCATCTGATGATGGTGTGCGCAATCCTTACGATCCCCAAGCCATATTCAAGCTGAAGAAACTGAAGAAGCTGCTCCTCGGTTAAATGCTACAAGACTGCCAACATAAAAAACAGTTGTCTCTAGTCTATGTACAAACAACACACACTGACACTCACACACACTCAACAGACACTCACGCACAACAAACTAGGAACCTAACCTCTCCGCTTGGTCTTTAAATATACAATTCAATTTGCATTTACAGCTTATTCGTAAACGTAACTAAATAAATATAATGCTCATTAAACTAAACTCTTTGTCTCAGATTACTGTTTCTGAAATACTTTTTTATTTGAAACTCTGTAGAAAAGCAGCTAATGTCAAGTTATGTTTTGTCTGTGCATCTAGAGTTGGTTATGGATGACTAGACCTTTGGGCTCTCATGTTAATTAGTTTAAAATGTGAACAACTTGTTTTCACATTTATCTTATGTGGAACCCCATTGCATAGACTAAAACACATAATTAAATGCTAAATGCTCTTATAAAATATTTGTTGGCCTCAACTATTAATTTTGAACTAGAACGTAGAACAACAAAAATCTATTGCTGATATTAAAAAGTATGCTAAAACTAATTTTGATTTGGTTCATTTTATTTTTTTTTATTAAAGTAAATAATTCCATATATGTGTACCGATATTGCAATCTCATAGAAATGTTTGAAGAATGTCTTTTATCTCCATCAGTTGTTTGCCCAGCTCACTTAATCAAATGACTGTGGACACGAACTTGAAACCATTTTTTTAAAGCAACGAGAAAACCAACAGACAAATTTTTTTTTTTAAAGGCATTTTTTTTTAATAAGGTTTCTTAATAACTAGACACAAAAAATAAACTAAAGTCCATGAATATAATTGGGAATTAGCCCAGGAAGAGCAGCTTCTTCAGCAACTTCAGCTTGAGCAGGAAGGACTGATCATCACTGGGACTAATTGCCTCATTGCCAGGACCCTCGAGTCCCTCGGGTATGGCCTCCTCCACGGGCACAGCACTGGTTGCCATGAAGCACACGGCCAGGCACAAGAACACGGTCTGTAAATAGTTAAACATATTCCACAAAATTAGTTGAAAGTGTTATCCAAGAGAATCGCCGACATTGAGACGCACCAAAAGCAAGAATTTCATTGTTGGTAGAGTCCTTTGTTGGCTGGTCACTGAGAGTTTAATAGATGATCTCGCGTTTCGCGTTGACAGACTTGCACTGAGCATAATACCCCACTCGTCCAACCATTTATATGCCTCGGAGCTGTACGCAAGCACGCACGCACGCTCGCCTTTCATAGATATTGAAACAACACATCGTCACAATGGAAGCTCTCAAATTTCGTGTATCTTCGACAATATATTTTGTTTGGACTATTAAATGTGATTTTAGTGTACCACGCAAGGTGTTCGTTTGCATGTATCTAGAAAAATACGAACAACAAAATCTAAAGCAAACCAAACAATTTTTTCCATCTTGTTTTTTTTTTTTTTTTGTATATGCTTCCTTTTTTTTTGCTGGTATTGTTATTGGCCCCATTGTTGATGTAGTTGGATGGCAAATTGTTTTGTTAGTTGACAATTCGAGTTGGCTATTCGCTAATATATGTTTCCTTGGTTCTGGTTAAGTCATATTTGATTTAACCATTAGACGTTGGCTGCCCTCGCTCCCGCTCTCTCTAAATACTTATTAGCGATTTTTATAGCCTTAGCACTCTCGACCATTTCGTTCGAAATTAGCATTAATGGACACGTTTAACTTGATTTTGGCACCAAAAGAACTGTTTGCCAATGACAAATAATATTTGTATAAAGTCATTCAGGGTCGTCCTAAATTTCACAAGTCGCCTTAATGATAGTTGTTAAACATTTCTTATAAATTTTGCAAAATCATATTCAAAATAGACACACCAAAAAAAAAACCGGACAACTAATTTAATGATAATTGTTTCAAATGTAATTTCGTCTTAATTGATAAGCTGAGGCTTAAATGGATACGTTTAACTTTTTTTGGCACCAAAAGAACTGTTTGTCAATGACAAATAATATTTATGTAAGTTCCCCCAGGGTCATCGTAAATTTCACAAGTCGCTTAAATGATAATTGTTAAACATTTACTGGAAATTATGCAAAATCATATTCAAAATAGACACACAAAAATGCGTGGAAAAAATTTAAATTCTGAACTCAACCGGCGTTGAAACGGCATTTTGGTATCTTTTAGTACATTTCTGTTAACAGAAAGTTAAGATGCGTTCACATAACAGCAATCACAACATATTAACACAAAAAAATACTCAACTACTGCCATCTCTACCCCGTATTAAACAATAAGCAAAAAAGTTTTAATAAAATTATTAGACAATAAATACATTTGACCAAATCAAGTCAAAATTCCAAATACATACACACATCTCAAATATTGAGTAACATATTTTTCGGCAAGCAGAAAGAGTGTAGATAATCGAAAAAAAGCATGACTGGTTCGTTCAGTGTAAAGATAAAATCGAAAAAAGGTCAATTCATAGTAAATGACCTGAACGAGAACACAACGCTAGCTGAACTGAAAACGCGGATAGCCGAAGCGACGGAGATAGGTGTGCCACAGCTGCATGTGCTTGTAGGCTATCCGCCGCGACCACTCGATCTCAATGATCAGCAGCAGCGGAATTTGCGCTCCGTGGGCATCAACAGTGGCGAAACGTTGATTGTCGAGGAGAAGGTAGCGCCATCAACAAATGCATCAGGATCAGCTCCCGCTGCGGTCGCCGTCGCCGCATCAACCATTGAGGATGACGAGGCGCTGGCGCGTCGTTTACAGGCGGAGGAGGATGCGGAGCAACTGCGTCAGGTGGTCACAGCCGCTAACAATCCCGAACTGAGCGTCGGCAGCAGCAATAGCAATGAGAGTCCTTCGCTATCCGCTCCAGCGGAAGCTGGGCCAAATGGTGACTTTAATGGAATACTATTAAAGAAGGTGGTTCCAGCGGATAACTCGTGCCTTTTCACCAGCATAAGATTCGTTCTCAATGGCAAGGTGGACAACGAGGGAAGCGAAATGATGCGTCACATTATTGCCACCGAGGTGGCCGCCGATCCACAATCATATAATGATGCCGTGCTGGGCAAATCGAATGCGGAGTATTGCGCCTGGATACAAAAGGCGGACTCGTGGGGCGGTGCCATTGAGGTGTCCATATTGTCCAATTACTATGGCATCGAAATCGATGTGGTTGACATACAGAATGCGATCATCAATCGCTTCGGTGAGGACAAGAATTTCGGATTGCGTGTCTTCCTGCTCTTCGATGGCATCCATTATGACCCGCTGTTTATGGAAACGTCGCACAGTGCCGCACCAGCTACCATTTTTCCCGTTGAGGAGCTGGGCGTCTACGAGCAGGCCGAGCAGCTGGCCAACGAGGCCAAGTCTTCACGACAATTCACCAATGTGGACAAGTTCAATTTGCGGTGTTTACAGTGCGATCTGTTGCTAGTGGGTCAAGTGCAGGCCCAGCAACACGCTAAGGCCACGGGTCATGCAAATTTCGGAGAGATTTAATACGTGCTCATCTTTGGTACCATCTACATTTTGGCTTTTATTCTGTTTGCCTATTACATACTCAACACATAGCAAAATCCAAAAACCTACTTTATTTACAAATTTCTTTTAGCCAAATTATTTAAATCAAAAAAATCTGTGGTTAATTTATTTAATTATTTTTACACCCAAGCAGCTGTCATTTGATTTTTGGAGTATAATAAAGTTCCATTCATTAAACTAGCTGATCCAAAAACACTAAAGGGAATTAGCGGTATTATTATGATGCCCAGGGCGGTGTCATCGCAGCTGGATTTTGTAGATAGGACATGACGACAGCGCTCACGCTCAACAAGAATGAAGACAGTACCTGGAATATAATACATTTATAATCTTGAACAAGCTATGATTAATGCCCGTAAGTCACCTGTTTGGCCTCGTCGCTGGCGCGAGAGCTGGAGAAACTGATGCAGGAGCAGTAGAGCGCAAACCAGGCACACCACTTGAGCTGATGGACATTATAAATAAATTACAATAACAATTGTAAATAATAAGTGAGAGTTGTTGGCTCACCTTCATCATCAGACCGCACATGGAGAAAATCATGCCCAGTATATTCATATAGTCCGGCATCGTGTCCTCATTGACGCCGCCGCCTTGTCCTTGATTCTTGGGCACCTTATAGCGAACTATTTTCTCTTTGCGGCGTGGATCGACGTTAAAATTCATTTTTAATCAAATTTAATTTAGCTTTTGAAGCGGATGAAAAAAGTAATTTTCTTTGGCAGTGCAAAGGGAATGTGTTGACGTTGCCACATCAATGCAAATCAGCTGTAATCTACTTAAAAACTTGCATCGAAATGTGAATGGCAAATGCTTCTTCATCTTTGCATAATTTAATGTTCATCGGCATGCACATTTCAAAAGTTGTTAAATTACTTAAAAATAAGAGAAAATTGCAATTACAATAATGGCACTGCGTTTTTTCGGCACATCATTGATGCCACACATACGCCGCCTGCAGCAACACACAACAGTGGCCTTCCAACAAGCGAATGGAATACTAGTTCTCCAAACTGAAATTACGAATCAACGCTGGCAACGAAATCGCCGGCTGCACGTGCGTGTTACGGATCAGGAAGCTGGACTGCAAACAAAACGTGAGTCGAACCGAGCTACAAACCTTTTTAAAGATAGAACACTGGAAGAGCAGCCAAGAAAAGAGCCTAGACTGCGTATGAGTAAGAGAATTCAAAGAACCGAACAGCTTTCAAAAGTGGATGAAGTGATTACTAAAAAAGACACAGTTGTCGACTTTGGTGATCCGGATACCTTTGGCGATGCCCAGTTCAGTGATATACAAACACAAGATGCCGGCGACGTGCAGGAGGAGGAATATATAAGCAGGCCATCCCGACACTCAAGAAAACTGCGCACCAAGGAGTATGCAAGTCTGATCAAGGAACATCTTAATGCACGTCGCATCAATGAAGCCATTGCCGTGCTAGAGGTGCGCATGTTGCGTGAGGATCGTGTAAAGCCGGAGAACTATATATACAATTTGTTGATCAGCGGCTGCGCCAAGGCGGGCTACACACGGAAAGCATTTACGCTCTACACGAAGATGCGTCAACGTGGCCTCAAGGTGACCGGTGGCACCTACACCTCGCTGTTCAATGCGTGTGCCAATGCACCCACACAGCTGGATGGACTGACCAAGGCGCGTCAACTGCGCGAGAATATGCTGGAGAAGTGCTACGAGCCGAATGTGAAAAACTACAATGCGATGATCAAGGCATATGGTCGCTGTGGAGACATCCAAACTGCCTACATGTTGGCCGATGAGCTACTGGAGCGTCAGCTGCCTCTGAATGCAGAAAGCTTCAATTTTCTACTGCAAGCCTGTGCCAGCGATGAGCAGCAAGGATTTCGACACGCTCTATTGACCTGGCACAAAATGCTGCAGCGCGGCATAAGTCCAGACTTTTATAGCTTCAATGTCATGCTGCGCTGCGTGCGAGATTGCGGATTCGGTGATCTTCGGGATATGCAACTGGTTCTGGAACAGATAGCGCCGGATGCGGTGTCAACTAAACCAGAACAACTGACATCAACAACAATGCCTACAGAGAGTTTAGCTAAGATTGAAAATAGTTCTGTCCAGCTGGAGCTGACTAATTCACCTTCCGAGCAGTTGGAGCTGCCTAATCTGCTGCTTCCACGCCCCCAACTGGGCAGTCTGGTTGCCTTGACTGAAGTGACACGGGCTCATGAGCGTTTCCTATTGCTTGGCGGCATTACGGGTTATCTGGAGCTGATGAAAGTTCACAAAACGACACCGAACATTGAGTGCTTCACCACCATGCTGGAGGTGATACCACCAACCAATGCTGCGGAGAAGCAACTGCTGAGCTTTGTTCGCAAAATTGGACTCAAGGCCGACATTGATTTCTTTAATATACTCATCAAGAAGCGATCAATGCGATTCGATTATGAGAGCGCACGCGAGGTGCTCTCAATGATACGTACAGCTGGCTTGCAGCCGGATATTGTGACGTATGGTGTTTTGGCGTTGGGCTGTCGCAGCCAGGAGCAGGCACGTGAGCTGTTGCAACAGATGCAGGCGGCAGGCATACGCATGAATATGCCCATATTGGGCGCAATGTTGCGCCAGGGCTGTGCCCAGAAATCCTTTGCGTACATCAATGAGATCATGCAACTCAGTCTGGAGGAGAGCATTCAACCGAATGAAGCCTTTCTGCGACATCTGCACAACTTTCACAGAGGATGTGCCAGGGCCATTGATGCCAGGGTGAGTACATATTTGGAATATACAGGGTATATATAGCTAGCTAATCATTTCCTTTCCAGCATCCTTCAACCAAAACCGAAGCCTTTAAAAAGGGGCACTCGAAATTCTGTGATAAATATCGCCTGTTTTACGAGGAGCACGGTCTGTCCGGCTTGAAGCTGGAAGATGCCGTTGCCAAGCTGAAGCAACGTCCTTATGCCCAGTACAAGGAATCTCCTGTAACCGGGTTAGAGCCTGCAAAGCATGAGCAAGTAAAACGCAAAACAAAAATACGTAAATATATAAAGAAAATCAAAATCGATGAGCTGCAAGACGATCCCCAGTTGTCGGAGCCAGTAAAAAGAATAGAGTAGTTATTAGATGTAATTTTGAAAATGGTTTATTAAAGTATTTGTTATATTTTGATATTGTTAGCCGATCATTGTGCGTTTGCGCCCACGCGCACGCACCTCCTCAAACTTTGCCAGTACGGCCGCCTCGTCCTTGCCGCACGTCTTGCGGTATGCCGCGAGGATGTGCTCAAAGAGATAAGGCTGCTCACTGTGTGTGCTGAGAAGCGCCCGTTCCAGGACATACAAATCAACACCCTTATCCTCCGTCGCTTGATTGTAGTGACTCAGGCCAAAATCTATGAAGACGATGTCGTAGCCATCACTTGAACTCGGCGTCGGATTTATTAGTATATTGGATGTGGTTAGATCGCCATGAATAATGTTATTCGCATGCATTTGCCCAATAATGCCTCCTATTCGCCTGCATAGCGCTCCCAGCGGCTGCTTTGCTTCTTCCTCCCCGGATTTGGCGAATGTTTCCTGTATAAACTGCTTGGCTGTCTGTGCGTTGCCAAAGTACTCCATATACAGTTTGTGCGTGTTGAGGTCGGAGTGCAGAATCTTTGGTGCAAGAATCCCAGCAGCCAGACAACGGCCGGCTGCCTTCACCTCAGCCTTCATTCTCTGCCTCGTTATTTGCGTGTCCAAGTCTGAATGACGGTATTTCTTAACAAATCGCTCTTTGATCAAACACGATTCGCCTTTGAATTCACCAAGATATAAGCGCCCCTCAGCGCCCTGCTTTATTATTTCTAATGCCATATTTGCCTTGTAATATCACGTAAATGCCGCAAAACTGTAGATACATTGCCATTCACAATGAAACGGCAACATTTGCAGCAGAAACAGCTGTTTTTGTTTTGTTATTTACACGGACAAGCCTCAGAAGTGATTCATCGTTTTTCCTGTTCAGACAGAAAAAATTAAAGAGTTATTATAAACATAGATAATGTTTAACAACATATTTGGCAAGAAACCCACCGTAAAAGAGCAGCAACGCGACAATGATCGCAGCCTGCGCAAAGCAACGCGTGATATTGAACGGGAGCGTCATAAAATGGAGGAAGAAGAGCAAAAACTAAAGGCTGAAATCAGACGCAATGCAGCCGCTGGCAACAACGATGCCTGCCGCATCTTGGCCAAGCAACTGGTGGAGATACGCAAGCAGAAGTCGCGCAGCTATGCTGCAGCGGGAAAAATACAATCTATTGGCTATCAAAACAAGAATATGGGCGCCAACATAGCACTGGGTGAGGCAATGGGCACCACGGCCAAGACGATGGCCAGCATGAATAAGGTGATGCGTCCAGAGGCGATAGCTGGCACT
Source organism: Drosophila fungiperda (assembly GCA_035042345.1). Classification (NCBI taxonomy): domain Eukaryota; kingdom Metazoa; phylum Arthropoda; class Insecta; order Diptera; family Drosophilidae; genus Drosophila; species Drosophila fungiperda. The sequence continues at coordinate 2,897,732 of JAWNLM010000278.1, read as the reverse complement.
GTGCGTGATTTTCAGCAGGCGAATATGCGCATGGAAATGACTGACGAAATGATCAACGATACGCTAGATGACATGCTCACCGAGTCCGGCGATGAGGAGGAATCCAATGATGTGGTCAACAAGGTGCTTGATGAAATTGGCATTGAAATCTCTGGAAAAATGTCTAGCATACCAGCCACGGGCTCCGCCGAGTTCGAGACGAGCGGCAAACGCACAGAAAAGGATATTGCCGATCAGTTGGCCAAGCTGCGATCTTCCTAGTCAATATAATCTTTTTTTATGTGCTCAATCTCCTTCAGAACTATTATTTAATTTTTTGTGAAAGCACGTTTGTTATTATTATTCCATAGGACATAAACATATAAGTAAATAAATGCATCACATTCAACCAAGTTTTTTTTAAACTATTATTTTGACATATTTTGTACGAATATTATATTACCATAATAGTGCTTAAAATGATTAATGCATGTTTCCATTTAGTTTAATTTATTTAATTTTTAATGTTTCGATAATTTAAAAAAAATAGCCACATGCTCGAAATAGCATACTTTGTGGCTGATAAATAACATATAATTAACACAGTTTAAGAAATATAAATAATGTAAAGCCTACTTTCAGTATGAAGAATAACACAATAATCAAATCCATCAATTCGCGTTCGTCTATAATGGATTTCACTGAAATAAAACTATTCCATTTGCTACTTGGTAAAATAAGAAACATATAAATTTAAAGAGGTTTGTTTAATCAGGATAACTGTAATAAACGATTTACGTACGTATTTATTTGCACATCTAAGTGTGTAATTGTTTTAATAGTCAATTTGATCCTGAGTTGGTTCGCCCATTATCACACTTAAAGGCGAGCGGACATGCCGCCAGCGGCGACAATAGACTCGCCTGTTATGTAGGAAGCATCATCGGAGACCAGAAAAGAGACAACGCCAGCCATTTCCTCACTTGTGCCGAGACGACCCATAGGAATCTTGCTGAGTGCCGCTTCATTGGCAGACTCGCTCTCGTGCAGCGCTCTAGAGAACTTGGTGCGAATGACGCCCGGCGCGAGGCAATTTACGCGAATGCCCTCGGGCGCCAAATCCTTAGCTGCTGCCTTGGTGAGACCGATCAGCGCCGTCTTGCTTACAGAGTAGGCGCCGAGTAGCTTAAGTAGATAAATAGATGGTTAAAATCTAGCTTAACTGGAAATCTAGCTACCCACATACCTCGAATGCATCGTAGCCCGCAATGGACGAGACAAACACAATACTGGAGCTCTTCTCCTGTCGCAGATATGGTAATGCCTCTTTGGCCAACAGATATGAGCTCTTCACATTAACATCGAATATCTTATCCCACACCTTCTCGTCGCAGTCCAGCACACCGCCCACAGCCGGATTCGTGGCGGCGTTACTAACCAAAATATTGAGTTTGCCATATTTGCTAATAGTCTCATCGAACAACTGTTTGCGATCCTGCGCCTCACCCACATGGCATTTGAGACCATGCACATTCAGATTTAGTTTGCGTAGCTCGGCCAGCGCATTGTCCACGTTTTTCTGCTTGCGACTGCTTATAACAACGGAGGCTCCATCCTCAGCCAAGCGCTTGGCAATCGCAAATCCAATGCTGCAATTATATGCATATATAATAAATATAAACATGTAATATAAAAACATATATTAATATTATTTTTAAGGAAACCTAAAACTCACCCATCTGTGGAGGCGGTAACCACCGCAACTTTGCCTGCTAAACGCTTCATGCTGCTGGTGCTCGAACTTTGACTTGTACTGCCGCTGGACAAGCGCTTATGACAATAATTATGGTTAATATTGCTTAAGTTGTGTTTATTATGTTGATCAAGATATCTAATCGGTGATGTGGTGTGCGTAAAACTTTGGACTTTAACACTAGCCAAGCTGTGTGGAGCGATTGCATTAAGCTTTGGCGCTTTGCTGGCAAACTGTTTGCCCAGATGAAACATTATGCAAATTTTCTATTCGAGATTTCACTTTTCCGCTACTGATTGATTTTCCACTGCTTCTTCCGTTTAAACTATACGTGTTTAACCCACGCGTTTCCAGAACGAAGTTTTGTTTGTTGCTCTTAATTGCTTAATTTGCCATTCACCGTGAAGCTTAAAGCTCTTTTAAAGCGCAATTTTTGAAATTTTTTTTTTTTCAATTAAAACTACAAATTAGGATAATATATAAAACAAAACGTGCGCAGTTAAACCTGCTGAGTGAGTGACTAAAGCATAATTACTTTTTTTAGATTAATTGGAAATACACACAATGTTTATTTAACATTTATATTCAAAATGAAACCTTTCCTTATCAGATTGTCTTTTTTTTTTGTTATTTATATATGTTTACCATTACTGAAATTACAAGTGCATATATCATTTTACAAGCTGGCTTATGTCGGTGGCATTTACCTTAATTGAACGATAAGACATTTTGAAGTTAAAACTCACTTAAACGCTTAGTAAACACTAAGCATTAAATATATACGTGATATCGTAGCCCAATAAGCAAAGATAAATAAAACTAAAATAATAATTTAAAAATAAGTAGCAACGAAATGCTGTAAGTTAGAACCGTTGACGAATAACCAAACCAATAACCACAGAAATCATTTCCATAAATAACAAGAATAACAATAACAGCAGCAAGATTCGAAAATGTTTACTCTCAAGCGAAAGTGCAAATTAATAAATTGCCAGAGCGGTTCAGTTGCTAAATCGTCATTGCTCTTGTGACTCCACTTTTGGCGGTTAGTCGCTCTGTGTCGTTCCTACCGAGCAAGCCGTATTTTTTTTCTGTAGAGATCTAAAACTGAGTCTGCGGCACGCGATTAGAGGTTTTCGTTTTTCGCTTGTGATATAACTAAAAATTACTCTGCCATTAATATTACTGAAGATTGGAGATGAACACTCAGGCAAACTTAATTGCGCAAGCTCCGCTTCAACCAGAGGACTTCAAGGCACCCGTCTTCCAGGACAATAAAATTGTGCTATATTTGCATCCGTACAACTACTACTCGCAAAAAGTAAATCATGTGACTTTTGAAAAAATAAATTGTGTGCTAGAAATTGTGTATGTGGATCTAAATTACAAAAGTAAACGCAGCAATTGCCATTTGCATAGTTAGGGATATGGTTACAAGAGAACAAAAGGGGGTTCCTATCCACTCCAGCACTGCAAACAAATGCAATCGGGCCTGACGTGGACGGATGAATAATAGCAGATGACTTCCCAACAAGTAGCTAGTAATTACTTTGAGTCGTGGTTACTTTTGACGGCAACATACAAATATTATTTAACTGTTTGTCATAAAGCTAATGAACCGTATGACAAACTGAGGAACGGGTTTCGTTGGGTGATAACTAAAAACAAATTGTGATAATGAATGAATAACACTTAAAGACAGTACGCAAAATTTGAATTTTAACATATTTTACTTATAGGTTCTGCTGGTATTATTTGAGAAAAACATTGACTTTACACCGTACGTAGTCGATCTGAGCAACGGAGAACAGTATTCTAATTGGTTCCTAAATCTGAATCCCAAAGGAGATGTGCCCGTGCTGCAGGATGGAACGCTTATCGTACCCAACTCTCGCAACATTATCAACTATGTGGACAATAAATTTCGAGGAAGTAAATGAGAATAGTGATAGTTTCTGTTGTCTATTAAATGTACACAATTTATAAAACTTCCTCTTAATAGTTGAGCATCCGGTGCTGAAGCCATACCATCCAGACTCCTCACAATACGATCAGATGATGAACTTTGAACAAACTGTGACAAGCCTGCCGATAGGCGCACTGAGTCTGGGTTCGCTCATCCATGATGATCTCAAGCTGGTGCCCAAGGCGCCCTTCATTGGACCCGTGCGGCAAGCCTGCCTCAGTGAGCAGTATAACTCCGCCCAAAAGCGTTTCCAGTTGTAATATTTTTTATTTTCACAGAAAACAATCAAAAAGTTATGGACATACTGCGTCGCTCCGTTGCCGAAGTGGACTCAAAGAACAATGCACTGACGAAGAAACTGGAAATACAGATGCTTCGTAGAGATTTAATTGCCTCCCGAACCGATTTTCAACGTGTCCTGGATGCGGTAAGAGATGTGCTCACCTTTGTGGAACAGGAGCTGTCCAAGCAAACGCCACGCAATGAGTGGCTGATGGGCGACGATATCACGCTGCCTGACGTCAGTCTGGGGTTGTTGCTGCAGCGTCTTTATCAGCTTGGCTTCGAGAACTACTACTGGAGCTATGGCAAGTTGCCAATGGTCGAGGGCTATTTTCTGCGCTTTAAACAGCGCACTTCCTACCACAAACTGGTGCCCTCCAACAATTTCGAAATACTTAAGGATATGTGGACGATGACGCCGTCCAATTACAAGTTGGGCGCAACTGCCGGCATCTTGGGTATGGCCATGATTGCAGCCTTTGCGCACAAGTAGGCATTGAAGATTTGTTAACAATTGTTTTTATTGTTATTGTTAAAGTTGGGCACATAAACACAAAGAAAAGAACGCTTAATTCTACATTATGTGGATAGATGGAGAATGAGAGAGAGAACAAGGAGCGGAGTTTGGATTGCCCTATGATTGACCCATGAACAGTGAACACTGACAAAGTGCGAGCCTCAAGCAGGATATCATCCTTTCAATTTCATATCATTAAATTCATTTGGTTTTAAGATCTAATTGGTAAAAAAAACGTTTGCTAGCCGATCCCATTTAAAAATTATTCTCCTGTCTATAAATTCAAATCAATTTTGTCTGTGGCTTGCTAGATTAGTTAAGAAATCCTATTCAGCTATCCATGCCCGCCAGCTGTTCCCGCCGCTGCTGCTCCGCTGAGTACAGGGAACTGGCCGCCGCACTAGCAGCCTTCACATTCGTGAACAATGGCATACCCATAAAAGTGGGTATCTGTTGTTGCTGCGACGGTGCCTGGGCTCCCATTTTGCTATTACTGCCGTTTGGTTTAGGCATCTGATTGCCAGCGGATGGGGTGCAGGTGGGTAAATGCGTAGGTCGCTTAAAAGCAAAGCTCTCGCGTTGATAAAAAAAGGTGCCGTCACCGGGTGCGTCGGGCAGGATTCCATTCGTTGGATACCAAAAGCGATAAGTGAAGTACCACGTCAAAATGGCAATGATGCCGCTGACCACCTTTTCGATCATACGATGATAGTACAACATGGTGCCAACCAGCATGATGTCCCAGAGCAGCTGCAGCGCTGCCATGCCAATGAACAGAGTCCGAATGATGGGAGTGAGGCGCGTGTAAAGAAACTGCAGGCTACGCATCTGCTCATCGTTGAGATAGCGCAGAGGATTGCTGCCCGTGTTCTCCAAGACGCTGCGATTATGTAGCTCGTTGCGTAGATGCTCCTTGATTGTCTCCCACTTGATAATGGGACGAGCTTCCTCGATTAGCACCAGACTAGAGTGTATCAGTATAAACGCATGGCCAGAGATATCAAATCCCTGCCACAGATGACCTGCCTTCAGGCAACTGGACTTACTCTGATAGCCTGCAAACCAAGTGAAATGCTTACAAACGGAACATGAGAATATTAAGACTTAATCTTACCCTTTATAGTGCAGCGTCCATACGAGGTTTCCACTATATTGAAGAGTTTCGTCCAGAAGAACCAGAAGAACGTGGCTATCACAATGCGCGGAAAGTGATGTCTTAGCATACGTTTCATGTCGCCGCATGTAATCGTGTACGCGGAAAGCACCAAGAAGGGCATGGCGAACAACAGGGTCCAACCCCAACCAACCTTTACGAAGTACAGATTGAACAGGTTGTCGGAGCGAGCAAAGTATGTCTTGGGAAATGGCAAGAAGTCGCCTATCAGCGATATGATGAACAAGCTGCCCAAATAGAGCGCCACCTTCAAGTCCGTATTGAAGAATATCATCTTTTTGCACAGATGTATCACACCCATGACGAGAATCTCACGTATGCTGGTGGGCGCAGCCGTCGGTCGCGTTCCACGCGCCTCCGATCGCGTTATATCGGGTCCACCGGGTCGAAAGTTCATGTTGGAGCCACTGCTTGGCACGCTTTGTCCAATATTTGGACGCAGTGGACGTCGTTTTGTCGCCATGGCTGTCAAATTATGTTTCTATTTGCTACGTTGTCGTTGTTCTGTATTTCCGCTTTTCCAAAGTATATACAATGTTATACTACGTCGTTTTATTGTTGCCGTTTTTGGTTATGGTAGGAAGGTTCGGTTAAAAGTGAAATCGGAAATATAAATTAATGGTGTCAAAGTTCAAAATTTCATCATTTTTTACAACACTGAATTTAGCTACACCAAACAGTTGCTGAGTTTATATTATTTTAAGTGATATTTTAAGAATTTTTCAGGCAAGGCAATTTTCGTTATTTTTGGTCTTCGTTTTCGTGGCTTATTTTAATCACAATATGCAGCTGTTGCTTCTGCCGTAAAATAGAACAACAGATTGAGCACGTTCACTCGCGAATGGCAACGTTCGCACGCGAATAGCAGTTGCGATCAGCTGTTTTGCATAACACATTATATTCGATCTAATTCGGTCGTTTAATTACCGGCTCAGCTGGATGCGCATCGCTCTCACATGTAATTAAGACCCCCAATTAAATTGGCATGTACAACTCGGCCAAGCAGCTACAGCGTGTGCTCACTGCACGCGAGATTCGCAAAACATTCATCGATTACTTCACAGTTAATCATGAGCACAAATTCGTACGCTCCAGTCCAGTAGTGCCGTTCTGCGATCCCACCGTCGCCTTCGTCAATGCGGGCATGAACCAGGTGAATACCGGCCGCCACAACTTGATTAATGCATTCTCTACTAATCAGTCGCTCTATGCGTTAGTTTAAATCTGTTTTTCTTAGTAAAGCAGCAGCACCGCACAAGCGAGTCGTTAATTCACAGAAATGTGTGCGAGTTGGTGGCAAGCACAACGATTTGTCTGTGGTGGGTCAGGATGGCTATCATCACACGTTCTTCGAGATGCTGGGCAACTGGTCATTTGGCGATTACTTTAAGGTGAGCTGCGAAGATGCTGTACAACCGACGATCACATCTTACTTACATATTCCTTGCAGCGTGAGGCTTGTGCGATGGCGCTGGAGCTTCTGCGAGGTCCCTACAACATTGATCCTTCGCGCTTGTATGTCACCTACTTCGCCGGCGACAAGGTGCTTGGCATACCCGCCGATTTGGAATGCTTTGACATATGGCGCAGCTTGGGGTAGCAATCAAAAATTGGTGACAAGTCCTGTAAAACAATTATTAACACTTTTCTGCTTTGTAGCTTCCCTGCTGCCCGCATCTTGCCCTTTGGCTCCAAAGACAACTTTTGGGAAATGGGCACAACTGGTCCTTGCGGACCATGCACCGAAATTCACATAGATCACAGACCTGACTCGGATCCGAGCAGCGTTGAGCAGCGAGCCAAGCTGGTTAATGCAGGCCGGGCTGAGCTCACTGAACTCTGGAACTTAGTGTTCATACAGTACAATCGGTTGGTAACTGTTTGCTGGTGCAACTTGTAATTTAATATATTGATTGCATCTCTGCTTTATATATAGCAATGCAGACGGCAGCATAACACCGTTACCAGCTCATCATGTCGACACGGGCATGGGCTTTGAACGTTTAACTGCGCTCCTACAAAACAAATCCTCCAATTACGATACGGATCTCTTCACGCCCCTTTTCGATGGCATACACAGCGTAAGTGATCCGCTTCAACAGTTTCAATTATTAAGCAATTAACTTTTGTTTTTATCCATAGCTTTCGAAAGCACCTGTATATGGGGGAAGCTTTCCCGATGCCCAAAATTCTGCAGTGTTAGACACTAGCTACAGAATACTTGCCGATCATGCACGCATGGTTACCGCTTGCCTAGCCGATGGCATGCTTCCGGATCAGAAGTAAGAGCGAGCTCAATTACTCAAATATTTTTTTATGTTAATCGACATATTCTACACGTAGTCAAAAGTTACGTCGCGTGCTGCGAAAGGCGCTAAGCATCTCGGAGCAAGTGTTTTCCCATGAAAATCTGCTCTCGCAGCTGGTGCCGATTGTGGTGGAGACACTGGGTGAGGCCTATCCGGAGATGTCAAGCAAGCAGCAGGCTGTCCTTGAGCTGATTGCACACGAACAGGAGGTGTACAAGAATCTGCGCGAGAGCTCATCGAAGGTATTCGCTGAGGTGCTCACAGAATTCCCCAAGCTGGATGACATTGATCTGATGGAGTGTCCTGGTTTTGTGCCCGCCTACCGTGAGTTCCAAGTGCAACGCTCCAATTTTATCAACAACACGATACCAGGCGACTTTCTATACAAGCTGACGGACACCTATGGCCTAACCGAGGACAGTTTCCTCAAGCTGGCCGAGCTGGAGAACATGAACTGTGATCTGGAGCGCTATCGCGCGGAATTGGCTTTGGCCAAGCTGAGGACGAAGGAGCCGCAACGAAACAGTGGCATCTACGACTTAGCACTGCAGCAGCGCATTGCAGAGGCTCAAGCCCAGCTCACCATGCGCCTGACAACCACGGACAATAGTCACAAATATATTTACAGCTATGATGCACCAAATGAAACCTACGCGATTCCCAAAGTGAAGACCCGCGTGCTGGGCATTCTCCAAAACGATACAGAAGTCTCGCGCACCATGGGCAGTCGCCTGACAGAGTCCACCGATACGTTGTCCATTGTCACAGGTGCCAGTAATTTTTATTACGAGTCTGGTGGTCAGTCATCGGATCTGGGTAAATTAATGGTGCCAAACAAGCACAAGCCCGATCAGCCTCACCAGCTGGATGTGGTGGGTGTGAAGTGTCTAAACGATTGTGTGGTCCATGTCTGTCGCCTGGCACCTGGCACACCCATTGATGACTTTGAGCTGGGCCTCGGAAATGAGGTGGAGCTTGAAGTGGATGCCCAGCAGCGACAGCTAAACACATGCCATCATACAGGTATGTTTCGCATTTAATGGGAATCGAGTATGCAAAGAACTGGAAACTTTTTTGCAGCCACCCATCTGCTAAACGCCGCCATACGATCTCTGTTCAATAAGGTGACATATCAGGTTTCAAGCGCGGTTAGTAGCGATCAGTGCAAACTAGAACTGGGCCTCTTGGGCAAACGTATACAAAAGACCGATGTGCAGCACATTGAGGATCTGATCAAGTGAGTTCCACTCCAGTCTGTATTCATCTGCAAATTATACTTATATACTTCACATTGCAGTCGCGCAATCTGTTCCGGCACAGATGTCCAAGTGCAGCATCTGAGCGCCGCGGATGTGCTGCAGCAGAATGACATAACAATGGTGCCGGGTGAGGTGTATCCGGAGCAGGGACTGCGCCTGATTAATGTGCAATGCCCAGAGCTGAATCTAAGCTCCAAGGAGCTCTGCTGCGGCACACATGTGACCAACACAAAGGAGCTGTCCAGCTTCTGCATAGTCAATCTCAAGCAAACAAATCGAGCGCGGTTTGCTTTTACAGCTGTTGCTGGACAGGCTGCTGAGAATGTAAGTGACAAATGGTTGTTAAAAAATATATCTAAATAATTTCTAACCGCTCTTCCCTTCGTAGGTTCTAAAAACCGCGGCATTGCTGCGTCATCGTGTGGATTTGCTCGAGCAGCAGTTTCAAACTGAGAAACTTACAAACGCCACAGAAACTGAGCTGCAAACTATACGCCACAACATGTTGCACTCGGACATTAAGCTGCCCTACGCCTTTAAGTTGGACACCTTCAATCGCATTAACGACATGCTACGCAGACTCAAGGAGACATCGCGCACAACGCTCAAGTATGGATTATTATTGTTTTACACGCTTGCAATCTGATTAATTTGTGCATTTTGCAGGGAATTTGTGGAGGTGGAAATGCGTAATGTATTGCTGGAAAAGCCACTGGACACACATCCCTACATACTGCACTATATTACCAGCTCGGCTTTGGTAGATGAGATTCCCTTGCAGCGCGCCACAAAACTATGCACAGATCGTCCCATTCTCGTGGTTAGCATGTGTGAAAACATTGTCAAAGCACGCTGCTGTGTGCCGCAGGTTAGTCAACGATCAAAATTCATTTAGGTCGAATTTAAGTTACGTTTATCTTTGTTTTTTTCTTAACCCGCAGGATTGCATCAGCGGGCAGTTTAATGCCATGTTGTGGCTACAATCCTTTGCGAGCACTTTTGGCGGTCAGGTGGCTGCGCCCAAGGGTCAGAATGCGGAAATCGTGTGCAACATGAAGGGACGCAAAGTGAATACCCAGTTTGAGGAACAATTGGAGCAGGCCATGTGCAGCGCGCAGGCCTATGTCAAGCGCTACTTGGAGTTCTGATTTCAGGAACAAGTGTTAAGCTTTAGGTTTACTATTGTAAGCGAAAATTTAATGCAGACTTTTAAGTGTACAAAAAGAAGTTCAATCACTATCGCTAATTACCACTAAATCATGTTGCGTGTGCACCAAACTGGTCTCCATCAATTGCTCAAAGACATCAGCGCCATCAGCACTTTGATTAAAAAAGTAGCTCACATTGGCTTCCGACTTTGCCGGCGGCATCTGCTTTGACTCTTTCGCAGTGGACAAACGATGCTGCTGCTTAAATCGCTCCACAGGTGTCCTGACCAGATGTGGCACCTTCTTTATCTCGCCCTTGACCAGCAGATCAAAACTATCGTCAATTGAGTAGCGTTTGCTCAGCGGCACGCAATCGGCCTGCATGGAGATGTCGCGACGCTTCTGCACAAGCAAATCTGCATCATCCTTCAGTTGACTTGGCTTATCGTTATGCAAACTCAGCTGCGCCAGTCGCATGCTTAAATCATCCGCCAGTGGTTCGTAATGCAGGAAATGCCCCGCATGATTGGTTACAGTAGGTTGCGCTTGCGGATTGGAAACAATGCCATTGATAATATCAGACATGTCGAACTCCTCACCGTCGCTCTCCAAATCGGAAGGCAAGCACTTCCTTATCGGCGTTGAGCATTGATTGACTAACTGACGAGAGGGCAACTTAACTGGCGTTTTTTCTTTTTGTTTCAGGAATTGCTGCATTGTTTTCTGGCCCTGCTTTGGTGGCTCATTTAACGCCTTCTTCTTTCCGCGCTTAGGTTTGGTGACAATCTCTTCCGTTGCCGCAGCCAAGTCTGAACAATTCTCAAGCGCACTGAGAGGTGTTTCCTTTGCGTTGGTCTTCTTTTTACGCGTTGCTGTCTTTTTGGGCGGCTTCTCCTTAGATTTTAGAAAGGCAGCTACCAAGTCGGGATACGCAGCCTGTAACATGTCCAGTGGCTCTACTGTATAGTAAAGTTCATTCACACCATTTGGATGCTCCAGCTCGAACTCGGCAATTTGATCTTGAGGTAAAAGTCCCTTGAAGCAACCGCGGGAGTCTTCCCAACGCAACTCTAGACTTGCCACACCCTTCACGATGCGCTTCTTGATGATCTCTTGGGGCTGGACAAGGCACATGTCCTGTTTGGACTGTTGCACCTGCCAGCGCGTCAGAATGGGAAAGAATTTCTGAAAGCAATAGATTTCTGGCCACTGCAAAAGATGGCCAACTTGCTTGATGAATTTTACGATATTTGGCTGTCTCCAGCCGAGCTGCAAATTGGGCAGCGAAGCTGGTTCAGTGAGAAACTCCGATATTATCTCTTCATTGGGAAAATTGTCATCCACAAGTGCTTTCTTCCGCAGCGTCAGCTCCGCCTTAATGGACAGCCGTTGCTCTCTATGCAAAAAGAGGTAAGAAGTAGCTTAAGGCTTTCAATTGGATAGCTGGCTTACTTCCACAGGCTCTCATCGCAGCCGCGATGCGTGCGACAGACGCCGCAGCCGCTCTTGGTGTGGCTTTGAGTGCGTCCAATATGACCGCAGTTGCTGCAAATGCTTTTGTCATCAATACGCAATTCCAAAGCGCTATATTTGTCCGTTTCCGAGCGCCAAATGCGCAGTCTAAATAAAGTTTTTGTTTTAAAATATCAAATATATATACTATGAATATAAAAACCAATTGCCTGTCCAGTATTTCAGATTCCTTGTACATGTTAAACAGCTTGAGAACGCCATCTTTGCCAATGCCTCCAATGCCATCGGGACAATAATCGCAGCCACAGAGCAACGCCATAACAATAACTTTTTGTCGGCCAAAATCCATGCGTTTACAAATCTCTTGCATGTCATAAATGTCCACGGCTCCGCCGGCAGCTGCCTGAGCGCCTTGCGTGGACACCGAAAAGTTGCGATAAACGCACCGCGCACCATATGCAAAACAGTCCGAATCCTGGCTAATGACACCATCTACCAACTTGAACATAAATATCTAAAATAAATATATACATAGAGTAGTTAAATAAATACTCACGCCATGTTTGTTAAGGAAAGCGCAATAGGCTTCGGCCTCTCCTGGTCCCTGCACGCACTGTATGCCCATGGATAGCAACAGGTTCTCACACTGTTTGAGTACATGATTGAACCGCGTGCGTCCTTTGTCGCCATTTGCTGATGCTTGTTTTGGTGGCGCCGATGCATTATTATCTTTGTTCTTGGGACGCACACCACGAAATTGCAGCTCGTTGCGCTTGGCTATCACTTGACTTTTAAGCTTAGGTGCAACACCCTCCAGCACAAACACCGGCGTCACTTGCTCCCAAATGAGATAGCAGGTGCGAAAGAAGAGATTTCTGTGGAACGTTTGTGTTTGAAATAACAATAAAAAAAGACATAAATTTTATAACAGAAACTTACTTTAAATGATGGCGCGGATGCACAAAATAATCGACAACATTGAGACTCTCGCATACCCAGCCAGCCAGATCAATGGCTACCTTCTTGCCGCGTAATTCACATATTGGTTTGCGCTCGGCGTGTGGTGTTAAAATTGTCCACAGTTCCTTGACGCCCATTTGTTGCAATAACTTGAACTTTTTGAGCGCGTTCAATTCAAAATTGAATACAAACAGCACGTGTACCATTCACAGCGAACGAAAGCAGCTGATTAGTAAAAATACGACATTCACACAGCATGGGCGCATTGTTTTGACAGTGCACGTTGTTCATTTGACTGGCAGTCTTCACTTCTTCTTTGTGTTCGACATTTGACGTGTCAGAGAAAATCAAAAGTTAACTCGTTGTTAATTCGCATGTTTTGTTTTGTAACGAAGGCAACTAATTTAAAACGCACTCCGCTGCCTCACAGTTAACGTACACACACATACACAGTCATACATAAGGAGGCAAAATGGTTTTAGCAGATCTAGGAAGAAAAATAACAACGGCGCTGCACTCGCTCAGCAAAGCCACAGTAATCAATGAGGAAGCCCTGAGTGCAATGCTCAAAGAGATTTGCGCAGCTTTACTGGAAGCCGACGTCAACATTCGCCAGGTGAAGCAGCTGCGCGAGAATGTGCGCGCCGTGATTGACTTCGATGAGATGGCCGGCGGTCTGAATAAACGTCGCATGATTCAGTCTGCTGTCTTCAAGGAGCTGATCAAGCTAGTCGATCCGGGCGTGAAACCTTATCAGCCCATTAAGGGCAAGGCGAACGTGGTCATGTTCGTGGGTCTGCAAGGCTCAGGCAAGACAACGACATGTACAAAGCTGGCCTATCACTACCAGAAGCGTAATTGGAAGTCGTGCCTGGTCTGCGCGGATACTTTCCGTGCTGGTGCCTACGATCAGGTCAAGCAGAACGCGACCAAGGCTCGTATTCCATTCTACGGTAGTTACACAGAGATCGATCCCGTGGTCATAGCCCAGGAGGGCGTCGACATGTTCAAGCGCGAGGGATTTGAAATGATCATTGTGGACACTTCGGGCAGGCACAAGCAGGAGGAATCTCTTTTCGAGGAAATGTTGGCGGTGTCAAATGCCGTCAGTCCCGATAATATCATCTTCGTGATGGACGCCACCATTGGACAGGCTTGTGAGGCTCAAGCCAAAGCCTTCAAGGACAAAGTTGACATCGGTTCCGTCATTATCACCAAGTTGGATGGTCATGCCAAGGGTGGTGGCGCTCTCTCGGCTGTTGCTGCCACCCAATCGCCCATCATCTTCATTGGCACCGGAGAGCACATCGATGACTTGGAACCGTTCAAAACAAAACCTTTCGTTAGCAAGCTGTTGGGCATGGGTGACATAGAGGGACTAATAGATAAGGTGAGTTTTACCCGAGACTCTTTTGCATTTTAGTTGAGTAACGAGGAAATCTTTTGCGAAAGGTGATCGAGCTGAAACTGGACGGAAATGACGAGTTGCTGGAGAAGATTAAGCATGGCCATTTTACCATACGCGACATGTACGAACAGTTCCAAAACATCATGAAAATGGGACCGTTCTCCCAGATTATGAACATGATCCCGGGCTTTTCGCAGGACTTCATGACCAAGGGCGGCGAACAGGAATCAATGGCGCGCATTAAGCGCATGATGACCATGATGGACAGCATGTCGGACAGTGAGCTCGACAATCGCGATGGCGCTAAGCTCTTCAGCAAGCAGCCCACCCGCTGCATCCGTGTGGCACATGGCGCCGGCGTCATTGAGCGTGAGGTGAAGGAGCTGATTGCACACTATACAAAATTCGCGGCGGTTGTCAAGAAAATGGGCGGCGTGAAAGGACTTTTTAAGCAGGGCGACATGACCAAAAATGTGAATCACACACAGATGGCCAAGCTGAATCAGCAGATGGCCAAGATGATTGATCCCCGCATGCTGCAGCAAATGGGAGGCGTCGGTGGCCTGCAGAATATGATGCGACAGTTGCAACAGGGAGCTGCAGGTGGCCTCGGCGGACTGGGGAACCTGATGGGCGGATTCGGTGGCAAGTGAGCACGACGCTCTCGTAAAATGTGTAATGATGAGTTTTGTATGATTTTGTTTTAAATTAGTTCGGTTTATGTAGCATTAATTTGTTAACGGTTTGCAAGCGCGACAATTATCACCATTTCATTGGCGATTTCCTCTTGTTTAACCAAAATCAATTACAATACATGGTTAACAGTAAAGAAAAATCTATGTAAAACAGTTAACAATTACAGAGTTAGCGCTCTTCGGTTTTTGTACGTTTTGTCGAGGTCTGTTTTCTATTGTTTAACAGAAGTTGAATGTAAACGAACAATTATAATAGCATGCATAAGAGTTCGTACGGAAATGAAATAAATAAAAATTAAATATAAATTCAAAAAATTAATTTGCTCAACTGGATTTACTTTTGTACAGTGGCGCCATCTGTTGTTATTTTAACCATGTTTAAGTGAAGTTGCCGGACTGACATATCAAATTAATTTCGCCGACTGCAGGTGAATGGCAACCGTTGGCGCGTATTATGATAAACAAAAAGTGATGAAAACTTTAAGCCCCACTAAAGATAATATGGAAATCAATGCAAATATGTGCATTTTATCACATAAGTAAATAAAATGCGTATGATTACATTTACATATCTGCATACTCAGCCAATCATGTCGGTCCTTTGTATTTGTAAATTTCAGTTCATCACGATTGCGTTGTCACACATACAACTACAACAAAAAACAGAAAACGAACAGGTGCCCAGAAACTTGCAAAAGCATCGTAGTAAATGCGAAACACAAAACGAAATAACGGTAGGCAAGTGAACCAACGGGCAAACAAAAACAAAAATTGCGCACGTGTGTGTGTTGTGTAGTCGTGTTGTTGTTTTTATTTTTATTGTCTTTATGAAGGGGAGCTGCTAGCGCTCGCAGGCACAAACACACGCATGCCGGCCTGCTTGCCTGTGTACAGCAGCAGTGCTGCCCAATGTGATAGGTGACAAAATATAGCTTTAAAAAAGCTAAACTGTGGTTTAAAAATAATGGCATGAGAAATTTTTTCTATTCGGATTTAGTTATAGCAAAATAAGTTACTACATTTAAAATATGGCTAGCTGGCACAGTTTCAACAGGTGTTAGATCTCATTTGAGAAAAAGCTAAAATGCCAGCATTGCCAGCAACCTACATATATATATATATCTACATACAAGCATATGTATGTAATATGTTTGTGTATCGGCCTATGTAGTGTGTATTGGGAGCTACGCCGGCGGGACTAACAGCATCCCTTGTGCATGGTGCGTGGGGCATGCTGTACACACACACATACACAGTTACAGACGCCCTCTCATTACAATAACAATGAAAATGCGATTGGTGCAATAAAAATGTCTATTAAGCTGTCAAGTTTTGACACTCATAAAACCATCAAACAAGTCAAACGAACAGGTTCGCAGGAAAGCTAGCACGCTGAATTGCTGTCAACGTTTTTCTGTTCATCCTTGCGGTTTTCAACACACAGACACACACACACGCGCACACGTACATAGATATGCGTATACCGTTGGGTTGTAGGCTTTCATATTCTGCCCCGTCGGGCATTTTAGGAGGAGTTTCGGTCTGCTGTGCAAGTGGTCCAGCTTAAAATGCTGCGAGCTGTGGAGGCCATCGTCAACAGCTCTGTTGTCCGCAATTATTGTTCTGGGTGTGGTTGGAATGAGAAACCACCCCAAATGGAATCCGCACAAAAATTCGTTTTAGCCTCGCTATTATTGATCCAAAGCTTTTTGTTATCGGCCGCTGCCAGAGCGTCGTAATCAACCCCAGACCCATGACCCAATTTGAAGGAAAAGTCAGTTAAATTTTGTTTTCTTACAGAAAATCAATTTGTCTTTTATTGATTCAGAAAAAGTTCAGTTTCTTTTTTTTTGTTTTGGATGACAGCATTTGCTCTTTAGTGTTTTTAAAGAGACATTTTATTTTGTATGTTCTTTATGTTTCATTTCTTTCGTTCATTCATTTTTTTGTTTTCTTTTTAATCTTTTGCTATTTTCTGTTTAATGCTTTGCTGCTCTGCACATCTTTGCCGCACTTCCTCAATGTTTCTTCGGTTCTGCACTTTCATTTCTTTTTACTTACAATTAGATTTAATTTTTTGTTTTGTTTATTTTTTCTTCAACTAGTCTTACTTTTCTTAAGCGAAATAAGCACAAAAGCTGCAAAATGTTTTGCTTAAACTATTTTTTTGTTTTTCATTTAATAATTTTTTGTTGTTTTTTCTTTAACTTTATCTCCTTAGCTCCAATTTTTTTAATGTATGATTTTTTGCATTAAAGTTGAGCGCACAAAAAGTACGCATATAAATTTGAAAGTTTTAGCAAAGTTGTTGCATTGTTCTTATGTCCTTATTCATCTTTTTTGTTTTGGGTTTCCTTTTTTTTTTGTTTTCTGTTAGCTTTTTATTAGTTTTAAATACAATTCTTTTCCATATGCATATAAAAAATGCTTAAAAGCGTCACATTGATGCAAAAAATAATACCTTAAAAAATACACAGAGATTCGAAAGGGTTTTTTGTTTTTTTTTATGTTGGTTTTTTTTTTGTGGAGAGTTACAAAGAGAGATATAGTTACCAGTTAACGCGTCTAAGCGTTCCGCGTTTATCGTTTACAAGAGAAATGAATAAAGTTCTTTAAAAGACTTTGATTTAAAACTTAAAAATAGCAACAAGCAAAATTTACATTACTTTGCGCCCGTTTGACCGCTGATCATTTTTTAAGTGTATTTCTTATGTTTCATTTCTTTTGTTTTTCTAGCTGTTTTTATTTTCTGTTTTGCTTCTAAGTTTATTTAGCTGCTTTTCTGTGCTAGCTTGTTTTTTGTTTTTGTTTTTTTTTCTTTTACTTACAGCTATTTTTACGCTTTTGTCATCGTTTTTGCTTATTTCTTTTTGTTAGTTTTATTTTTTTATTTTTTGGGGTTTTTAAATTTAATGAGCTTGTTTCCATTTGACCTTTCACTACGTTCGCTACATCTGCAACTACATGTTGTATGTTGTTTGTTGTATGTTGTTTTGCGGTTGCCCGATTTGCCTAACGTGCTGCATTTATTGGATCTCCGATTTACCATTTTACTTGCTTTTTAAATTTCATGGTTTTTTTGTTTTGTTATTTATTCATTCTTTTTTTACTTTTGGTTTTGTCAAAAAAGTTTCAAAAAAATATATATATATTCATCATTTCCTTAAATTGGCTTAATTAAAAAATGTTTTTTCTCATTTATGCTTTTCCATTTTCACTTTGCTTCCAGCCGTGCTTAACAACGACTTAGATGTCTAAGTTTTTTTTTTGCCCATTTGTTTAAAACATAATTCAATTAATTTAAAATTTGTTATCGGAAACTATTTGGTATAAAGGTGAGTGTTAATTAATTAAGCTTACTCTCAAATCTATATATAGAAAACATTTAACTACTAAGAAATCACACACGAATAGAGGAAAAACAAACAATTAAGCAAATTATGCTGAACACAAGTCTTAAATTAAAATCAAACAGTTACTTGTTTTTTTTATATTTTTTTTTTTAGTTTTTTATTCAAAGTTTTTTCTTTGTTGTGGTTTAGTTTTCAATTTTACGCACTAGACATTTGCTTTAAAAATTACTTCAACACATACATCAATTTCAATTTAAATTTATGTTCCGTTTCAAGTTGAGAGCAAGGAGCAAAATTCAAGGGATTGCTGTTGATGGTGTTGCTTTTGTTGTTGTTGCTGCTTTATGCTCATTTTTTTAAGACAAATAATAAATTAACTACTTAAAATTAGTTAAAAAACTAAAGTAAAACGCATTAAATTAAAACAAAATACAGACGCAAAACAAACAAGCCTTAAGTTTGGTTTGTCAAAGTAGCTTTAAATTGTTATATAAAAAAAAAAAACCATCTGCTCGCAGCAGCAGGACAATTAATAAATTAATTATAGCTGCAGCACTGCATGCCAATTAAACCAAACGATCGACCGATCGATCGATCGCTTATCGACTCTATATATTCAAAATTAAAACTAATCCGAACTTGACGACTCGTCGTTTACCAACACTGCGTACGCAAGCAAGCGCCGCACCGCGCCGCGCCGCTCCCTCTCTTTCTTTCTCTCTCTACCTCCTTCCCATTCACTCGCTCGCTCGCTTTCTTTCCTCGTTCTAACTACACAAAAACTACAAATTTCTACCATTCCTCTCTGTTCGTCGTTCTTTAGCTCTAACCAACTATAGTTAAACGCTTGCGCATTTCTATCAATTAAAAATCATATGTCCTACATCAACTACTCTTCTTCGTCTTATTCTTCATTCTACTTCATCTTATTTCTCAATTATCTTCTTGTTGTTGTTCTGAATCAACGCAACGCTTCTTGTCAAATCTATACTTAGGTCTGCTATACTTAAACGCTAGTGCTTTGATCTTAGTTACTAAGTTGTTGTTGTTGTTGTTGTCTCTCCTACTACTTCTAGTCCTACTTCATCATTATCTTCTTTATGCTCATCTACAACATGTGTTTTTCTTTTCTTTTCTTTTTGGGGATTGGGGTGAGGGGGTTTAGTCTGCCCCATTGTTTGGCTTAAAACTAAAGTTGCTAAACTCTCTTTGCAGCTAAGATTTAAATTTCTTGCTCTTCAACGTTTTCTTTCTTTCTCTTTTTCTTGCTTCTTTTTCTCATGTTCAATTTTTCAATTCTAATTAACTTATAATTTAATGCTTCTCTGCCTAATAAACAGCTCAAAAAATGTTGCTTTAGTTTGCTAAACAAACCGAATTTCATGTGAAAAACATATTAAATAAATACTTTTAAAAAGAAAACCGAAAAATTGCACGTTTTGTGTAGAGAAACAACAGAGTTCAGAAGGAGGGGCAGAGGAGGGCTAAGAAAAGTCAATGTAAGCATGAAAACTCTAAGCAAAAAACTTTACAAATTTCCTTTTGTATTTGTGATTTCTTTCAATACGTTATGAGTTTTTTGATTTTTTCAGTTTCTGTTTTGCAGAGGCGTCTCGTGTTTCAACTTCTATTAAAAATATCAATTTGTATACAAAATTTGCTTAGTCCTTTTTGGTTTTGGAATGTTTTTTGCAAAATATTTGCACCGTTTCTCGCTGGTGTTCTCCTTTTTCAATTATTTCTCTAACTCTGACGCTTGCAAAATGTAAAGATTGTTTATCAATGTGTGCGTGTGTGTATCTGTGTGTGTGTGTGTGTGTGTGTGTGTGGTTTGTCAATCCTGCAGTTTATTACAATTGAATTCGTTTTAATTATTGTATCAATTTCCATTTTGGTATTCAGTCTAAAGCAAATTACATATTGTACAAATTAAAAAGATATAATATAAGAAGAAAAAAAAAAATAGTTGTTGGTATTTATGTTATAAATATTGATAAGAAAACATGCATTGCACTTTTATTTTTGTTTTGGTTTAGGCTTAGGAAGACTTTTGGCGTTGTGTTTTCATTTTTTATATTTATATGTAGAATATATAGATTGTTAGTAGATATATGTATAGGCATTTTCACTTGGCAATCTATATAGATCGAAATCAGTTAACATACATACATATGAAAATCAAAGACTTTGCTCAGGAATGTTTATTTGTGTGTATATGTGTGTGTATGTGTGTGTATGTGTATGAGTGGAAATGAGTTGATAAATTCCAACTGAATCTCAAACTCTCGCTCTCTCTCGATCCCTGCGCCCTTTTCCATCTGCCTTTCTCTGAGATTCTCATAGCCATTCAACTCACTTTTAATTTTCCATTTAGTCAAATCACAAATACAATCGCTGTCTAGACGTGTTGGGTATGTATGTGTGTGGCTGACTGAATTTTTGTCAAAGAAAATAAATACTATTGGCTCCAATTTCAAACACTTTGCTGTCGGCCTGTCTGTCAAATGATCTAACCCGATCTATCAGCCCATCGACTATTTAAGACTTACAAATAGAGACTAAAGAAATCATCGCTGCTGCATTTTCTCATTTGTTTCGTTTTGCTTTCATCTATTGTTGTTTTCTTATTGCTACTTTACTAATCGTAGTTTTTTTTTTTTTTATTTCATTATTTGTTATTATTTTTTTCTTTTAACATTAATTTGCATTCATTTCTGCTACTGCTGTGCCTTCGACCTGCTCTAGTCTTAAACGATGTTCTTCATTTCATGCTGCATTATATTAAAAAACACTCCACATGCAAATTCTTTACGTTTTTCGAGTTCCACAATGTGTAGTGCTAAACTACAAGCTACAATTTCATACCTCTTTTTATTTCTACTTCTTGTTTCTTTTGCTTGCCCATCCTTTTATAAAGTTTCTTCGTGTATGCCTCATTGCTTGCCATGCACTTCCCATTCCTCCAATTCTCCATTTCCTATGCCTATGTTTTCTCTTTCTCTCGTCCATTCTCGACTCTTTGCTAAACTCTGCTACAGTTTTTCCTCTTTTCGCAGACAAAAAATACGCTATGCTACTTCTATCTTGTTGTTGTTTTTCCCATTATATATATATATATATATATATATGTATATATATATATTTATATATATGTATATGTATATATATATATTTATATATATGTATATGTATATATATATATTTATATATATGTATATGTTAGTTTTAGTTGCTAGAAAAAACACACACAGTTAAACGTAAAAAACTGTAGACAGCTACAAAAAATTCATTAAATCGACTGATGAGCACAAAAATATGCTAAAAACTAGTAAAAGATTTCATTTCTTCTTCTTTTCAGTTATATTTTTTTTTATATGTTTCCCTTATTACTTCAACATTATCGGTTGTTTTTCTTCTTCCTATTTTCATTGTTTACTTTCTTATTCTTCTCCATCTTGTTGTCGCTTATCATCTTTTTTGTTTTCATCTAAAACTACTAAATTTGCTGCTTACTGCATTTTTGCTAGTACTTAACTAGTTAACTTAACTAGTTTTCTTTCCCCTTTTTTTTGGGGCGAGTTTTATTTATTTTTTTTTCGTTCTTTCTGCGGTTTCATTTGAAATTATAGCAAATTTTTGAAATGTGTGAAACGTTTGCAATTAACAAATAAGAAAGTTTCAATAGTCACATTCTTTTCTTTTTTTTTTTTGGGGGTTTTTGCCTTTATGCTTTATACAATTTGGTGACAGAAAACAAAAACAATGTCATCTCTTTTTGCTTTGTGCTTGCATTTAGCTTAAAACACACGACTCTCCTTTTCAATCGCAGCAACGATTTCAATTCATGACAAACTAAAACTACAAACAAACAATATGTTGAAAACGAATATTGTGTTCTTTCTATTCTTCTCCTATAGACGAAGAGAATGACCAATAAATTAACTTCCCTTTTCCTTGAATTTCATGTTGGTATTGTTTTATTTTCATTATCTTTCAATATTGTTGCTGTAAATCATCAAATTGTTTGTTATCTGTTTAGTTGTTCATTTTAACATACATTGCACACATTTGTTTTGGGTTCTTCGGATTATGTTGGTTTTTTTTTGTTTTGTTTTGTTTTGCTGTTTTGCTTTTAATTCTAAACAAAATCGCAACTAGCAAATTTGTCGGTTTTGTTCTTAAACATTAATATGCGCAATTAATTTTCCACCAGCAAGATTTCTCTTGAGGATTTTCTTTTATTTCTTATGTAAATTTACTTAACTAGAAATTTGCGTTCTCCTTATGCAAATTGTTGTTGCTTCAAGTGTTTGGTTTGCAGAGTTGCCCTTTCGTTTTATTATTATTATTATTTTTTTTTTAACTTCTCATGTGAGAAAATGTTGCCCCCTTCTGCTGTCGAGTTTTAACTTCCCTTTTTTTTATTGAAAATTCCGACCCCGATTTTTTTTTACTATCTTTTGTCGTTCACTTTGCTGTTGTTAAAGCATTTATTTAGTGTATAACTAATTTATATTATTTAAGTTTAGTCTTTGCTTTTCTTCAATTTTAACGCTCTCATTTAACTTCGTCGTTTCAATCGCTCTTACATTTTATTTATGTATGTATTTTATCTCATCTCTTTTTCTTCTGTTTTCTGCTGTTTTTGCATCTTACATACAATACATAACTCTTAAACTCATTCTCTCATTTCTTTAATTTTTTAAGCAATGTTTTTTTTTTTTGAGGGAACAGCATATATTTTTACTGTTATCAAACTGCATCCGGTCTCCTGATGTGGTTGTTGTTTGTTTTTGCCAGTGTTCCTGTTGTTGGTTCCTGGCGTTGGTGTTCTTGTTGTTGTTGTTGTTGTCGTGTAGTTGTTAATGTTAATGGTGTTGTTGTTGTTGTTATTCCAGCGCTTAAAGCTCCCTTCGCTAGCCCTCGATCGCGTCCATCAAATAGTACTCAAATGGGGTACTAAAATATTATATCTGAAATGATCAATAATATCTATTAGAATACAATAACTGATGAGTTGGTTATCGGGTGGGGGTAGGGATTGTTTTTGGGTTATGGTAAGGATTGGAATTGCAAGAAACCATACTATATCTATCAGATATCATTATGTACAGTTATTCACATAGCTTTAAAACGCTTTCGTCCAAGTTCTGCTGTTTCGGATGGGAAATAAGGATTATAATAGGGATGGTAGAGGGGTAAATGTTATATGTACGAGTGATATTTACCTAGTATGTATTACCAGTGTTTAGGCTGCTTAGTAACTATACTAAGTATGCAAGAGCGGGCGTATGTTGCAGTTATTGTAGTAGTAGTTGTGGGCGCAGTTATAAAAAAAAAGAAATACAAAGAGAAGAAGAAAGTAAAAGAATCGCGTTTAGTTATGAGAGTCTTTCGTTGCAGAGTCATGAACAGATTGTAAGCAAACAGGCAAGCGACAACAAGCAGCACACAAAACGAATGATGAGAGAAGTGTGTAGAAATAAGCGAATGTGTGTGTGTGTGTGTGTCTGTCTGTGTGTGTGTATAGATGGGTTAAAAGCAGAGCAATAGTATTGTAAAATACGAAATGAAATGCGACGGCGAGTGAGTGTTGAGATAAAGTGTAAGTGGGGGAAAGGGGTGGGATTGGAAGAGGCTTAAGCGCGGGCACACACAGCACATGCAAAGCAGTGTTGGCAAACGTTGTAAAGCAACAGCGCTCTAAGCGAGTGACCAGTTGGTACAGTAAGCACCTGCTACAAAGCACTACCAAAGCAGATGAATGAAAACTCAGTGTCAGGGACTGGCAGAACAGCTTGGAAAGCGTTTTTAAGTGAGACTTTTGTCTCAAGAAAATATCAGACGGAAAAGACAGTGAGAGTTAAGACAGAAAAGAAGAGAGAGAAAGAGAGAGAGAGAGACAGAGAGAGACATCACTCACCTCGCGAAGACCTATTTGGGAGCGGCTTGATGTGGATACTGTGTGTATGCCTCGTCGGGTGATGCAGCTGTGCTAGCCTGTTCGGAATCTGTCATTGGCATTGTTGGTATAATAGTTGGTGGTGGTGCATAATATGGATAAGTTGGACTAATATACTGTAACGATGGAGAAAAATTCTATAAAGGAACCGAAAAGAGAACGGAAAAAACAATGGAATAAAAGAACAGATATAGAATACAAATTATATATCAAACATCATTCAAATTTTAAATTGCAACAAGGCACACACAAAGGCACGCACACACACACACACACACACGATAGACAATGAAGAAGCTGAAGAGCGCAAAGCAACTTCAAAGTTTTCTACATCTATTCAATAATTATATCTCCGTATATATAAAGTGGTCGCTCGGATTTTAGAACCACTGCCAGACAAAAGAATTTTGGTTATTCCGTTTCTAGAAACCGCATAGAAATCAACTCTGGATTCAGAGCTGTCCAATTTTCGAGCGATCACTGTATCATGTATATAATTGAGCTGATGAACTATCGGAGCTGAATCGGTCAATTGTTCCGTTAATTTTTCAGCTCTGACAAATGTGTTTGAGAGTATTCTATATTTACACATATTGAGGATTGGATATGCTTAAATATTGGAGAGACCCAATTGAGAGCACTTACAGAGTTGCCAATCTGTAGGGTGGCCAACTGTGGCATCATTGTTCCATATGGCACAGCCGTATCGCCACTGACCATCATCGAGATTCCGCGTGGCTGCACCTGATTAACAGCCTCCGGTTTGTACGAGGTGACGCCCAATTGGGGAGCGGCAGCCATTTGCATGTACTGCAACGCAGAGGAGGAATACTGATAAATGTTGGGCATACAGTCGCAAACTTATTGAAGAATGTTCTCTCTGGACTCACCTGATCATCTACCTGAGTGATCGGCTGTGTCATCATGTAGCCGGGTATCCATTGCGAGCCAGCGACTGGATAACCGCCCACCTGGGGTGCACCAAAGCGAGAGTACGGTACCCCGATGGGTGTGCCAACGTTGACGCTGACTCCATTCTGCTGCATGCTCGGATCGTAGGCAACGGGGATGCCCTCGGCGGAGACATCGCGCCACGCGCGCGCATTCGGATCGGGCGTCTTGAAGAGATTCTTCTTTTTGGGACCGCCATCGGCGAACTTGACCAAAAGCGGATCTTTGGCACCCGGTATTGTGTTACCGTTAAACATTTGTATAATTTGCTCGCACTTCTCACGGCTCTCCATGCGTGCGAAGCCAACGCCTTTTGTGTTTCGAATATAAATTAATATTTGTATATTTCTTTCATATTGTTTTTAATAACTTACCCTTTGAGTTCATTTGCTGATCGCGCAATATTCTGGTGGATACAACTTGTCCATATTTCGCTAGCATTGCCTCCAGATCGGTTTCTTTAAAGTGTGGTGGCAAATTTGCAATATACAAATTTGTGGGATCCTGTTCCTGTTGCTGTGTAGTCGTTGGATGCATAGGACAGCAGGCGTGTGTGTGTTGTTGTTGTTGTTTGTTGATTGTTGTTTGTTGTTGGAGGATCAATCGAATCAGTTTTAGTTGATTTTTTTTTGGTTTGTTTGAAAGATTGTACACACACAAAGGTTTTTACATACACAAACAAAAGCATTTTATTGGCACAAGCGCATGTTGTATGTTGTATGTATGTGTGTGGGAATGATGTGTGTATGCGTGTTGTATATATATATGTATATGTGTATTGTATGTGTGTGTTTGTGTGTAGTTTTAGATGAGCGACAAAGACGACGCGTTTCGAAAGAGAGAGAGAGAGAGAGAGAGGAAAGAAAATTAAAACGTAGAAATTTTGTCATTAGTAAAAATTTCTTGTATAATTACAGTTAACTGTTATTGGTATACTGGCTCTGTCTGTGTGTGTGTGTGTGTGTCTGTTGAGTGAGTGTTGGTGTGCTTGTGTGTGTGTGTTGTTAAGTGTGCCTGACTTAATGTTTATGTAGAATGTTGTTTGTTGTGTGTGTGTGTGTGTGTGTGTAAAATGCCTCAGCACAATACCTAAAATCTTAATTAAAAATACCTAAAACACAAAACTAGCGAATTTTTTAATTAAAAATTCGCTAATAGACTTTAACAATAATTGATATATACACAAATTGAAGTGTAACATTTAGTGTTAGATGTGTATGCAGCAGATGTGTGTAGATGTAGATTGGATGGATTTGAGATATTGAATGAGGAACAACTGCCTAGTAATGCACTTAATTAAGTTAAATACCTGATCTCTTATGTATGTCTTAGTTTTAATGTGAGTTTGTTTTTATTTATACTTAGTTTAGTATTTTTTTTTTTTGTATATTTTTGGTTTTGTATTTTTATATCTTAGTTTTTGGCCGGCGCAGGTTTGTAGCATTTTGCGTACTCAAACAACAAACTTGGTAGGTTGATTATATGGCTGGCTATAACTTCAAATATACGATTACAATTTTTACAATTCTTTTTTTTTTTTTTTTTAGATTATAGAGAGTTATTTAGTTAAATATATATAAGAGAGATTAAATGAGCATCAATTCTATACTATATATTTTATCTATATTATCTAGAAATTTACGTTACGTTACTTTTTATGTCACACACACAACTTTAAAATGAGCTCTCAAATACCATTACGAATCTCTATTGATATAGATGGTAATTAAAGTTAAAGTTTTGTATTCTAAGTGTTTTTGTTGGTTTTGCGAGTTGGTTACAAGTTTCTCTCAGCACAACACCACTTCTCTCCTTTTACCAACTAATTAACTGTTACGATTTATGCGACTAAAGTGTCTAAAATACTGATGACAGTTAAGTACATAACTTTTAATTGGTTTCGTCTACTACTCAGCTACTGAGAGTCTTCAATGGAATTTTAATGTGGTTTTTGTTAATGGGCCAAGTTGGGCTAATTAAGTACTCAATTATTGACTTAAAGTTGACTACTTAAATCAAAAATGTTTAATGATGTACAACTTTTGTGTGGAGTTCACTAAGTTTGTGTGTCATTTATGTGTGTATGTGTTTTTACTGTTACGAATATAATATATCTTAGTATTCTTCTTTCTTTGATATATTATAAACTATAAAAAATTGATAAAGAATTGCGACGAAATTCCTTTATCAGTTTTCCTCACAGCTTTTACTAAATATTATAATTTAAATATATATCTAAGAAATAAATGAAAACACTATAAATATACATTATTGACGCACTTCTTAAAGCACCGAATTTGATATCCTTGCAGTGATTTAATCTAAGTTTAAATATATTTGCCAAAATTGGAGTTATAACAAAGGAGTATAACTCGAATACGTTGAATCGAATCGGATAAAGATTATTTGAGAGAAATGATAAGCCGACTTTAATATGTTCTATAATAATTTCAATATATTCTATTTAGTAATAATCTGCAAGGATATTTAATCAACGGCAAGCCGAAGCACCTTTTTTCACTAACTTGTTATAAGTTATAAGTTTTACGAATTGTTTACGCTTTAAACATGGTTTCTAGGCATAAAATACGTAATTACTACTTATAGAGCTTTTTATGTTACACTAATTGAGAATACCTGGCGACTAATTAAAATAAATTGTTGAAGAAATTGTTGAAGAAAAAAAATAAAATGTTGCTTTGAAATAATTGAAAATTACCAACAAATCCGCTAAATTATTATTAAAGGGTTTGTTTGTTTTTTGAGGGCTTATTTTATTTTATTTTTTTAAGTTGTTTGTATATCTGCTAAAGGAAGATTAAAGAGAGATTAACGTTTTTGTTTAGCTATTATAATAAATACTAGAGAGACAGAGAAAGAAAGAGCGAAAAATCAAATTGAAATTAATGTATGACATTAATAAATGCATTTGCATTCAATTTATATCTAATATACATTAGAATTGAATGCATAAATACGCATTGAATAATTGAAAATTTGAGCGTCTATACTCTATAATTATAATGAGCGTACGAGGAAATATGTATTTATGTTTATGTATGTATGTATGTATCTACGAGTACATAACAAATAATTTCAACAATTTCATGTTTGGCTGCTTTAAATTGTATATCCAAATGATCAATTAAAAAAAAAAACAGGTATGTATAAGCTACACTAAAAATGTATTTATAATATCTAAGATGGGTATATATATATGTTTGTACTGGACTATATAATTCGTGTTTTAGTGTGTTTGTGTTTGTGTGTGGGGGGGCGGGGGCTAGGTATTAAGTATTCTGAGGATAGTATATATTACGTTATACGATATACACGATTCATTTATAAAGTTAAACAACACTACAAACTAGGGGATTGGCTAAGGTTTAAGGGGGTTTTATCTCGGGTAACATGTAGTTTGTGGTTGGGTTCAGGTTCAGGTTCAGGTTCATGTTCAGTCTCGATTTGAAATGTACAAATTGAAATGAAAATAATCGCAACGAATTTATAAATATATTTGGGCAATTTATCCCAAAGAAAGTCAGCATCGCAAATTAATAGAAATTCACCAGGCAATTCCCAAATTCAGCTGCCAAATGCGACCGACTCCATGACTTGGCAACCTGACAGCAGACACACACACACACACACACACACTCAAATTGTGCAAAGTTTGTGAAATGGAAATGCAAAAGGACAAACATAAATCCACCCACACAAAAACTGAATTTGCAACACTGGCGAAATGTTTCAGTACGTGGCGTGGGCATATTGACCTTTAAGGGTCGAGCATTTGCAACTTTGCCGAGTGCATGGAATGCAAAGCAAATTCTGGTAAATGTGTGTTTTTTTTTTTTTTTTTGCAGATTTCGCGACTGATTTAACGCAAGCTTTGCACTTTAAAAGAAACAGTTGGAATTTTTATAAATCCAGCTGTATGAAAAGTAAGTTTTTAGATTTAAAGTCTGACTTAGAGCAAACTTTGTAGTTTGAAGAGATGCTAGCTAGCATCTCAAGATTAAAGTTATTCATTTAGTATGATTTCACTTTCATACGACAAAATTATAGATTTATAAATAAAATAGTAAAATAGTATTAATAAATATAAGAATAATATTAAGATTAATTTAAAACAAACTTAAGAAACGAAAGGTTTTTGAGGCACATAGACACAGTAAGCGAATTGAAATGAATGGTTGAGGTTGGATTTCAACAAACGGGCGGTTCTTTTTTTTTTTAGTTTTGAGGTTAGGTACGGATTACGGATTACTGGTAGCGGATTACGGAAAGTAGTTGGTGGTATTGATACGTGGGAGTAGTGTGGGGGGGGGGGGGGAAAGGGAGGTTTGGAATAGTTTGCGGTGTGAGGGGTGAGTATTACTTGCATGCAAACAAACGTACAATGGCCGGCCTATGAAGCACCCAGATACCCACTTTGGCCATCTGAGCTTGCACGCCCTTCGCCTGCAGTCCCTTGACGGCGCCCTCAGCGTAGGCTGGCTGCTCGAAGTCGACGAAGCCGTAACCTGTAAGAAACATATTTTGTTTTTGTTTTGTTTTTGTTTTTCGTATTTTTTTTTTGTTCGTTTTAATTTTTTTTTTTTATTTGTTTATTGGGTTTTGTGTGTGTTTAGTTTTACAGGGGGTAGGTGGATTTTTTTTTAATTGCAGTTTGAAATATATATAAATATATATATAATTGTACAAATAGTAAAGTTGATTATTTTTGGCACACATTTCGAAAAAATAGGGTTGGTTTTTTGCACGTGCAAAACAAGATTTGGTTTAACCAAAATAAGAATGTGAAAAAATCGTTCAAAACAAAAACAAAATATATTCGAAATTTCGAATGGCGGTAAGAAATAGAGAAATAGATAGAAATAGAGAAGTGGGGAGGAGAAAGAGAGAATTGTGAAAATAAATTAATAATTGGTTTGACGCGTATCTTTAACTTAAACTTAAAACACAACACATCGGGACTAGTTACGTAAATAAGTAATAAATAGAGATATATGTGTATTATTTATCACCAGGAGTAAATCAAATTACAGCGCAGCAGGTTAAGCCTTTCCACATACACACACATTTTGTACAGAGCTCGTTATTCTCGGCACAGTTTATATATATATTTATAAGATTATATATAATATCGGTATCGTTATCGTTATCATTAGCAGTAGTAATTAGAATAGTAGATATATATATGTTATATATATTAGGGTTAGAGTGCAGTAGTAGAGAAGTGAATAATGCATGGATGATTGTGAAATGAGAAATTGACGAAATCATTAACTCAAAAACATAATTAATCAAATGAAAGCCAAAGAAGTTGAAAAACATAGAAATTCGATCGTTTGCCAATTGTTCATATTTCATTTTCGATAAATACATCAATGTACCAGACACAAATAACGAGAACGAGCAATAAGATTTGATATAAATTAATATAGAAAAAAAAACTATATACGCAAGTAGATTAAGTTAAATTACTTTTAAATATGTGCAGCACTCATGAATTTAGTTATTATTTATAATTTGAATTTAATTTACACATTATTTATAATTTGAATTATTTTTAATCATCGATTTATTCATAATCCGATATAATCAAATTTATTTGTCAACTTTACAAAGTGCAATTTTCAATATTAAAATATTAAACACAATTTATTATTCATTCTCACATCTTTGTTTATATTTTGAATACTGCGCATATTTAAAAATTAAAATAAACACACAAAAAAATATAAAATAATTGTTTTGATATTTGTATTTTTTTTTATATATTTTTTTGATTACGTAAACACATACTAATAATACATATACAAAAAACACACATAAATAAAATAATGATGAAAATGGTGAAGAAAAAAATACCTTTACATTTGTTTGTTGTTTTATCTAAAATAGCCTTGGTTGATATTATTGTTCCGTATCTGTAAGGGAGAAATAGAGTGGAATAAATAAATAACCAGTGAATTAGTGAAGGGAAATAAACATATGTAAAACAAACGTAAAATGACTAATTACATGACTTTTGCATGTCATGATGTTGGTGTGTGTGTGTGTGTGAGTTTAATTTTTGTTTACAAATGCAGAGTATTTGATATCTGTCTGACTGCCTGCCTGCCTGTCTGTCTGTCTGTCTGTCTGTCTGTCATAAGTGCTGTGCGTGTGAGCTGCTCAGTGTTAGCTGTTTTGTTTTGTTGGTTTTTTCAACTTAAAGGCGTGGCCTGCGATCGAGGTCAGAAGTATTATTTTCGGGCGTTATAGTTTGCCAATGTACAAAAGGCAATTAAATAGTCATTAAAAAGCAATATTAATGCGGCACACGCTGCAAAGTAGGCAAATAATTATTTTGTTCTTTTCTGTAAACTGTACGAGAGTCCTGCGCGCCTGGGCAAATTAAATCGATATCAGCATAGTTACAGACATCGATAACACACACGAACCCCCACAGCCCGCACACCACTGTCCCGCACACACTTGCCACAATAATCGTTTATATTTAGTTATAATAACATTAAAGCTGCCCGGCAAATAAGCTGCTTATTTTGATTGCCTCGCAGCAGCAGCAAAAAAATAAGCATAATAATAATAATAAGTGGGTGGGCTTAGTGAGAGGAGTTGAGTCCTGGCCACAATCCACAAGCAACAACACCACGTCTAGCTATGCGCCACAAATAAAAAAGGATATTAACCTTCAATTTAATTACTTGACTTATTATTAAGCGGGCTCCACCAGCTCCTTCCTGATCCTAACAGCAACAGCACTTGACTTACGCAGCGTTTTATGTTTGTTAACATTATATTTCTATATACATAAAAATATAGTGTTTATTTATTTTGTTCATTAGTTTTTTATGTGCGTGGCGGCGTCTAATTGTTTTTATTTATGTATGTTTATATGTATGTTTATATGTATGTTTATATGTATGTTTTTATGCATATATTTTGTGGCTGGGTCTTAATAAAGTGTGCTAACATTGCGTATGCTTAATATGCGCAATATACCACATCATAAATTTTTTTTCCTATATATTTTTCTTGTTGCCATTAATTGCTAAATATTTTGTTTAGTTTTGCAGCAACTTATTTTCTTGGGTTGCATTTTCTATTCTCTTTTTATTTATTTTTCTGTTGGGGTTGCTTGACCACCCAACGCCCCCCGGCCAACGAGTCTGGTTTTTTTTTTTGGGGGGAGTGTATTGAATTGTGTGTGCGGCCTTTGTAGAAATTTAACGAAGCGGAATGAGTTGAAGCTAAGCTGCTCATTAGCACGAATTGAATTTGAGGCTCACATCAAATTCTGATACATGGCCCGAAGACGCCAACTAAGGGTTAACTAGCACCACCCATCCAAACAACAACAAAAAAAAATCCATATTCATTGAACCCTGAAAGGAGGCGTCTAGTTTCAGTTGCTGTACAGTAAACCTTTTTAAATACCAATCGATAGTAGTAGAAAAATATATTTTTAAAGTGTATGCGCAACTATGGGGGATATTTTGGGAATAGTCTGTGTGTCTGCTGATTAGAATTAGAATTGAGTCTTGCTTATAATGTGGTTAAATATTGATGAAATTGTATAAATAAATACTCACTGTGCACACATATTAATTAGATCCTTGTCGGTTGTGCCTTGCTGCAATCCGCGTATGTAGAGATTTGTCTTTGACAACTGCTCGCCGCCCTGTTGATTTTGATTCTGTACCGTACCGTTGGGACCCATGGTGACGTTTGTGTTTGTTGTGTTGCTCAGACTGGTGCTCAATGTGCCGCTCTGGGAGCCCGTGTTCGATGAGCTGCTCGAGTTTGTGTTACTCGGTGAAGCTGCAGTTGGCACACGCTGGCCGTACTATGAAAATGGAAACATAAAAGTACAATTTTAGAGCACTGTCGAGCAGATTGTCAACAAATATATATTCAAAGATCAAGCAAATATCCAATAATAGCAAGCTTTATATGTCTTTTTAGTGTGTGAAAGTGTGTGTGTGTTTGAATATGTGTATGTAATAAAGTATTTTTATTGAAATTCCAGTCAGCCATACGTTATTATTGAACGGTTCAGCTTGAGCCACCATATGCATATAGTGTATGTATTTTGGTAAAGGATTCAGACAAGCATATGCAGAGAGGGGAGTGTCGAGAAAGGAGAGGAAAAAGGACAGCCATGATGATGGCGTTTTTCACTTAAAATGCCATACAACAACAATGCAGTTGCTATTGCTGTTGCCATTGCAGGTGTATGTGTGTGTTTGTTACAACGCTGCAGGATATTTTGGCAGCATCGCAAGGCAGGCGTTGAAAATCTATAAAATTTGTATGCAAAAAAGGCACACACACAAACACACACACACACACATAGACAAAAGCACAAACACACAGCAATTGATACACTTTTATTTCGTGTTTTCTTTTGCATTTTGTGTTGTTTTGGAAATTTGCCAAAACAACAATATTACTTGACGCCAGCAGCAAATGCAAGTATTTATTGAAAAGAGCAGGAAAACAATAGCAAAAAATTAGAGTAGAAAAAGCTGCAAAATCTAACCTTACAATTTCGAAATTCAAGTGCAATAAACGAAGCTGGTGGCAAAAATAATTATGAGTGATTGCAACGCTGCAGGGATCCTATATTTGTAATTTAAAGAGTTTGCAATTGTGATAATTGTTTTCAACAGTAATCGATATTAATAAATAGTATGCTGTCATGGTGGTTGCCACATTTTGTTGCATTCAACTCGTTTAACAACAAGTGCTGACCAAACCACAACCGATAAGCTTAACAAACACGGGCAAAAACTATGCAGCTGATGTTTTACAATTTTTTAGAATCAACCGCAAAATTTCTAAAAATAAAAAATGAGTGATGCAAAATTTTTAATTAAATTAGCTTATTATTGTTGTTGCCCATTTATTTCAATTTTGTTATTTATTAATATTGGTTTTCATTGTGGTTAAGCTTTTTAATGCTTATCAACCAGTTGGAATGCTTTTTGAGTGTTCCCCGTATGTACAATAAATAAAATAAACCATTTGAATGGGGCGTAACCTGGCAACGCCCATAGCATTAAAATAATAATAGCAAAAGTGGTAATTTATACTCGCTTTCAAATAAGATGAAATAATTTATCCACAAAATTTAGAAACTCATATTTTGCTAGAATTATAAATGGTGCCAGGTGAAATTAGTTTTTGCAAGCAAAAATCTTGGGACGTACAATAAAGTAGAAATACTCTGGTTTGGAAAGGCTAGACTAATAGATCTTTATTAAATTTAAATAGCTACTCAATAACATGTCAATATATAATGTAAATTTAAAACTATTCGCTATATTCGTTAAGTTATCGATAACATAAATTAAACTCGTATCTAGCTGTTATATTCCTTTTGTTCATAAACAAGAATATCTACATGTAATATATAAATATTTAATGAGGTTAAATATTCTTGCTTCTTGTTCGCTTTTATCCATTGAAAATAAGTTTAAATATAGTTTTAAAGATTACAAATGTTTTTCTAGCAGCTATAATACATAATGTTTGTCAAGTTGATTTGCAGTGTTGTTGTTGCAACTGCTGATGCTGCAGAGATTCTGTTGCCTGTTTGTGAAGTGTTTAACTGGCATTCAAACTGACAACAGTCACGCAGCGCGTGTGTTAGACAGAGATAGAAAGTTGCTTTTTCAGCGCATGCAAAGCATCAAAGGACGTCAACGTTGAGGACGATGACAGTAGAAAGGGGTCTGCTGGGCGGGGGTTGTGTTGTTTGACATGCCTCTGCTAAGAAGGCAACTCTTCGGCATCTCAGATGCCGCATATTGTTTCATCTTCTATTTATTGCTCCCCTTTCCTCTTTCTTTTCCTTCTTATTTTATTTTTATTTTTTCTGTCAATATCTCACAGCGTGTGTTGAGGCATTGAAGCGCAAATGTAACAGAGCAAATATTACGAGTGCTGATAAAATATTTGATACAAGAAGCAGAAACAGAAACACAGATAGGGAGTAAGAAAGAGAAAGAGAAGGAGAAGGCGAGAAAGCGAGTGGAGAGAAAAGATGCTGAGACGAGTGGAGTTTGAGTGCGAGTTTATTTCTTCTTTTTTCCTTATAGCATTGTCTATATTTTTTGCCAGCGTAAGTACTTTTCTAAACACACACACACACGCACACACAGCTAAGATACATTAAGTCCCCAAATTTCCGTCTATATACAGATGCGTAGCACAAATTTTGGTTCTTGTTCTTTTTTGATGGCTGTCGTCTCGTAATTAAATAATAAATTCGACTCAACAAAATTTGGTACACTCTGCTCAAGTGTGACGAGTATTTGCATATGCCGGTGTGTGCGTGTGTTAGTGTGTTTGCTAGGCACACTCATGCCAATGAACTGAACCGCTGACTTTTCTGTCTGATAATGAAATTATATCGTTCGCATAATTTAATGCGCACAGCAACAGCACAAATGGCATAAACTACAAACTGAGGCACAGTGCGTATGTATTAAGTGTATGTATTTATGTATGTATGTATGTATGTATGTATTTATGTAAGTATGTACACATATGTATGTATGTTTGCCTATATGTGTCATTCCAAAAATGGGCGAGCGTCGAGTTGGCTGTCGTTTTATACAACAAAATATAAAAAAAAAAACAACATTTTCTTCATTCTTTTTGTTATTTGCAAAATTGCGTCATTTGCAAAATATTCTTCCCAGTTGCTTTGTTGAATATCTTTAGCTTCCTAACTTTTATCACTCTTGTATTGTCTATCTCTCTCTGTATCTCTGTCTCTTTCTAGTTATCTTCTTCCATCTTTGTCGCTTGCCTTGCGTGGCAAACACGTGTGCCGACTTTCGGTTAATTTCTAGTCACTTTGCTACAATCTTATCTTTCTTCTTCTTTTCTTTTCTGTTGTATCTTTTTTTTACAATTTTTATCTTAGTTTATGTGCATAGTTTCTGTTTAGTATTTTGTTAAACATTAACCTTTTGCTATTATTTGTGTGACTTTCATTTGTTTACTCAACTATTGCGCAAACATATTTCGCGCTAATAAAAAGATAGAGAAGAGAAAATGAAGATAGTGAGGGAAATAGAGAGAGAGAGAGGGAGTCGAGACAATCGCAGGCAAAATATGATAAAAATACAATTTAATGGTATAAGCTAAACATTTTGATTGCCTCCATCCATGACAATGCTCATTATTATGTAGATAATGACGATAATGATAATGCTGACGATATGGCAAACGGATGCCAATCACGCAAGTGCAAACAACACAACGTCTAAAAGCCGCCCCAAACTTCTGGGCCAAGTTGCCCAAGTTAGGCAAAGGTAAGTAAAAGCCAGTTAGTAAACATGTTTAACGAGTCAAGTGTGTGAGAAGGGAGAAGGGGTGAAGGAATCCCATTAGTTGTTACTCATATGATAAGGCCAAAAGAAGGCAAAAGCCTATATATTCTTTTTTGGGTCGATAAACTTTGCTTGCTGTACTAAAACTAAAGGCTTATCATTAGTTTCAGCCCTTATTACTAAATACTTGGCCATATTTATAAATTATATAAATAACACAAATGTAAGATAACTTAGCGAAAGAAGAAATAAATTTTAACTTAAATTTCGATATCATTTTATCGTGATAATGCATTGAAGGAATCATATAGTGTATATATTCCTGTTCAGTAATATAAATATTATATAACTACCATTGGAATAATAGGTCGAAAGATAAGTTTTAATTTCATGACTTCAGACAAATAGCTCAAGCTTCCTGAAACGTGGATTATTCAGTTCGTGAAAGCGTGATAACCCATAACTTAAATGTGTCTAAAACGTGCAAAAACATAATAATATTTTGAAATTCGAAATAATAATTCACTGGCGTCTACATGCGGAAAAAACCAAGATTTATGTTTGAAATATTTCAGTATTGCTGTATTTCTACTTCTTAGAATTCATCTCAGTTCCAAAAACTCAAAGCTTTACCTTTATTTATAAACAAACCTAACCACCCAAAATTGTTGGCAATCTGTTAATGCAGCCCGTACAATTCAAATATTTCTGCTTTTCCATTAAGAACAAATCAAGCGCTCAGTTTTTTTTTCTCTTTCGCTCTTTCTCTCTTTTTATTACTCTATATCTGGTCAATCTTTGGCAGAACACAGAACAAGTTTCAAATGGACACTGTTTCGAGTCACGTGCCAAAAATGCCTCAAGTCAATGGAACAACAACAACAGCAGCATATTCCATATACAAATGGATATTGTGTGTGATTTATGATGTCGGCGACATGAGCGCCATATAATTCATTTAAACAGTGCTCCCGTTGATGTCTTCACTCTGCACTCTCCCTTACCCTTTCTCTAGGGGATCTATCTGGCTCTCTCACTCGCTTTCTCGTTTTCCAGCTTTTGCTCTCTTGGTAATAAATCAATGGGGAAACGGCAAAGCCAAAGAGCCGAGACGCATTGCACTTGTGCCAAAAATATATATTGCCATAAATTCACTCAATCACGATTTGCGACAGTTATTATTTGTCTCAAGAACTTGCGACTGTCAACCCGTTGCCTCTGCCACGGATTTATCTTAAAGTTGTTGACGGCACACACAGTTAAATATTGCTAGGCTTTTCCTTTTGCTTGTGTGTGTGTGTGTTTGCTTTGGGGCTAAGCAAATCTCTTGATGACTGCCAGCCAAAGTCATCAAATCAAGAAGCAGTCAGCTAAATCCGGCACGCCTCGACTTTCCGACTGATTGCGATTGCGATTCTGACTCCC
Organism: Drosophila fungiperda; assembly: GCA_035042345.1. Lineage (NCBI taxonomy): Eukaryota > Metazoa > Arthropoda > Insecta > Diptera > Drosophilidae > Drosophila > Drosophila fungiperda. Next base: position 2,859,761 of record JAWNLM010000278.1, on the reverse strand, counting down.
ATTGAAGAGAAGAAAAAAAAACTAGGAATGGCGGATTGCAGGAGGGTTGTGCATAAAAAATGCCGCTCACGTGACTTCTATAAATTAAATGTGCGTATATGGAGTGGGAGGAGAGGGATATGGTGCAGGAGATAGGTATTCGGTATTCGGTATCTGGCACGCAGCTGATAGATAGATAGATGGATGGGCAATACAGGAAGGAAACCTTTGCAGCCAGTCAGAGATGTGCAGGAAAGAGCAAAACAATTCCCTTCTTGCCAATCCCCCTCAATCCAAGAACAGAATTTGCCATTGGCAAAACGCATAATTGACGCAAGTCATGTGCAAAGGGTGTGTGTGCGGGGGGTAGGAGGTGTTCGGTTTGAAGGTAACTTCCCTGGCAAATAATTCAAATGCCTGCCATGGAACGCGAATTTCGGATTATCAGTCCATGACGCGGCAGGTGGCAGGGAACTGATGAGCTCAATGGAGGGATTGCAGGCAACGAGGCAATCTAATTTTTCAAATTTTCCTCCGTTTTTTTTTTATTTTTATTTTTTTTTTAACATAATCCGCGCACAATGCGATTTGAGTCGCAAATCTCGCGTGTCAGCAATCGATAAAAATAAAACCATAAGCTCTCATTAATTATGGGGTCCGCGCCTCTTTCAAAGTACAAATATTTGAGACTGCAACCACTTTCAAAATATTTCGATATCTCAAAACCGTTCAGAGGTCAAATGGCTAATTAAAGTAATTTGACTTTATAAAGCACAAATGCGCCGAGTTCAAGGAAAATCACAATTTGTTTTCATCAGTTCTACAAAACAAATGAGAATAAAGTGAAATTATATTATACAGATAAATGCTTATATTGGGTATATTTTTAGCCCGAAATAAAGAAGAGTTTATTCAACTTGACCTTGAATTCTTTGCTCTGACAATCATTTCAGTTTGTTTATGAAAGGTATTACAAATTTGTCAGAAAGTTTGCAATACGACTATAAAAATCGTTAAGTAAAATCATTAATTTCAATATATAATTGACAATCAGCGCAGCTCTTGTTGTAATATATATATATATATATATATTTGTATATATTATATTTTATTATATATACAGGATATATGAACTTTGGATTGCGAAGTAAAATTTTACTGCATTTTTGACAATGTGCACAATGTTTGATAAGCCTTTTTTATGGGGTCTGTAAATCTGATAGATTATCCCTCAAGTTCAATGGAAATATAAGTTATTTTCTGGGAATCTAAAAACAGTTCAAGCTGTGTAAACCCCTTATTTTTTGTGGTATTTACAGAATCTAATCAAGTCTAAAATGAATCAGCGTTCGGAAAAACCACATAATTCAAGAAATTCAAGACAATGAATAATGATGACAGAATTAAATTAATTACAAACTGAATGAGATCCGAACTTCTCCTTACTCTGAGAAAATACTTACAAATACAAGAGTTTAATTTAGAAAACTCTGTTTTTTACCCAACATTTAGAATTACTCATGAAGCTTACCTGAAAAGATACCAAAAAAAAAACAAACCAAAAAATTAGAAAAATTGAATAATGACATTGGCAAATATAAATAACGAATACATAAATAAATATTATCAATTCATACTAAAATGCTATTTGGTATTCTGCTCAATCTTACTTAATGAAGTTGAACAATGTCTCAACATTCCAAACATTGCTTTCACTCGAGAAAACAATTAAAAATACTCGCCGCATTTCTGTTGTGGCTGTTTTTTCATATTTGTTTTCATTTTGATTGTGCCAAATTCCAAATGTTCGTATAAACAAAAAAAACAAACACATATCAGCTATTTTTAACGCAATTGTGCAAAAAAAACAAAAATTATATAAAAAACGCAACTATATGAAATTGAGCATAAATAAATTTAAATCACTTTGAGGTGTGCATCAGTTCTTTTTATTACTATTTATTATTAATAATAAAATGAAACCACGCAAAAAAAAAAATTTAAAAGGTTTAGTGCGTGATTTAAAATAAAGCCTTGGGCAGTTTACAGTTTAAACAGCATTTGCATTTAATGCTTTTTATTGTTATTGTTATTGTTATTGTTGTATTGACGGATTGATTTTATTTCTGCATAATTTAACATTTACAGTTGTTTACATGCTCATTTTGTTCAAAATAAATTGTGCAAAATGTGCAAAATGTTTTTTTTAAGGTTTTCTCTTGACACAAATACTTTTGCACTCTTTATTAATATTATAATTTGTTGCTGTGCTTTTTCGTTTTTTCTTCTGTTTATTGCGCCATTATTGAAATAATAAATGTGCAAAATATAATATTTATACAAAAAAAAAAATACAAATAGCAAATAGAAAATGCCAAAAGCAGAATTTTCAATTTAGCTGTCAGACAAAAAACGCAACTAAAACAAAAAGCTCAAAAATCTCCTAGCTAAAAGCAGTGAGCTGCCTGCTAATCCCTGGCACTTTTGCAGTGCCCAACCCTGGTCACACCCCTAGCAGCAATTTGCATAATTTATGAGCCGCAAATACACACAACAATCATAAAGAATTTTGGCATTACTTGGGTGCAAAAAAAAAAGAAAGAGAGATGAAAAAGAAACCCTGGCATAAATAGAAATCTAGAACAGCAAAGACCTTTAATCAGCAGAAAAAGGATTTTTAGCATCTGATTGCGTCTGCTTTGGGTTCTGTTTGCTTTATATGGGATTTTTGTAGTTTTGATTGACTTTGGGTTTGGGTTTAGGTTTGCCTTATTTCATAACCCTTTTTTGCTCAATGATTAGCAAACGGAGAAGGCGACTATCAGTTTGGTTCAGCTTTAAATTGCCACAATGCCAAAGCAGTAGCTGAGCTGGAATTTGATTGATACGGATTTAGGTAAACATTGCAGAGCTGTGCGTACTGCAAGCAAAGAGAAGTCTTTTCAACATAACACAATTATTGTTATCAGCAGCATAATAATCTCAAAGAATGTCACAATCATAAAAGACCCCATTGTTGGCCATATATACAAACCACATGCCAGACTCTCTTTTGCTTAGGTTGAATAAACGCAGACGATAGAAATGAAATGTGTCTGTGTCTGGTTAAAGATGTTGCAAGGGAGCGAGAGACGCGTGGATGGAGGGAGTGAGGTAGAGGGGAGTACTTGGCTGGCATTTAAAATGAAATGTAAAAAGCGACAGCAGTTTAAATTTAATGCCAACTGCAGATGTAGATACATTTTACAGATACAGATACAGATACTCAGAGCGGAAGCTACTGGCTGTAAGTACTTGAACTTGTTGTGACTACGCAAATATGTGGGATGATGCTTAAATACAAATACACAGCATGGCCAAGAGTGATGGACAGGGTGGGAGGGGGGAATGCCACTTGGCGTCAGTCGCAACAATAAAATGCAATAATTTTTATTGAATTAAAGACGATAACTCAATTGAGTGGGCGAACAACAAAAGCTTAACTTAGCTGCCTCCGACTAAAGAGAGCGTGACAGCGAGAGCAAAAGAGAGACAGAGAAAGAGAGCGAGAGAGCGTGAGTGAGGCAAGCAAGAAAAATATTCTGATAAAATAAGCGATGAGTCAAAAGCAAGCACACACAAAGGAAATGGGTATGTCAGGGTAAGGCGACTACAGGAGATATTGAACCCTAAATAAAGTGTGGGGGGATGGCGTTGGGAGAAAGGTGTGGGGTGCTGCCTCAAGAGACGGCAAAAGGAAGTCGGGGTAATGGGGGCAGGACAAGGTTGACTGACTGTGTGACTGCGTTTGTGCGTAGCGTCGTCTTCGGGTAGTATTTGGAGTAGCTGAACTCAGTTCACTTACAAATATATATATATATAAATGAAATTAAAAGCTATGAAAATGGATATATATATATGAAGATAACTGTATCAATAGCGTCGGCTATCGATTGCAGTTGTCATCGATAACAATCGCTAAATCAGTCGTCCTATCACTTTTTTTAATCAACTAATTTAGCTGTGATTTGTTGGCAGTGCTCTCAACGAGATAGCAAAAAGAGATGGCTCGCATGTGTGTGACCGAAAGAGAGAGAGAGAGCAGGCAAATATTTTGTATTTGCGATGTTGCTAGTTAAACACTGAAAACATTTTAGTGCGACTAGTTGAAAGAGTGAAAATAATAAACGAATTGCTAACCAGATTAAGAGCCACGAGACAGCTCCCGAACCACCCCAATTCATCTACCCTGAGCAGCGAGAGAGAGAGAGAGAGAGAAAGAGTTCTCTATTGTTTATTCACTTGCTAGTAAAATACATTTATAGAATTGATTGTTGTTGTTGTTGCTGTGTATAGAAGAAGAACAACAACAACCGTCAGTTGGGGCTAATTCACGTAAATAAGATTTTAATTGAAGCTTTTAGCAGGAAATGGAATATTAATAGAAATGGATGACTGAATCCAATAATATCCCATAAGCAATAAACTATACCAAGTCCTGTCAAGGCAAGTCGGGCCAAGGGGAAGAAGTCACTTAACTCGCCCGTTAACTGGAATTCTCGAGTGAGCAGCAGTCAGGCCAAAGGTCAAACGTCATCAGTTTAGTTTGACGTTGGCATTTGCATTTCTTTTCTCTATTTTAATACCTTGTTGATGAGTTGGATTAATTAGCTAAAAAGCGATTGCAATCAGGTATAAAAGGGGGTTATAAGTGGCCAACTGTAAGGTGTAACAAGCTGATGATAACGGTATTCCAGTCTCTGAAGACCAACATAATTGAGCCTGTCCAATAAACAAGTCGCTGTCCATAAAAGACTAAGCGAATGATTGGCAGTCAATTAGCAAAATGCTACTTTGCGTGGATGTGTGTGGGTGTGTGTGTGTGTGTGTGTGTGTTTATGCAAAAAAAAACTGATAAGTTGTTATTTGTATATTTTGTAAAAAGCAAGCGTAATGCTGTGGGGCAGCTGATATCTCAATTTTATACTTAATTAGAAGCTTAATCTGAACTGTTCGTAAATAACGGAAATAACATGAAACTGATTCAGTTAGAATATGAAGAGAAAAATATGGAATTGAAGTTGTAAAAGAGGCAAGATAAGACTTTTCATGAATTAAATACAATTTTTCATTCTTTAAATCTTTAATTCATCTTATTCAAGCACGAAAAACCTTTATCTGGTCTAATTATATTCAAACTGAGCCAAAAAGCCATAAAAACACTCAGCTGAATGTTATAATTGGAGTTTGCACATGTTGCACGATATATTGTCGATATAGAAATATATATACGATTCGGTATATCATTTCGTTAGAATTCGTTACGCTCTGACCGCCAGACTGATGATATATGGCAAGGAAGAGGTTGTAGGTGAAGTGGTGGGTTGAGGGGGAGGGGCAACAATAAATACAAATGTATAATTTATATGATGATAATATATGGCGCGTGATATTTAACAACACCGGCCACCATTAGCAATGACCACTAATCACTGCAGCACAGCAATATTTCTATATTTCTGCAGTGTGCAAATAATTTATGTGACAACGAGTATAACTCCCAACCAGAAACAGTCCGAGCAGTCTGTGTGAAAGATGGTATATGGGTGTGAGAGAGAGATAGAGAGAGGACGGAAGAACAGGGTTGGTAGCTCAAGAACTGAAAAGCAGTTGCAAATAAATCAAATAAAGCTGCAGAACGTGATCGGAAACCACATCAAGCTGGAAACTGTATGCCAACTAAAATTGTTGAACGTGTTGTGCCGGAGACGTATGCTTGCAAAGAGGGGGGGAGAGAGACAGCGAAAGAGAGAGAGAGAGAGAGAGAGGGGGTAGAGAAAGACTAGACAGGTAAGACAGGTGAGTATACAGTTAGCAACTGATTTTGACTTGCAAATTGGAAACCGCTGCAACGCTCGCAACCAGTTTTGACAATGTATTATGTATTAATAATTGAATTAGGGTCATGATTATAAATAAAAAAAAATAAGTAGATATGTAGATATTTACATACATATGACACCTTTTTTTTTGTCTATATGCACTTTTATATGTGTTGTCCGTGCATCATTCTATGCTATTCTACGCTACTCTTTAATGTTGCCATTCTTCGCATTTTGTATAATGAATGGATGCGAATGAATGACTCGTGAATGCGTGCAGAGCGGAAGTAACACTTAACTCAAAAGCATGAGCACATGAGCAAAGGCGAGGGGACGAGGGGTGGGCTGAAGTGTTGGGGTAGTTGGAGAGGGTGTTTGCCTGGGCTTTAGGGCACTCAACACACACACACACACACACACACACACACACAATGGCTGCTGTGCTTGGAAAAGTGACAAAGACAACACGTTTTTGTGCACAACACAAAAGCTGCGAGCAACAAACAACAGCAACAACAAAAACCATAAAAAACACAAAGTTACTGTAGCCTCTTAAGCACAATATACAATATACACGTATTTATGTGTGTACGTTTGTATGTATTTACAGCACACCACTCGCCATACTTCAAACCCCACCCCTAAGAAATGTTCTGAAAATGCGGGTATTTAAATTTAATTTGCAAGCTGACAAAAAAGAAAAATAAACGCTTTTCTTGACACATACCATATGAGTGGATGACTATGTGTGAGTGTGTGTGTGGTGCTATTTCCTGTGACATACACCCGCACTGCCTCAGCCACTCCACCCCACATGTAGCTAAGTTATTGGAAAGCAAGTCAAGTCAAGCACAAAACCAAACTGAAATGCTGCTGGTGATCTAAGTGGTTTTCTTGGCCAGCCACAGAGCAGAGTTGGGGGCAAAACGAGAAGGGCAGTGGTGGTTGGGGTTGGAGGGTGTCGTGTTGGGCTGTATATGTGAGGCCAGCAAAAGATGCAACAAATACCCACATTGCCTGTATGTGTATTAATGCGTGCGTTAGAGTGTGTCAATGTCTAAAGTTCTTGTTGTTGTTGTATTTGTTGTTACTGTTATTGCTGTGCTGATGAGTGCAACATTGGCATTAGTGGCACAACATTTGTCAGTTGGTTGCACAAAGCTCTGAAAGCTTCGCCCTTTAATTGAATTGTTACCTAAAGTAAAACCAAAACCAACAAATCCAAGGGTTGCAAAAGCGGTCAAATGAGTTGAGGATTGGGTGAGGAGGAGTGGAGGAGGAGGGGAGGGCGAGTGTGTGTGTGTGTTGTTGTGTGGATGTGGGTGCGACAAGGGCTAAGCCAAACTGTCAGTTTGAGACCATGGCTAACCGAAAACTGACAAACGTAAGCAGAGGTTAGGTTAAAAGCACAAATGTCTCAAACTACGAAGGCTAATTGATGGATTTAAAGTTGCAAGCACAACGAGAAAAATACTCTGTAAATGCTAATTGAGCTTAATAAATTTTCAGCTGATGGAAATTTGATTTTTGAGCAAGCTCACAAAAAGCGTTTATTTCTACTACTATTTTCTATCAATGTTTATAAAATATGTATAATTATTTTACAATAGTTTCGATTTTCTATTAACTATTGCTTTTTATAACTTTTCTACTATTTTCTATCTTCTACTATTTATATAGATTTATTTAAATTATATTTTTCTGAAGAAAATGCACTCGAGAGAGTCCAATAAAAACCGTTATGCATGATTGCATGAGAATCATTTTCCATGGAAAATTGCTTCTAGGGAATTACGCACACAAGCATATTAAATTGGTTTCGTCTCTTTTTGTTTGAAATAATCGATAGAGTTCAATTTATATTTATATTTATATCTCAACGATTTTCTAAGAGTTTGAATACCCTTTCGAGCACTGTTCGCTTGAAATTTAACTGTGCAGCTGTGCAACTCAATCAGTTGGAGTTAATAATAGAAAAACAATCTCCACACACAAAACACACAACATGCAGTCATTAAAACAATTAGCTAAATGCACTGCAACAAAAACGGCTGTTCAGCTGGGGAAATAATAAAACGACAAATGCAACTGCGGCTAATAATCAAATGGATAAAACAACAACAGCAACAATGGCAACAGTAGGGAAATCACATGTATATGAAATGGTTTTATCACTCATACGCCACATGTGCCGCCAGGCAACTAATGCCTCCCCCGAGGCGACACGAACGCCAAAAATACGTGGGGAGTAGCGGGATGAGGGTGCTGAATGCATATAGCAGAAGCAGCAAGAACTGAAGCCGTAAGTGTAATCTAAACTACAATATGCCCGTGTCTCTCTTTCCGTCTCCTTCTCCCTCTCTCTTTCTCTATCGCTCTCTTTGTATATAATCGAAAATGAGTCATTTGAAAATACAGCAAGCAAATTAAGTGAAAACGCAAGCAGACACACACACACACACACCACTAAACAAATACCAGTGAATTGACCTTTAGATTTTTTATGCGTCTTTAAGCACAAAGTTTCACAATTTTCTTGTGGCACTTAATCTTTTTAGATCTGCGTCCAAGCGGGGCAATTCCAGTTAAGTGCTGCATTAGCCGAGAGAGGGAGTCATGCGGAGAATGGCCTGCAAGTGAACTAAAAAAAAAAATGCCATAAAAGCCACCTGCCCACAGCAGCAGCGCTGACAAAGCGACAGGCAACAAACACAATTTTTTTTTTTGTGAGAGTTATGTGGCGAGCACTAAGTGTGAATCATAACAAAAGCAAAAATCCCACTAAGCAATGCAACGCACTTGAAATACTCTATAAATAGGAAGTAAGAGTGATCGAAGTTTCTCATGCAATCATTATGAAATGTTTACAAATTATCAGTATTATGCCAAGGCATGGGACATCGTTATTATCAAGTATGAGATCAGGAATATATCAACTTTATGGAATAGAACTTGCTTCCTATTAATTAATTCGGCCTTATACATGTTAATCTAATATTTGTTCTACAATTTTAAAACATGCTTTAGAATTCTTATTTAACGTGTTAAAGCGATAGCAATTAAATTATGTATATTGTTTCAATGCAAATTGGGGTTTTCCCCAGTTATTCCACAGAAACAAGTTCATAATTGAGAGATTAGCTATTCCAAAAAATTCGGAAATTTGCTGACATCACCGGATAGACAAAACACAGACTACACAAAACACTTTCTGCTTCTATTTTTTTTTTTTACTTTATAATCGATAATCAAAGTATTGCATATTGCAATGCCAGATTGTTGAATCATCAAATGAACAGCGTTTTCTATATATATCACATATATACTTGTATATATATAGTATATCTGACGCTTATGGGGCTTCGTCAGCTGATCAAACGATAGACGAGCGTTTTCCCGAGATGCCGACGACTGGTAGAGTCGTCAACTTAGATTCCGATTGAAACTATTACGAATTGTGGATGACGAATATGGCATGTGAAGGGCTGAAGCAAAAGAGAGAGTGATAGAGAGAAAGAGAGGGAGAGAGAGGGAGAGAGAGGTGAAATGCGAACAGTTGACATAACTTTAGCGAGTCTACTGATAAGGTATGCTCCAGAAACATACAGTCAACAATTACTGTGTTTTTGCTATGGAACTTGTGCAACTTTTTATCGTAGGTTTAGTGTCTGCCTGGCAACTTGCTGTTGCCGTTTTTGTTTTGGTGAAAAGAGAACGTGACGGGAGCCACAATTTGTGAGCTGATAACAATTTGCCAGCACTCACTGTTCCGACAGTATTATTCTGTGAATTGAATCGTATAACACACAACAAACTTTTGCATATATTCAAAGGAATTGAGTATTCATTTATTTTATTGAATTTTTAGAGGGAAATGTTTCAATACAAGGGAGGTTTCCACGTAGGGAGACATCATTGTGTCACAGAGTAGCCAAAAACCTTTCAGAGCCTTTGCAAACAAATTTGCCGTCCATTTTATCTCCAAAATTGTTGACTTAAATTTGATATTTAAACTAATGCGCCTTTTTCCAATTAGTCTAAAATATTGTGTTACGAAAGCTTGGGGCCCTTTTAAGCCATGCATAAATGTTGATTGTAATGAAGAATGTTTCTCGAGGCCATGTTTAGAGTGGTAACTCTGCTTTGACCAAAGCTAATGACATTAATATTTCATTTTTGGTTTTTTGTTATTGCCGTGGGTGCGGGGGGAACAGGAAAAACTGAGGAATAACTTGTCTTTCTGAATTCGTATTTATTTTGCTGTCTTTTGTATGTTGATGTTTTTGTTTTTTGCTCTTATTTATTTTGTGTTTTTTTGTGAGAGCAAATTGCGTCGTGTGTGATTTTAACATTTTTCCTGAGTCTTAATCCACAACGCTCCGGCCGTCCCCATCCCCCAACCATGAAGTTGTTAATGTTGGATTTGCATTTTTAGGCACGTACCAAATAATGCCAGCAACAAACGACAAAGCAACCCCCGTGCAACCGGAGAAATGGTGGAGATATGATGGGGGGGGGGTATAACTTTTGGAAACAAATTGCTGTGTTGTGTTTCCGTAGCCAGGCAAAGAGTCGCAGGAAGTTGTCGAGGATAAGTGCAAGCAGCTCTCTCAAATAGAGCGAGAGAAAGAGAGAGCGAGTACAAATAAGAGAATATATAAACAAAAAAATTTGCAAATAAAACCATAAAAGCGTCGGCCAGGACATAAAAAATAAAATAAGACAAAGCCTAAAAAGCTAAGGCGTTAAACTGATGCAAAGTGAAGAAGACGAAGAGGGAGCGAGCAGAAGCCGCCTTGTAATCTATTTCATTTCTTTTTTCTTCTCTTCTATCTTTTTCTCATCTGCTCGTTTTCTGCTCTGCGCTCCTGTGGCACTGTGTTTTTGCACGTTTGGTGTTTTTACAACGTTTACTTTGTTACCGAAAATATAACAAAGGCGTTCGCCCTTAGGGGTTGGTTGTTGTTGTTGCTGTTGTTTGCTGCTGCTATTATTTGCCCAGGCAGGTTAACGATGTCTGTTTAGGTGAGAAGACAAGTGCAAGAGGGAGAAGGAGAGAGAGGGAGGAAATGGAGGGCAATTGAGAGAAGAGCGGCAAGCAGCAAAAGCAACTACAAAGTCGAAGAAGGGTGCAATGACTGCAACAACGTTGTCTCTATGTGAGTGTGTGTGTGTGTGTGTATATGTGTGTGTGTATATATATGTGTGTGTGTGTATGTGTGTGTGTGAGTGTGTGTGTGAGTGTGTGTGTGTGTGTGTGTGCGTGTGTGTATGTGTGTGTGTGTGGAGAAAGGCGAAAGTTCCAATGAAGTAATCCTACCTCACCCCACCCCACACCAACGAAGAACAACCTGCATAGCAATTTCAGCAAGGGGTTGACGGCGCACAGACAAAATGTGATACAATGTATACAAAAGTAATAAAAGAAGAACTAAAGCAGGGAAAGGTGGGAACGGAGGAGGCGGCAAAGTACGTGACACCCAAAAGTTGGCGTCAAAAAAAGGGTTTAACCTTGGACTTCACAGGCACTAAAGCAAAAAGACAGACAGAGAGAGAGAGAGAGAGTGTTGGGTGGGCAGGTAAGGAGTTGGGGGTGTCAAGCTAATCAGCCGTTTGGCTTGTCAGGCTGTTTGCCTCGCGATGGGTGCGCGACTTCACGCATATGCAGGGGGAGGGGCGGAGGTGGCCATTGTTTGTTGCATTCTTTCGTGCATGGCACTTAAATAAACTGTAAGGCTGACTAATCGCCAAAAAAAAATAACAGGAAAAAAAACGTGTGATAAGACAAAAAAATTCTACTGAAATAAAATTGGACAAATGCAAAGAAATGAGAAAAGCAAAAAAATACTGTACATAAAATGTAAAAATAACACCAGATAACAAAAGAATATGTATCAAAAGTATATATATGGTATATATAAGTATATATAAGTATATATAAGTATTATATATGGATGGATGTGTTTCGAGATTAAAACTGAGTCTTGAAGCATTTTTCTTGCCAAATTTTTGTATTTTTAGTGTTTTTTTTTTGTTTTTTTTTTTTGTACTAACCTCCAAAGTGCTGAGCTGATTAACCCACTGGTAAGCCTAGAAACAAATGCAAATCGTACATACATATCAGACAAGTGTGAGAGAGACAGTTGTAGAAGAGTTGTGAGTTCAACGCAAGGCGAACAACAACAACAGCGCTCAATATTAAATACAATATCAAAAATTTAATAAAACATTAAGCCCAAAAAAAAAACCAAACATTAGTTTTTACTTTTCTTTTTTTTTTAGGCTTAGTACTAAATTGCATACGTGGCATCAATCGGAATTGCAAAAATAGAGTTGCCAACACACAAAAGCATACACAAGCACACAGCCTCACATGGTGTCTACTGCATCAGCTGATTAAGCAACACTTAAACTTCCACTTCAAAGCAACAAAAAAAAAATTACCGCTATAAATTGTTTGAGCAAATGTGTGTGTGTCTCGTCATTTCCTGCTCTCCCTCTCTCTCCCGCTCTCTTTTACCCAGCCATGTCTTATTCATGCTGTTTGGCATTTGAGCAATAGTTAAAAAAGCTTACCTAACTGAAAGCTGCTAAAAAAAATACCAAATATAAAATAAAAGCCGCTTTTAAAATTCTGCAAATTTATATGTATTTATATATATATATATATATATATATATATAGTATATTATAGACAATAGCTGACGGCTGTGGATCATTTAATTTTTCACACAAGCGGCCAACAAAACAACAACAAAAACTGGGTAATAAATTGTATTTAAACGAAATTCGGCAAAAATGTTTTGCTTTGCTGTTGCTTTTGTAGTTGTTGTTTATTATTGTGGCAGACATTGAACTTTATTATGGCCGCTTTTTTTCATTTGTGTGTGTGGGTGCAGTGCGAAAGAGTGTAGAAAAAAACAACAGAGCAGAAAACAAAAAACATAATTGAGAGAGAGACACACGCACACAGGAGGAAGGGGTGGAGGAGCACAACACAAGCAGAGCAATAGTTGCTTTATATTTTGTTATTATTAATTATTCCCATTATTTGCAAGACGGGGGAAATATGGCGAGTCTTAGTACAAATTGTGCCCTTTGGGCAATTTGCTTTTATTTACTTTGTGCTTGACAGCTGCTTCTGCTTCTTCTCCAGCCCCTGCTGATGCTGCTAGAGAACAATGTTGGCGATGATGACGTTTGTTTTTTGCCGCTGCTTCTTCACTTTTCTATTGCACACACACACAGCCACACTAGGCTTTTTTCTGTTTACAAATTTTTGCGACGTTTTCAAGTGCGCCCCGAGACGTTAGCGGCGACGTAAGGCGAACGTTGAAGAGAGAGACAGAGAGAGAGCGCAACGTAAGCTTTAACTATTTTTCTTGACTTTGTTGCTGCTTCTATGCTCTTTTTTTCTTTTTTTTTGTGTTTTGTTTTTGATGTGTATAAAAATATGTATGTATGTATTTATTTATTTTTGCTTGCTTTTGCACACTGCTGCGGCTGCTTTTCGCAAAAATCGCTTTAATAACTTTCTATTCCTATTTTTATATTTTTTAATGCCGATTCACACACACACAAAAACGTATACATATAGATACATACATATATACAATGACAGCCTGAGACGATCTACGACGAAGGCAATGAAAAGGAAACAATGAAAAAACCGCAAATACGATAATATTTCACTACCTTGTTATATTGTTATAATTTATAATTTTTGCAATAATTTTTTAATAGTTGCTGCTCCTGCTTTCCGGCTGAGGTTGTTGTTGTTGCTGTTCTCATCAATGATGATGACAATGATGATGACGATGACGAGACGACGTCAGCTTTAAGTTAAGCACACGTACACACACACAAACACATATGCACAGAGAGTGACAGAATGGCAGGAAGAGAGAGTGTGCACAAAAAAACACAGTTAGCTTGCTAGAGTTGTGTTATTTTGTGGTTGCTGCTTCTGCTCTTCTTCTTTTTGTTGTTGTTTTCAGCGGGTACACGTAGCAAAAATTTTGCAAGCTTTGAACAAACACAGTACGAACGAACAAACTAACGAACAAACGAACGAACAGAGTGACAGTGTCCAGCACAGCTGATTTGAATTGTTTGAATATTTTTCGTTTTGAAAGCACGCGCACGACGAACTGCCCACGACAAAAATTAAAATGAAACTGATTGCAAAGAAGACAAGCAACGACAAACACAATCCAGAAACCGGTGACGAGAGCACAGAGCATGCGCAGTGCCAAAAGAGCGCTAGTTAGAGAAACTTACAGATAGAGAGAATGCAGACTTGATGCTGCAAGTGCGAGTGAGTGCGCCGCATATATGAATGAATGGGCGGCTTGCTGACCGAACGGGCAACGAGAGCGAGAAAATGTAAATGGAAAAGCGCCGGTATGCGGCAAATGGCTCTGGAGCAAACGGAACTACTTCACAATGCTGTTCTCAGTGCTCTCTGCTCACTGTTCTCTTTCCCTCTCTCTCTCTGTCTTTCACTCTATAACCCCCGCTTTTGACAACAAGCCCAGCTACCGGAAAAAAGCAATTGTGGCGGGGGTGTTTTTTTTTGCGTACCGCAAGAGCGCCAGACAGCCAGACAGAGCGAGAGAGTGAAAAAGAAAGAGAGCAAGAGAGCGGAGCTGCGGCGTTGACGTCAACGACGTCGTTGCCGCTTGACTCAACCGCAGAGCGCCACCACCCAAAAATTCGCACAGTGGAGCAGAATCTCGAGCATATTGTGGCAATTATTACTTCATTCATCAATTTTTCTGTCGTTCGTTTTTGGCACTTTTCCGTTCGCTGTTCGCGTGTAAAGCGAAGTTAATTGCCAACTACGTCGGCTCCGACACTGGCGTCACTATTGTCATGATTTCAGCCCCTCTCCAATCACTTGTGCTATGCGGCAAAAAAATGGCTCAAAACAAGTGGTTTTTGGCATTTGGCAAAGGCGGCGTGAGAAACAAATTTGAACGCTCGGCAGCCCGTCGAAAGCCAAAGGCGACAGCGACGTCGTCGTCGCCATCTTAAATGCGCTCGCTAAAATGCCCACTAGTAAATCTCAGAAATACAGCAGAGCTGTCTCTGGCGGCATCAGCTGGCAACCTGGCGCTTCGTTTGAAGCGCGTCGCTGCTGACGTCGGCGTCGTTGTGGGACTGACCGTTTCGATGATGACTTTTCAAGCCAATTTTCGTGTGAATGTTTTATTTTTGGATGTTTTATTTTTTTTTTCGTTCTTGTTGTTATTTGTTTTACTGCTTGCAAACATAAATCATCTAAGAATTACAATGCGTTTTTTAAACGTAATGTTGTATACTCTCGAATAATAGTTGCAGTCACTGCCTTTGGCAACGCCCCAATCATTATGATGATCATTAAATTGTAATTTATTACAGTGAGCACCAACTTCAAAGTGCACATAAAGATAAGCAAAAAATAATGCTTGTCAAAAGGAGACTGCAATATTTTACAGTTTATTTCGGCCACGTAACAAATCTGTCACTTTCAAATTGAAACAACTAACTAGTAGATCTAATCAAATTTAAAAAGAAAAAAATCACACAATGTGACACAGTTTTTAACTTAAATTTTAAATATTTATAATGCCATATAGCCCAACCCCAAAAAAAGATATATTTAATTGAACATAAAAAAAAACTCGTCACGAGTTGTGCAAAAAAAATTCTGCGCATCAGTTGAGAGAAAACCAGTTTTGATTAGAATTTGTATTAGAAATTCCCATAAGTCACAGAATGACAGTTTGGCTTTTTTAAATTGTTTACCTTCCGCTAAGTGATTGATGTTTACTAGGAGTGGTCAATAAGATGGCATATTCTAAAACAATTGGGGAATTACCCAAGCTCAAAAAAATAAAACACGTCAAGCGGAGAGCTTAGAAGTAAAGCATTGAAAGATAAAAAAAAATCACTTTGCACTTTGTGTGATTTTTCTTAAATGTAAAATTCAAATTACTTAATGCAAATATCTTTTTAGAAGATATAATCACAGCAAAAAAAAAAAAAATGTACAAAAAAAGCCAACGTTATCAATGATAAACAGCTACTTGGGCTTTGCGTTTTGGGAAATGGAAATTGGAAAAACTTTGACGTCGCACACAAATTTGCTAAGCAAATCAGCCAAATTTGATAAAGATATCTCTAATACAAGTGAAACACAAATAAAATAAAATCAGAAAAGAAAAAAAGGGACAAGCAAAAACCAATTTTCAATGGCGAATAACAAGTTTTATATGGCTTGCACTGGGCTGAAGCAAAAATAAAAACGAAAGGGAAAGAGAAGAGAAGTGAAGAGAAGACAACCAATCTGTGTTGATAAAAATGACAACAACAACAAATGACGCATTCCATACGCAAGAAAAATCACATGTTATGGCTCAAGAAAAGAGAGGGGACTAGGAAAGGAGCAAGGAAAAAAAGCAACGATAATAGCAAAACAAACGACCAACAACTGACTAACAGTAGAACGGTTAAGCGAAAACGTGGGGAGGTGACGGCGGAACGAACGCCACAGCGGAATTTTCAATTGAAAACGAATGCGTATAAATGCTCCCATATGGAAAATACCAGTCAAGGGATGAGAGGCCTTCTATTGTGACTCTCCACCTCTCCCGCTTTTTCTTTCTCTCTATCCGTCTCTCTCGGGCTTGTAGATAATTGTTACTTTAAGGTTCAATCTCTGCCTACGTCTTGCTTATCGGCCGCCTGCCTTTCTCACTGTTTGCAAATTGTATGCTGGTGCGTCGCAGTCTGCGTCCTCAGGGTGTTAATGCGTTAAAATGATCAGGCAGCGATGCCGCTGAGCCACCCTCGTCTCTGCACTGTTGATGTGTTTTTACTTAGCTTAGCTGCTGGTAGCAGCAAGCGCAGCCAGCGACGTATCTTTGACTGCTGTTTGTAAGGCAAAGATGCTGCCTAAGCGACTGTTGCTGGTCGTTTGCTCCAATTGTTTTTTTCACATTTGCCCTATGTTAATGTTAACTTTTCTCTTTACAAAAGCACACGCACACATATGCATGCGTGTACAAGGACACATATACAGTGTTTACTCGAAAATTAGAATCTGTAATTGGAAAACAATTACGCGAACTAACATACTTGGTGAAACATTTTTTTTCTCTACAAAAAACATACACAAATAAAATTATATATATATTGCTATTTTTTCAAATTATTTAATTATTATTTATTATATTCTAATTAGCATCACATTTGGCAACCACTGTACTGTACTCTGTACTCGCTTAACTTGCCATTCTTTTCTATTCTGCTCTTCGTACGATTTATCTTATGTTCATATATTTTGTTCACTTCGCCTCATTTAATTTTGCTTACAGGTTGTCAAGAAATTAAATGCTCGTTATTAGTATTTTTTTTTTGCTTTGCTCTGCTCCTCATCATCATCATTGGTATTCCTTATCAGTTAAATCGCTCCACTCGCTCTCGCACTCCTTTTTCAGCTGCGCAGCCAGCAGCATCTTTGACTGCTGCTTTGACGACTCATCAATTTTTGCGACTTCTTTGCCAAAGGCGACTAACGTTGACCATTTACTGACTTAACGCTCACAATAACCCCCTACTTCCCAACCACTAAGCAATGCGCCCTAATCTGGAAATGTACCCGCTGCACGACCCGCAGAATCCCACATAACGTCAAACCAATACAAACACACACACTCATCAACAGCCGTATAAACAAACATTTATTGCATGTTACTTGTCAATCGTCAATTGTTGTTTTTGTTGTTGTTGGCGATGTCGTCGCACGACGCGTTGGCAAAATTATCGCAAACAGGGAAAATAAGTATAAATGTGAATCCAAATAAATGAGTAAATATGTGTGTGTGTGTGTTCTGTATAAATAGGCGATTTTTATTAGAGTGGAGAGATAAAACGGTTAATGACAAACACATTTGTGCAATATTTGTATGATTTGTGATGATTTTTTTTGTGTGTTGTTTACTTTTTCCTCATTGTCAGATTTTTCTTTCTGTTCTTTTTTT
This sequence comes from Drosophila fungiperda, assembly GCA_035042345.1. Taxonomy (NCBI): domain Eukaryota; kingdom Metazoa; phylum Arthropoda; class Insecta; order Diptera; family Drosophilidae; genus Drosophila; species Drosophila fungiperda. The sequence continues at coordinate 2,841,895 of JAWNLM010000278.1, read as the reverse complement.
TGTTGGTGAGCTATGCATTAAATAGGGGCGTAGATCAATGGATGAGAGCATTCCAAAACATTAAATCATCATCGGGTAAACTCAGTTTTATTTGATAATACATTAAGCTCAATAAAACGTGAATAATCAGAGTGATGGGACTAACTCTTTGCTTTCTGAAAAATCCCATGTTTTGTTTCCCTAATCAGCTACTACTGACATTATTGCAGAAAACATTCGTTGTTAAACTCCTACGTTTGGTTTGTGGCATCAACATGAGCTAAACTGATTACAGAAGTCAACGCTACACGTTCTTCACTCGTGTACCAAAAATCAGTAGTTTAACAGTGCACAATTTACTTGATATCCTGTAAAGTTTAGTTACGCGATCGAATTGTCAATTGAAAAATTTTAACAAGAATTTAAAACATTGATACAGAGATCAAAAAGTACTGATTTTTAAAAATCCATTAATTTTAGCAAGGAAAATAAATATTACAGGGTATCAGAGGAAGCAAACCAAAAACATCGCTTTGGAATGAGACGAAACTAAAGCTAATGCTTTCACCTGACGTCAGTGGACATGAATGATAGCAGCGACGTCGCCAACGACGTCAACGACGACGACAGCGTCGCCGTTTAATATTTGCATGTAATGCGAAGTAGCAGCAAAAAGCAATTGGCTAAAAATAAACACACGTATATTAAACCGTTATCATACCCAAAAACACACAAAACAAGAAGAAGAACAAGAGCTACAACAAGAAATAGAGGAGGAAAAAGAAGAGGAGACAGGCCAAAATATGGAAATCAGTGGAGTTGTTTATCGAAGCAATGTTTTTGGGAAGAATGACTGGCATTAGTATGGGGCATACATAAATATCTAACTGCTTATCGGACTATTGCTCAGAAAACTGTGAAAAAAAAACAAAACAACAACAACAACAATAGAAATAGTCACATTTTGTGGGCGTTTATGGTTGCCTATCGATTTTTAGGCAACTTTTTGTTTTGTTGCTTGTAGTTTTTGACTTGATATTAGGGTATTTGGAATTTAGTGTATACCAATCAGCGCAGCGATAAGGCAACATGTGTCGACTGGAAACCCTAAAACAGATTAGTTTTACATACGTCAGTTAAAATTCCAAGAGATAAGCTAGAGAAAATATCGAATATTAGATAGGAAAATTGGAAATTTTGCTAGATAAAGCAGAACTTTAAAAGTATGCAGAAAACAATCACAAATTGGAATTTTGATATTATAACTTTAATATTATCAAGCAAATTAAGTAAATAACTCAATTATTGCAGTAAATAACTCAATTACGGCAGTAAAAAACTAAAATTCCTTAGCATAATAGGCTCATTAAGAACAAAATGAAAACTTTAAGGAAATCTCATTTTCCGTGCAACGAGCCGCGAGGCGAATACACAGCAAAAATGTTCGCCAAGGAATTTTACAATTGGGGAGACAAGAAAAATGTGTGGGAGAAATGTGCAGGAAATGCCAGTTGGGGCAGCAACACAGCAGTGGCAAGCTGGCTTGTGGGCCTAATGCCTGCTGGCTAAAAATAAATGAAATTGCATTAAGTGCATTCGTTTCTTAGGGTTATGGGGTGGAGAAGAGGGCGAAAGTAGGGAAAGGGGCCAACGAGTTGGCATCCTGTCGTGCTGTCACCTTGAGACAGTTGCTTGGCTTATGCCAGGATTTCTCAAGGTTGTGCCCAAGATGAAATTAGTTTAGTTACAGCTACATTTAAGAGAGTTAGCTTGTAATTGGAAGTGGGGCAAAAAGGGGCGGGTGGGAGGTGTGGGGATGGAGTGTTGCTGCTGCTGGTCAGCAATATGAAATCTGTGTTGAGCAGGAAACCATTTTGCTTATCAGGCTTCACTTTAGCTAGAACAATTTAAGTGTTAATATCAACACGATTATACCGGTCGAAGGGGGTTTGCGTGTGCGAGTGTGTGTGTGCAAGTGTGTGTCCATTTTAATGATACCATAAGCATGGAAAACATAAACATGGCCATTAATGGACATCAAACACAATGCACAGACAACAACAAAAGCAAGCGAATGATTTGCGGGGGGCAGTAGGCTAAAGGGAATCGCAGGACATTTTCAGACATGTCCTGTCTTGGCTTGGCTCAAATTAGGCCCGGAGACACACACAGTCGAATATTGATACGCCTGCGCATTAGCTTTCGATGTAATAATAATATGTATTTCAATACGCTCTGAAAATTGATAGAGCTGCGATATGATGGACAAAGAGGAGGTCAAAATGTGGGTGGGGAGTAGTAGGGCGGGTGGGGTGATCAGCCATTGTGTGCATGCATAAAATGGATATCTTAATGAGAGTGTGGCACATGCGGTATATGCTCAAGTGGGCGTTGCAACAACCAAAGACTGCTAATGCACACATGTTTGATTAGAGATATAGAAAATTAGTGTTTATTTAAATGGATTTGGTTTACATATATACACACATTTATATATATTTAAGTGAACGATTTAATGCAGTATTTATATACATAAAATGCCTGCTTAACAATAAATATAACTCTGAGAAAATATTTAAATATTTTATTTAACTATTTATAATTAAAAACTTTTCTCTTTGCGAAGAAACAAAACTGGTATAAAACTATTGTTTTTTTGTATAATTTTTAATTACTTTTTCTGTTCGTTTGATAGGAAAACATAATAAAAATATAAAAAAAAAAACACCTTCAACCACTTTACACTTTTTCTCCGATATTTTACACCCTCAAATGCACCACAATTTCATGAAATCTGACTCAATCCTGAAGAAATTGAATTGAAAACTACTCATTTTTGCCTGCCGCATAAAAAAGTATAAAAAATAGATAAAAAAAGGGGGAATCAAATCCATTAAATACAGTTCAGCTGAGGAAGCTCATTAAAATTGAGTTCGCGTTGCTGGCCAGCTTAGCCCATTAATCATTTCAGTTCAGCTGACTTCAAAACCGCTGCATTTTCATATATTTAATGAACATTAAGTGCAAGCAGCAGAGTAGTGGGGGTGGGGGGGGGGGGAAGGGGAAGCCGGCGCTAACAGAAGCTGTCAAGAAGTGAAACCAATACGTGGTCATCAGTCAGCCGTAATTCAATGTAAACCGATACGAATTCACACACAAAACCCACACACACGGGAAGTGTGTCTCTTAGGGGGAGCGCTCTGGGAGGAGGTCTGAAGGGGGTCTGCCTTGAATGACGCGCAACTTGGGGCAGCAACATTTCTCACATGTTGGACAGTTTTTGGTTGACAGCAAATCTGAATTTGATCACAGCGCAAACATTAAAAGCGCAATTTAAAAAAACGACGACAAAACAAAAAAAAAATATTGTGATTTATGAACGCGCCCCACATCGGACCCCAGCATTGCCACCCAATGTTTAATTTCGACTGACTAAAATTACACAAAAAACAAACTAAAAAACAAGCGAGTTGAATTGGAAATGCCCTTAAAAAAATAAGCAGAATATTTTCAAGCCACGCAAAAACTGTTCGTTTCGAATTTAATGAGAAAATCAAAAGACTTTTAGCCAAAAAAATGCTATACCAGGAAATGAGCAAAGCAAAAAGCTGATAGCGCAGCGTATGCGCAATGTGGGCGCCTAGGAGGGGGTGAGTTGGTGATGGGGGAGGGTTGGGGGTCAGAGTTTAAGGGCTACCTAAATTATTGACATTAGTTGTTCGTTGCTAGTCGCAACTTTTCTAATTTCTAAACTCACTTCAAAGTGCCAGCGAAAAAAATCCAAAAATGTACACAACATAAAAAGTAAAAAATTTAACAAAAAAAAAAAATACCCAAAAAAATTTAAAAATGTCGAGCAGCGCGTAAATTGGCAAAGTACGCGACTGTGTTTCGATGAGGCTGGGGAGTTGGGGAAGTTTTGGGGATTGGTTGGGGATCGTTGAAATGACAGCCCTTTGTTTGGCTTTTGACTAACCGGGACGCCACTTAACGGCAGTTTTCAGCGCGTTCTACCCGCTATTTCGGGTTAAGCTGCTGCTCAACAAGACTCTTTTTTTTTCATACCATGCTAAAAGTGTCAATTTTCGCTTTACGACGCGTGGGTGCCCCCAAAAAAAAAAAAGGTTGTGGGCGGGACCGAACCGAGACAAGTGGCTGCTCTGTTTGTTTATGCTCACATGGCTGAGGCGGGCAGGGCAGGGGGCTGGGCGTGCGGGAAGCGGGGAGCTAACAACAAGTCAGTGAAAGGCGCTAGGTACAAACGGGAACCAGGACAGCAGCTGCTCCCGCTGCGACCTACGACAGGGAGCACTCATGCAGAGTGGAGTGGAGTGTGGAGCGGATTGGGTGTGGTTTGGGTTTCATGTCCATGTCGCTAGAGCTGTGCGACAACGTCGAGGCTTATTGTGTTACACACAGGCGACACACAGGAGCTGCTGCTGGGAGCTCGAGCTGTCAGCTACTTTTTAGTCCTCTGACAAAATTGCCAATTAAAACGTGCCACAAGCTTGGGGCATGCAGCCTGCCTGCCTGTCTGTTATTTTCCTCTTGTTCTTCATCAGCTTTACTTATTTTTTTTTTTTTTTTAGTTAACTTTGAGCCGATTAAGTGGCAGGCAAACAAAGCAATGCGGCATGCTACGCGCCAGGGTTGCCGCCGTCTTTATTGCAACAGCAGCGGCAGCAGCAGAAGCAGCAGTAGCTCCTACTTCAGCTAATAGTTATGCGAAGGCAGCCCGAAAAACCCCTTTAATAATTAAGCACAAAATTGCAGCGTTTCGTGGATCTTTTTGCTTAACATTTTTTTCCCTTTTTGTTGTTGTTAATTCTTTTGGCTTCTGATTAAAGGCTTACAAATTGTGGCAGCTCTGGCTCTGGCTATGGCTCCAGCTCCAGCTCCAGCTCCGGGGTTAAGTTGTAATCCTGACAAGCCAACTGCAGTACGCCTAAGCCCTTACTTACCAACCTCATCACCGCCCCCTCCCCGCAAAAACCCCATCTTCTTTGTAGCAACTTAATTGATTGTGAAACTTACCTGCAAGTAAAGAAGAAGAGAATAAATGCAATTTGTTCGATTAGTTTTGAGTGCTTGTCGTGCGAATTTTTGATTATTTACAAACGATTAAAACTAACTTTTCGATTTGAATATCCTTTAGAAAACAGACTCTTGCAAAGTTGGATAATTTCTTTGACAATTTGTGACATGAGGAACTTTGTTAGCTTTGTCTAAAAACTAAAATTTGTTTAAGACTTTTAAACACTTGAATAAAATTCGATAAATTTAAGCACTTAACATGAGAATAAGAACCATTTTTTAATGGTTTTTTTTTATTACTCAGAAACTGTCTTTGTTAAATCCATTTCTGCCTACGCAGAAAAAAATTCAGGCATTGTTTTTTTTGGTATTCTGCATGATGATTGTTTAGCAAACAATTCCACAATATGTTTCATCTATCAATCTCAAATATATTTTGGCCATAATTGACAAGCTGCCAAACGCTGTTGGCTTAGCACCTTAAGAGTATCCCACAAGCCCAGTTTCTTCGGTCTGCCCATTTGTTTTGGTCAACACTCCAAAAAATAGCAATTTGTCAAAGAAATAACCATCGAACTGGGAGACAAAACAAAAGCAACCCAAAGATGAGAAAACAAAATCCAAGTCTCAGGTCCAATTTGAAGCGTATAATGCTCCAGTTTCTCGAGCATGACAAAAGTTGGGGGCAGGAATATAAATATATATGTATATATATTTATATATATATATTAATGTAAATATTGATTGATGTGGGATTTGCACAAAGATTGATGATTGATAGTGTCGCATAAATATTAACAATTCATAACGCAGAATCCGGTCAAACAAATCGGGGTAAGTAGAAGCAAAGCAAAGCCACAAAAGACGTGCAAAAAGTTGACAAGTTGACTGCTGAGAGAAAAAAAAATAACACACAATCTCAGGCAAAAGTCATGGAATATTAATGAGAATGTCGAGACTTTTGTGCGTAGTTAACAAATAAAAAAAAAGGTGTTGAATGCAACACAACAAAAAAAAAGAAGAGGAATCACCAAGAAGACACGCTGGACACGCATCACCAACAGCGTCACGCAATGTATGCAGCATTCCACAACAATGCCACATAGAAGTCGACTTGACCCGAGAGTGCTGAAAGAATCGGTGATTCTGGATTGCCTCTTCGCATACATTGAAGCGCTTTGTTAGAATGGCATGTGGCAGGCAGCAGGAAGAGGAGGCTGGCATGTGGAAGTTAATTTATGACAATGACAATAGTATTAACTTCAGAACAAACGCACAAAAAAAAATTATGTTGCATAAACTGAAGAGAAACATTTTCTGTGGAAAGTCGCAGATTAAATGCGCTTATTAATTTTCATCGTTTGCATAATAAAAATGTGAAGAGACTCTGCTATATTTAATAAACAAACTTTTTTGATTGCATAATAGCTGATAAACTTAGCTACTTATAAACAAAAAACAATTGTCTGTAAAAACTTATCTTTGGATTGTTTCGATTTATACTAATAATAATAGAATAAATATCCAATAAAATTGAAATATTTTACTTTCCAGCTTCTTATCAAGTATTTTTGAATAATTTTCGATTTTAAATCAAGACGAGTCACCCTCGAAAAACATATTTAAATTATAAAAAGAGACAGACATCTTATAAATAAGTGTATTAAAAAAATTCCAAAGCAGATTGAAAAATTGGCTTCAGTATCTGCTCTATTGGTAAACCTGCTCTAAAATATATATTTTAAACTCCTTCACACTTCACGATAAAATCAGAATAAGAGTATTCAAAAAGACAGTAAAAATCGACCAAGCTGAAACTCAGAAATCGCCCATAGAAAATTGAGTGTTGAGCAAAAGTTGCTCTTTTTCGAATATTTTTTTTTTTCTATTTGGTTGAAAACAGAGAATGGGGAAAGCGGAGAAGGAATATTTTTTTGTGTGTGTTTCTACTACGATTTGGATGGTGTTTCGTTTTCTGCAGTTGAGTCACGTTTGACATTCATATTTGTTTTGAAATTACGAGCGTGTTGTTGCTGCTGCTTCTGATGCTGCTGCTGCTGATGCGCTGGTTACAGTGCCACAAGGCACAAGGAGGCAAGCGGCAGGAAGTGCGAACAAAAAACTACGCGTGGCTGCTGCAATGCCAATGAGGGATGAGTGGGCGTAACAAACTGGAGTTGAGGAGGGGTAGAGTAGAGGGGGAGCATTGGGACTGCGTTTCGTTGCGTGCAACATGGGTATTATAGCGCATTCGTTGTTGTCGTTGTTGCAGCAGTTTCTCGTTTAACTTTGTTGACACTTCGTTTGATGAAGTGTCCTCAGCTCAACTCGATTTTCTATGTTTTTTCCAATTTTTTTTTCAATATTTTTTTTTGCTTCTCATTCATTTTGTGTGTGTGATGCTGCTGCTGCTGCTGCTGCGGGAAATGTCATAATTGAATATGTCTGCGTCTTCGTTTCGGTCTCTTGAGTGAGTTTTATGCAACGCCGTTTTGAATTTCTATCGGCAGGGCCAAAGTGCAAAGCGTCAACTCGATTGGGACTTTGCCAGCGTTATTCGCATCTGGGCATTAAGGAAAATTGAAAACGAACCGACAACTGAGTTGATAGACAGAGAAAGAGAGAGAGAGAGACAGAAGGTGTGTGAGAGAGAGAGAGAGAGAGAATAGACCAGGGAATTGTTGACAGTTGATTGTGAGCCACAACGAGACTCGAGACTCAGCTCAATAACATTCATAAAGTGTGAAGTACGCAAATGAAAGATGCTTCACAGCAGCGCAGACAGCAACAGAAACAACAAAAAACAGCAACAACAACAACAAACATATTTTCAATATGTGTGTGAAATACACTTATCCTTGTCCCTGCCTTGCTTACATGACAGAATTTCATTAAAAATTCTTACATCCTTTCGTACTTTAGAAGTTTCATAACTTTGTCGACACCAAACCGATTGACAATCCAAATGTGTTTTCGATCAAACTTATTCATTTCGCCAACTTCTGTTCTTGTTTTGCAAATTCAAAATGGGTTATAAAATTTGAAAAGCACATAACGCCTGAGGATATTAAAATTTTACTGTCCCAAACTGTTATTTTAAATGGGTAATAATCGAAATGCTCTTTTTGATTTAACAAGCGTTTAAATATTGTGCAGATGCTAAAAAGCGTATAAAAGTTTTGTCTAATAGCATAAAACAGACAGGAAGGAAACATATCTGACACCAGAGAGTAAATATTGTCCGCTCAAGCATATTGTCAGTCTGTATAAAAACGCAGAATCGTGTGGTTAATATAGATCAAGTTTATATTATTTTATCACCTATATCGATATTAGATAACGGCAAATAATTTTATAACGAATGCATCTAATTTATATGTGATAAATATTCACATTTTATACAACAAAATCGATTAAGAAACATCTGAAAATATATGTAACAACAGTATTCAGTGCATCTTGTACGACTACAGCATTCTCAATTCCCTAATTTGGTCAAATATTTAAAAGCATAAAACCATAAAAGATTCCACAATAAATTCTTTTTGAATGCTATGTTTCAATTTCCTTTAAAATTTATTCCTCAACTGAAAATTCTTGTTATATTTTCAGCTAGTTTTCTTTAAAGAAATTCAGTCTTTAAAAATGTTTTCGCTCGAACATTGAACATTTCGTATACATCCAACGTTCATTAATCGTGCACTTTGTAATTTAGGGCTTAAAATATATATAAAAATTTATATGTATGTGTGTGTAAATGTGTGTGGGTTTGTGTGCACATATGTGTTGCCATTGCCATTGTTCTGCGCACTTTTCGATAGCCAGCAGCAAATTGCAAGTTGCAGCTGCCAACACCTTTTGCCAAAAATGCAAGTAAGCCGCCTGCCCCGTTTGCCACGCGGCAACTTGAAGTGCAACGCGCAAAACATTTAATTTCAATTTTGGCCCAAAACGCAGCCATTAAAACCAGAAAAAAAAACTAAGAGAAAAGCGAATCGAAAAGTAGCGAAACAATAGCGGCAAGGGGAAAAGGGAAAAAGGCAGCTGGAATGGAAAAAATAGAACCCAACAACGAATGTGGCGCTTGCAACTTGCACTTCATGCATTAATTCAAAAATCGTGTTCAACTGGCAACCGCAGTATGCCCCAAACACTGCACACTGTGCCTGAAACGAACACACAGCCCCTAAGCCATCCCCAAACACTTATGTGAAAAAGTTGGCAAGCTGGCATGTGTGTGTATGTGTGTGTGTGTGTGTGTGAGTTGCTAACCAGCCAAGCGAGTGAGCGAGCCCAGAAACTTGCAGAAAACAAGAGGCAAGCATAAAGCGAAACCTAAATCCTTATTACAAAATGCAGCCCCAGCGGCTGTTGCTGCACCTGCCCCAAAAAGGAAAGCAGAAGTACACTAATACAAAAAAAAAAAAAAACAACGGCAACAGTGCGTACGCAGCATGTGTGGTGAACTTATAGAGCAGCCCTCGGGGCGTGCCCAAAAAGTTGGCAGCAACTTGAATAAGCTGAAGCAACAAACTTCGCACGCAGTTTCAATAATATCTACGAAAATATTTGTGCGGCAGAGTAAGAAAGAGAGAGGAGAAGAGAGTACATAAGTGTGAGCGAGAAGCACAAGGAGTTTGGCATAGTATAAACTCTGTGCACGTATGCAGCGCACGCGACGCAATTATCCTGCAGGAATTTCTTAATTTTTTGTGCCGAGTATCCCCAAAAAATAATAATAAGAAAAGCCAAAAAAAAGAAGTTCAGAAGAAGAACGGAAAAGCGAATCCAGGCAAAGCTAGAGGAAGAGGAAGAGAAAGAGAGTTTGGCAAAGCTGTTGGAAAAGCACGCTTGTTGCCCCCGTGTGGCAGGACGACGTGTCAGCATCTTTTGTTGTAAATACCATTAAGTTCTTCAGTACGTGCCAAATGGCTGTTTAATTATGGCCAAAACGGAGCTCAGACAAAGAGAGGGAGGGAGAGAGAGGGAGAGAGAGAGAGGGAGTACAAGAAAAGATCGAAGGAGCCAAGTCTAAAGTATTTTTTTGCTTTCAAATATATTTACTATAAAAATAATATAGCTAAAATAAAATAAAAAAAAAACTAAAAATAAGAAAAAAAAATATTAAAAACTAAAGAGGCAAAAAATTTGCGCTTGACTGAGTTTTAATGAGAGGAAAGAGGGGAGGAGGGAGGGAGGGAGGGAGGGAGGAAAAGAAGCAAGGTGAAGCACGTGAAACGTGTGAGTTATTAGACTGCAAGTTAATGAAGCAATCGCTGGCAAGCAAGCAACAGGGGGGGGGGGGGGGTGGGGCGGAGGCAAGCGGGTGGTGGCAGGTAGAGCAGAGCAGAGTAGTCAGCATAAGCGCAAAGTTGGCAAACATATTTAAGCTTTTGGCTTTAGCTCTCCACACAGCCAAAAAGGAAGTTTGCTTGGCAAGTTGATTGGCCCTCGGAGAAAATGGCGAACAAAATATACGATTTTTATAATTATGCTTTATGGCAAAAAGAAAGAAAAAAATTAAAAAGTTTGCTAGATATATTTATATATGCATACATATATAAAGATTTAAGTTTTCACGAATTTGCAACTATTTCAAAAACGCAACTTGGATAAATTTTCTGCATTTTTTTAGAAAGATTTTTTCTCTATTACCCAAGGGAAACTATAAACTTTGATGCCATTGCTTTGGCAAAGTGTTGTTAAACTTTAACATTATTTGTTGTTGTTGTTGTTGTTTTCACACTTGCCATCTTATTATGCAGCGCTGTTGCAACTAACTCTGTCTCACTCTTACACACACTCTCTCTCTCTCTCTTTCTCTGTCCCTGGGGTATTTAGGGTCTCTGACCGAGTGCATTTACGCAGAAACTTTTGCCACACTGCAAACTGGCAACTGGCAACTTTCAACTATTACCAACAATTATTTTGTGTCTAGTTAAGTGTTGGAGAGCAGTTGAAGTGCGGCTTCGTTGGCACCTCATCAGGCACTTCCACATCTCCCACACCTTACACACACACACACACACACACACATTTGCCACCTTTGACGTTAGCTGGCCCCTGTCGCTGGCCCGCTCTGCAGCTGCAACCCTCTGCAGAATATGCGATTTGCGTAAACATTTATTACGCACTCAAAAACTGTTGCAAAAGTTGCATGCAACTTGTACTTTTTTTGCATGGCAAATAGACGTGGCACACACAGACACTGTGCATAATTTTATGATGACAATTAATTTCAGTTTTGTGGTTGCAACAAACAGGCAGCAGTTACTTCCACTCCCTCCCTTTCCACCGCAATTTTCGCAAAGTGTCTTAATCATTGAGGAAATGCTCGCAGCAAATTACTTGAAGAGAGTCGTGCACTTGAAACTTGAAAACCAGCCAAAAGCAACCAAACGCCCCCAAAACGGCAAATACCTCCCCCCATTTTGTAGCTTGCAACAATGGCGGCAACTAGTTGTGTGCTGTTTTACATTTTGTGGTTGCAGCAACTGTTTACTGCTCGCTGCTGGTTGCTGTCTTCTTGGGGAGTGGCTGGGCTGGGGCACTGCCTCTTGAGTTTAGAACCCTAAACACCAATTCCCTTTCCCTTCCCCTGCCCTCTTCTCCATTAGAAAACTTTGGTCGTTTTATAAACTGGCTGCCTATGTTTAACCCGCTTCCCCCCTTCACCAGGCACCCTTGCCATAATCTCCATTTTATCTCTGCCTGTGGCCGTATTTGCATTTTAGCCCATTTGATAACAATTTCCACGCCCACTCGCAGTTTGTCGCGTTGGCGTTTTCTCTTTCTCTCTTTTTCGCCAACTTTTTTTTTTATTGTTCAATGCTCATTATTTGCATTGTTGTTTCTGCTGTTTTTGTTGTTGTTTTCGAAGTATTTGCAACTATTTGCAAAGTAATTTCACAACTTTTGTTGTTCGATTCTTTAACAAAGTTTTTCCATCCTCAATGAAACGTTTTTGTTGAGTTGGTGGTGGTCTTTTTTTTTTTGGAAGGGTGGGGGGAGGGTGTTGAAGTCGAGTTTGCTTGTGGGCCTTTAATATTTTACTTTTGGTTTTGGCTTCCGCTTTGCCGCAGTTATTGTTATTGTATTTGCCACCGACTGTTGCAAACATTTGAAGTTTTGCTTTCTGTGCTTTCAGTTTTGACTGCTATCCGTTTTCTATTTTTTTTTTGTGGCATTTTATTTAGATTGTTTTTTGGTTTATTCGGGTAGCAAATGTGGGGGTAGCAGTTACCTTTTTTTTTCTTTTAATTTTAATGCTTGCATTATGGCCTTGAGAGGATTTCTCTTTGTAAATGGCATAGAAATTGCTGAATGCCAAATGAGGGTTGAAAATGTGTGGGATGTAAAACTAACCCAACTGGGGATATTGAGCAAAGCTTGTGGGGACGCCACAGAATACAACTGAGAGCAGCTGCGACAAAATTATTTACCAAACTCAAATTGACTTAATACGCTTACCGCTGAACATTTGAATTTTTTTTTTGTTAATTTTAGAACTTACCTGATAGAGACAAAATGAAAAAAAATAATTATTAAAATGAGAGTGAAATGTGATTTAGAATTGTGTTATATAATATGAAAAAGTATTCATAATTATTAAGAAATGTTTGCTCAAAGTATAATCAATATTTAAATTAGACAAAGAAGTTAAAACTTAATTTAAAAACAAAACAACTAGAAAACTTCTTTTTTTTTTTTATAGAATTTTAGCTTTTCAAATTAGTTCGAAATATTTACAAATATTTTTGTTTAATTTTAAAACTTTAAAATGGTTTTTTTAGCTCTTCAAATATGTTCCCCAAATTAACTGCGTGGCGCCAAAAATAAATCTTTAATTCCATCAAGAGAAAACCTTTTTAACGATATTCCATCTATTTTTAACTGCGTAAACAGATGCCAGCAGCAAGCTAGTAACTGAAGCACTTACTGAATAGGCAAACACACACAAAAACACACACACCCACACATCCTCACCCACAGAGTGGGCGCGCTTCAATGTCAAGCAGCTGGTGTCAAATATAAAAAAAAAACGAGAAAATGTTGCGTGCCACACACGCATATACAGATAAAGAGGCAGCAGCATATGGCCAGTCTAAGGCTTGCATAGCTTTAATTTACTTATACACACACACACACACACACACACTTATCAGAGATCAAGAGTGAAAGCTGAAAGGAGGCGTTGTAAAAATAAAAAATAAATAACAATCACACAAAAATCAATATTGACAGCAGCAGGTGCCAGGATACAACAACGACAAACGACAAGTAAGCAAAATAACAACAGAAACAACAAAAAAGACAACATAAGAAAGCAAACGCCCCCACACCCCCGTCCACTGTTCGCAATCACCGTGTCAACTAAAACTGGAACTAAAACCAATGCCATATGTTGCCAGTCGCGCAAAATATAAGAAAAAAAGTTTACTTACAGCTACTGTTGTTGTTGTTGTTGTTATTGTTGTTGTTGTTGTTTATTTATGGCAAAGTTTTTTAATCAAGAGCGCATTTGATAAAACTATAAAACATTTGTCAAACTCTTTTCTTATTTTTTTTTTTGTTGCGCCTTTTGAAAATGTCAATCACATTGTTTGCCTGCTTGTTGCCAGTTTTGTAATGACAAGTTTATTTATTTTGTTGCAGGTAGCCTAGGCAAACAGCTGTTGCGCACACACACACACACACACATACACATACACATATATATATAATCAATTCACGGCAATTGCTTAGCGGATTGTGCTTATTTTTAGTGGATTCGCTGTTTTTTTTTGTTTCGTTGCAAGCAGCAGCGCACGCACTTTGTGCCTCGTACAGTGTCAGTTGTTAACTGAGCTCGGCAATCGAACGACAACAGCAGCAGCAGCAGCAGCAGAAGGACCACGACGACGACGATGACGACGTCAACGACGCAGCTGCCAGTGTCAATGATTGAAAGCCGGTCAGAAAGAAATAAAGAAAGAAAAAAAAAAGCAAATATTGCTGCAGCTGTTTGTGGAAAGTGGGTGGAAAGTGGGTGGCTAGCTTCAGGTGTATTAAAGCCAACAACAAACTGATATCCCAACTGGACTGCCAACCTGTTGAGCAAGCAAGTCGTGCAATCATCCAAGAACGTCTACTTTCCATCTCACTCTAACTTTTTCAGTATCTCTCGCTCTCTCTCTATCTCTCTCTCTATCTCTCTCTCTCTCTACAGTTCTCTCTTTCTATCGCAAAGCGTGTCGGTCGTTGTTGCTGACAATGTCATTGAAAAGGACTTTGCTGTCCCCGTTGCGGGCATGAATGAACACGCACTGTGCCCACACATACACACACACACACACACACACACACTTCTGACGACATACAGGGTGTCGTTGTTGAGTTCCAGTCGAGTTGTGCAGCTGTCGGCATTTTCCGCTTTTTTTCTTCATTTTTTTTTAGGCTACACATTTCGTCTGTCGAACTTGCAGATTGGCGACATCTTCTTCCTCTTGCATGCTCCTCCTCATCCTCATACTGCTCTTCCCCCTTTTTTTTTTGGCCATTTTCTGCTCCGGATATGCCGCTGACAGTCAATTAATAAAATGTTCAACGTTCACCAGCCAATTTTCGCTTTTATGTTTTTTATTCTCCTATTGGCGCATCCATTTCCATTGTTCAACTGTGCTTCTGTGTGTGTGATGTGTGTGTGTGTGTGTTGTGTGTGGGTGTGAAATGCGTCATCGTGTGTTTGTGTGTGTTCTGCTTCCCTAATTAACATGAAGAGGCGTGCTAAACTTTACGGCATTTCAATTTTTTCTCTCTTCTTTGCTTTGATGAGCTTTTTCTGCGCGTTTTTCTTTTCAAATTGCTGTAAAAAATGCGTGGGTTTGCTTACGGTTTATGTGTGTGGGTGTGCAACGGTTTGCAGTTGCATAAGTTGCAGCAGTAGCAGCAGTGGAATTCCATTTATATTCATAAAGAATTTAGTTCTAAATGCAGATTAAATGTGAAAAATATAAATTATATTTGCAATGAAAGTTTATTTAGCATAAATGAAAGGAGTATTTAACTAAAGTTTATAGCAGACGAAGGTAAAATCTATATATATATATTTATATATATGTATTTATACTTACTAGCATTCAAATCCAAGCAAAAATATTTTGTGTTTAATAAATCATTTTAGTAAATTCCTGAGGCACACTCAAATTATTGCATCAGACCAAATGTAAACTATATACACACACGCACACACACACGCACACGCACACGCACACACACACACTTCACAGCATTTGCAAACACATTTGTCACGCATTTATATTTAATTATAATCTCCTAGTGCAAAACCACGACAAGACTCGTAAAACAAAATCATTTGCGAAATTCCCCTGACCAACCAAAATGGTGAACCCCTCCCTTTCCAAGCAGTCATTATCATTAGCTCAGTGTTCCCAAAACATATGCCAAACTAATACAATAAAAGGCAATCAGCAACAGCTGCGACACATTAACATACACACACACATACGTACACACACACATATGTACACACACACACACACACAGTTAAACACACACAGCAAAACCCATAACCAAATCCAAAGTCAAAGCAAAAATGCAAAATTAGTATTAGGGAAAAATGAGCAAAATCAAATTTGGTCTGTGACCACAAGAATTGTACCACTGTGCGAGGTGGTAAGAAGTTTGTTGCGTCTGTGTGTGGGTGTGTAGGTTTGGGTGTGTGTGTAAAGCAACAACTACATATGGGCGCCTTATAGCCACAATCCACAGCTTTGCGCGCTCTTGCTTAAATAAAGTTCTCTTTCAGCGCACAATATGAGAAATGGCATCGAAACAAGTCTGGCTGCGGGCGACGACATTTTTGTCGCCACCACCAAAAACTATAAAAGGAAAATGAGCAGCGACGGAAAAGCAGCGAAAATACATAGCTGCGAGCAAAGAGTTTTGCTCAATGTACGCTCAGTTTGTTGGCTGCTGGCGGGGCTAAGGATTCACTTCCGGTTCGACGAGTGGCCCCCGAAGTGATGCCAAGCGTAGCGTAGCTTTTCCTAAATGTCAAGGATACAACAACAATTGCGACAACAACAGCAACAACAAGAGCAGCAGTAGCAGCAGCAATAACAAATGCGAACAGCAGCTTCAAACAAGGACATCATTTGTAGGAGCCAGCACCGACAGCGATGCAATTGAATGCTGTAATTAATTATAGTGTAGCATACATTGCGGCGCTGTCGAATACAAAATGGCTGCAATGCTCACGATTAAGCGACTGTGGATGGGCTGTGGTTGGGGTTGCCTCGAGTGTGTGGCATAGGGTGTGGCATGGTGTGTGTGTGTGTGGTGTGTAACAGCAAATAGAATATGCATCACAGCATCAAATGCGCACATTTGAAAGTAGCTCTCTATTTGCTTACTCTTAAGCACATTCGCCACTAAATTAAAGCAATGCAAAATGAATTTAGACTGAGCTAACGAAATTACTAAAAGGATTTTGTGCATAAGTGTAACGTATTGCTATAATCCATGATTAAAGTGCTCCTCATACAGACAAACTCCTCTTAAACTAGTCAAGATTTAATAAGTAATAAGAATTATTATTCCATCTGCTACGTTTTTAGAGTTTCTTGTACAAAAGTTGCTCAACTTCCTTTTTAATTAAATCAACGTTTGCTGGCTGTAATCAAGATAAATATCTAAAATGCATATAAAACCTGACATTAAAATTCATTACGAACTAAATTATATACTAAACCATTTAGCAGATTCCCCAACGCAGCTTTCAAATCGAAGATTAACACAGACTTTCAGTTGGATTGTTTCGTTCGGACAACTTTTAGCAATTAGCGTGTTTTTCAGTTATCTTTTGGTTGCTGTTGTTGTTGTTGTTGTTGTTTGTAATCTGGTAATCGCAATTGGGAAATTCATTGGGGTCGCGCTTTTTGACATCCACGTCGACACTTGGAGAAATGCTTTTGGTATTTATAAATGGCGTAGAAAAAAACCAAAAAAAAAAAAAAAAAAACAAGAATATAAAAAAAAAGATAAACGCTCGTAATACGCAGCGTGGCGGCAAAATGCCATCAATCAAACGGTTGAAACGGAAACTACCAAGAGAAATGACTCCAAAAACAGACATACAAAAAAAAAGGGCAAATCCAAAAGAAATGAAATGCAAATAACAAAAAAAAAAAAAGAAAAAAAAAAGGGTAGACAATGAGAAGAACAACAAGGACAACAAGCGGGGCAACAAATGAATAAAAGGAAGCGGAAAAAGAAAGCCACACAAAAAACACGCAACGAATCGCCTCACAATTTACGTCAGGGTTTTCAGTCACAGTTTGTACAACTCCTAGATGGATGGAGGGGAAGGGGATGGGTATTGGGGGGGGTGTACTGTGAAATGAAATTAAAAACGTTTAGCATTCGTGTTGCATACTTTTCGGCTGCCTGTGCAAAATGATGAAAGCCAAAAATGAGGCAAGCGACTGCTTGTGCTTGTGGAATGAAGCAAGCCAGGACCTTGTCAGGATGCTGCTGAGTCGGCATTTAAAAGCGACCGACAATGGAGCATTTATGGGTGTGTGTGTGTGTGGGTGTGTGTGTGTGTGTATATTTTGTGTTGTTGGCTCTGCTTGTTGCACACAGGTCTCAAGCACAGTTTTGCGGTTTGTGATTGTGCGCCATGCTGTGCGGCATACATGAGCCAACAAGGGGCAACATGTGGCACTGTCAGCAGCAACAGCAACAACTACAAGTTGTGTCTGCGTATGCGAGTGTGAGTGTGTGTGTGTTGTGCCTTTGTCTCGCTGCGTTTCATTTGGTTCGTTAAGCGTCTTTGCCGCTACTCAAATTGTAGCAAAGTTAAGTAAAAAAAATCTGACAGGCGGCTCGCAAATGTGTCGCTCATTAAGGCAGCCAGGAGCAATAACCGGTAGCTATAGTCAACAGCCAGGCTCCCCAGACACACACACACACACACACACACATACCAACACACACACACATACAGCACTCACGCACATGTGCTTAAGTTGTCACAGCAAAGCACAAAACTCGTAACTGAAACAGTTGGCGCCAGGACCACCCGCAACTTGGTACCAACCTCCCAGCCGACCCACCATTGACTACACGACGCTCCTGCCAAAATTGCAGCATAGTCACACAGCCGTGCTTTGAGTTAATTGAATTCGACGTAGTTTAAGTTATACGGCAAAGTCATAAACTTACCCATATGCGTACAACTTAGCTGGCAACTCGCAACTCGCTTAACTCTCTCTTGCCGTGGCGGCGGCGGCGGCTGCGGCTTCTCATATATATATTTCCTATATACTGAATACTGTTATATATATATATATATATATATATAGTTATTTATGTACTAGCAGCACGAACATGCACACACACACACACACATACACACTCTTTGATATGGGCTGCTTTTAACGAAGCCTTTTGGGCTTTCTTACATCAAAACTTGTGCCGCGGCACTTAAAGTGCTATATTATTTGCGCAACGAGCAGAATTTGAGCAGCCGCATGAAGCAACCAACGCCCCATCTATAAATACCAAGTTGCATGAAGGCATACCAGAGAGAAACATCAATATATCAAGCATAATTTAGACACGAGAAAATTTCTTTAAATTAATAAGAAATATCAAATAATATTTATACTTTAAGAAACATTGATTAAGTATGCGAAACCTTTTGAAGACTTGAAATCATAAGTCAAAAATTATAACAAAAGTAATTTTTGTGTTTTACTTTTTTCTCCTGAATCATAAAGTTATTTTTGCCAGGTTTTCTTCTCTTGCCTCTGCAACTTATTGTTTTTATATAAGTAAATCTTTTGTTGAATTAAATATAGAAAATACTAAATAATCTAAATAGAATACTTTCCATATAGTGGATAATAAATAAAAACACTGCCAACTATTTTCTTGCAAACATAAAGTCAGCGTCTGACAGTTTTTGATATAGTGCAAAGTGTGGCAAGTGTATTGTGAGGCAGTTGTTGCTATGCGCACATGACTCATGTGTGTATATAGAATACGCTCACGGTTTGAGTGCGTGTTTGTGCAGCAGACTATGAGTGTGGCACTTCGCGTACAGCCAGCAAAAACAATAACAACAACAACAACAACAAAATGGGAATCATCTTCATGTGGCAGCCACAACTTAATACCACTTTAAATTACTTTCATTTCCGTTTTTGTTATTCCAAGCGCGTCGTCAGAGGATGCCACTTTACTGTTGTTGTTGTTGTTGTTGTTGCTGCCACATTCCCTTTATGCTTCCTGCCGCGCTTTGTTGCCCGTTTCGAGTTTCATTTTGAGTTTTGAAACATTGCTTATTCTTAATTAAGTTGCGCGCCACAGAAAATACAAGCATTTCTTTTAGTCGCCACAAAAAGTTGGTGTTGCTTAACAACAGCAGCAACAACAGCAACAAGAACAACAATGTTGTAAAACTTGCGTCTGAGCTTAACACTTGACATTTCTATGAGGCGCGTGACACGAGCTGCCTGCAGCCACAGCTCCTATTCCCATTCCCATTCCCATTCCCAACACGGCCATAAGCAGCGCCCCAAAAAGTATGCTCTGCAAAATTCATAACTGTAAAAGTAAGTAGTGAATTTTGGAGGGGGGGGGGGGCTTATGGCTCATGGCTCCTTTATGCTGATTAGCTGGCTTAACTTAAGACACTGCCTTGGCAAAGCGGCGTCTTCTAAATACAAGTTAAGACTTTGGGCGTGGCTTAATTAAATTATAAAATTAAATTCTTAATTAAATTACAAGTCAATATCTTTTTAATGACAACAAGTCTCAGAACTAACAGCACCTGCACCTTTCTCTGCCACAACCCGCGTGCACTCTTAGCTAAGAGCTTTGTGGCAAGTTGTACTCTCTTAAGTTTTGGTTGGCAGCTGCGCAAAACGCACTCAACGACGCTGGCAGCGCAGCCGACGTCGGGCAGCACAGCCGCTGCCCGCCCAGTGTTGTACAACAACCAAAAAATTCGAGGTTAAAATGCCGGCAATTAATTGTTGCAGCTGAAATTCAATTAAGCAGCCATAAAAAAATTCGTAACAAAATTAAAAAAAGATGGAAACCAAAAAAAAAAAAAGAACAGTTTTACGCGGCGCAAAAAACAGAAAATTGTATTTTGGGGTTTCTTGCTTATTCAGCTGCAGTTTGAGGGATTGCAAGAATTGGCAGATTGCATTTTAAAGCCGATTAACAAGCGACCAGCAACAATTACCATGCCTGCAACACCAACAACACGGTGAACTTTCTGGCGCATTCGTTGGTCAGCCAATTAGAAATAATAAAAAAAAAAATACAACGGAGGCAGCAACAGAAACGCACAATAAGAGCCTGTAAAAGCTTGCAACAAGAAAATTTGCAGTTGCACTTGCAGATGAAAATGGGAGTTGGAGATGAGAGTTGGAAGTTGAAGTTTAGCCTGTGGGTCCCAAGCCAATAAAAGCAGGCCAAGCTGTGAACTAAGAAACAACAAAGATAGTTGCCTTATATAAGGAATATATATATATATATAATATATATATATATGTGGTCGCAGTTTAGGGCTGTTGCTGTGGCAGCAGCGACATAAATAGATTTAAACGCCGCAGGGATTTGTATTTTCTTATTGGACTTTGGTGCAACTTTCAAATCACGAGATGTAATTGAAAAGTTTCTGCAATGCTGTTTGCTCTTCACACAGCCCAAGTTGACAGAGTGCCACGCCCATGCACTCACATATATATATATATAGGTATATGTATGTATATATATGTATATAGAGTTATGTAAAGCAATTGTCTGTTTTTTAAGTTTGCACTGCAACTTTTATTGGAATTGAGTTATGGCCAGCTGCGTTTCAGTTTAGAAATAGAAAAATTGACCAAATGTCAGTTGACATTTTTTTTTTTTTTGGCCAATTTCAGTAAAACGTAAAATTTAAATCAAGGTAAGTTTGCTGCTTTGTTTAAGTTGTCTTTTTTTATCTTTTGCCTCCAGCTTAAGTTTTAGCTCACCCATTTCTTTTTTTTACAGATATTTAGAGTAGATCACATCAACTTACCTAAAATGAAAAGATTAAAAATATATATTTTAATTAGCATATTTTGAAATATTTTAAATATTGTTAAAATCATAATGAGAAAGGAATTTGAAAGAGTTTTTATTTTATTAGATGTTTCACTAAGCAGAACATGCCCCAAAAAGCATGCTATGCACATTTGTATAAATAAATTATGTATGTTTTGGAATTGGTTTTTGGCTAAATTTGATTAGTCTTTAAATGCAACCAGATAGTTTATTGGGTGTCGCACTTGCAACGGTTAATCATTGTCTGCTCTATCGCAATCAGCTGCAATTGAAACTTCATTAGGCGGCGACTGTGCTGCGAAATATGGCAGCAGAAGCACATAATCCAATTAGGAACGGGATACACTCGAGATTTATATATATATATATATATATTTGTACTCTTCCGCTCAAGTGGAGATCGAGCACAATTTGAGAAGTGCAATCAGCAGCAGACATGTTGCCTCCGGGTCTAAAAGCCTTTATGCAAATGCAAACTGAACTGCAACTGGCGAGGTTGCAACTTGTTGTTGCAGGCTGCGTTTCTATTTTACTTATTAAACAAAATAATATCATGTAAATGCAAAACTAAACAAACTGCTAATCACATACACACACACACACACACACGCACATTTATAATTGCGATTGCAGATACACGTTTGTATTTAGATACATTCCATTTGGCAATTTGGCATTTTGCAGTGCGTCTGTTTTGGTATTTGGTTTGTGTATGGCAAACGTTTAGTTTGATTTATTGCATGTGCTGTAAGCGGAGGGAGGCGGTGGGCGTGGCCTGTGTTACACACTTGTGCGTTCGTCGCTATGCAACAATTTAATTGCCAACTGAATGTTTATTGATTTATCTATCCTGTGTATTATTCACATTAATGCAATGAACTCCAAAGATCTACAACAGAATATTTCGGAATGTTTATTCGCCCGCTTTTGGCCACAAATATTTTAATAACTATAAATTTTGTCGAACGCATGAATTTACTGCTGAATGTATTTAAATATTAACACAATAACAACACCAACAGCAAGTAGGTTATATTTAATGTGCATTGTGCCACATGACGTATGCTTAATTATAAAATTGGTCTGGCTGCCACACAAATTAAATATGTATCTCCAAATATCTGTCAGCTTTTTAACAAGCTAAATAAAATAAATAAAATAAAAATGTTGCTAACAATATGTGCATTTTATTCTATTAACAATTTATTTAATATGCTTCGTGAAAATATTACATTATTTTTGTAGATTTCGATTTAACAGTAAATTTTTTATTTGTATTCAAAGAGTTTGTTATAAATTGATCAGTTTGTGGGATTAACATTATTAGATTAAGCATTTTAAATGTATGGTGTGCTTTTTTGTTGCAACTTGTTTGACACAAAGTTGTAATAAATTGTTGCAACAAAGTTTTTGGACACTGCAACAAAAAGTGCCCCAGGGAGCTGTGTCTGCAGCCCTATGTGGTTCTGACTCTGACAGAGGACTGCCACTCTCTGCGGTGTATACACATGTGTGTGTTGGTGTAGGTGTGTGTGTGTGTGTGTGTGCAAGTGTGTGTTTAAAATCAAAACTTTTTCACCGCATGACTGTTGTGAAATGTTAAATGTTAAATTGTTGCACAGTGGTTGAGGCTTCATGGTTTTAACAGTTAAATTCATCTAAATAAAATATATTTACGAAACTAGGTTTTTATACCTTAAAACTAATAAAAATTGCAACAGAATTCGGCTAAACAAAAACACTTTCAAACCTGCTTTCATTTAATACAATATTTAACAGCTGAAATACATATAAATCTCAGGTTAAACTGAAGAACGTGCCTGAGAGTATCTAAATGATGGCCATCAATTGCAACACCTTTGCCACACAGTGGCTATGCACACAATTTGCAATGCAACAAACTAAACTGAACAACAACTTGGGGCATTTGCCATAGACTGACAAAACCAACTAACCGATAAATGAACGGACAGACAATGGCCCACAAAACTGTGAGTGTGCCCCGAGGCAATCCAGCCAGTTGCTTCATATTACGCCTAACGCACACCAGGCTCCTCCTACTCCAACCCATCCCAGTTTCGCTGCTGTCGACCATCTCCCCGCCCCGCTAACAAACTAAGCTGATTTGCGTTAGCGCGTCGCATGAATAATTTGCCAAATTAATAAATAATCACGGATTTTCTGGTTTGTTAGCTTAACGTTTGCATCTCTCTTGATCACTCGTTTACATCCACCCCCTCCCATCCACAGCACCCCATCATGAGGCACCCCTCACACTCGGCAGCACCGCTTTCGAGTTCCCAGTTGGAAAGTAAATTGTTTAGTTTACCCACCGAAATTGAGTTCCGCTGGGGAAACTGGTGACCAGTCACGCATATAGTTTGGCACAACTAATGGATTGTTTGCCATTTACCATTAGGTTTCCCCAGGCAATATATATATATATATATATATCTGCCCTATCTCCTGCTCCCCAAATGCGCATAGGTATTTAAAAAAAAAAAACAAACTGTGATTTACATGCAAAATTTGCATTTGGAATGTTGCCACAAATTTAATATGCATTCAAACACAAATGCTTGAAAATTACGACAAATTGTGCAAAAAAAAAATATTGTGAAAATATTATGAAAATTGAGCAAATTGAAAATTCATTTTGTGTCAGTTGATTTGATGGCTGGCCCAATGTGACTAAGTTGTGCTAATTGGAAGTGTTTCGCATTCCCTCGTTGGGCTTCAATTAAAATGCCAATTAAGAAATATGCAACTTCCGAAGCCCACACTCATACACACCCAAACCCACACACACACACACTCTCTTGCACATTGCCCTTTGTGGCACGTTTCCCTCATGCCGTTTGTCATATTAACGGAAATTAATTTCAGTGTTGCATTATTATTTTTTCCTTCTCTTCTCTTCTCTTTTTTTTTTTTTTAATTTTTCTTCCTTTTAATTTTCCATTACTTTCATATTTTATATATGCCATTTACAGACATGTTTTTTTTTCTACAACAATGCGGCAATTTTTATAATTTTCACTCTCTCTGCTGTTGCTGCTATTGCTGCTGCTGCAACTGCTGTTCATTTCCTTCTGAATGCACAAATTGTGCCACATGCACCATATGAAAATTGTGCTGGCAAAATCCAAAGCCAAAAGAAAATGGAAAAAAACGGGCAGAAACAAAAAGAGAAAAACTGACGAGCGGCAAACGGCAAACTGAGTGCATTCAATGGGTCCATCCGTTTGGTCCGTTCATCAATCCGTGATGCATGACTGACTGACAGACTGACTGACAGACTGACTGACTGACTGACTCACTCTGTGAGGGAAGAGTGAGGGACATGTGTATCTGACTGCTGTTTAATGCTGCGTATGATGAATTGCAGTTCACATTCAAATTAAATACGTTCAAGTGCAGGAACTGACTGTGCTCCAGATCCTGGTTTTTTATATTATTAAAAAAATATATGATATAAAAAAATATTAGTATCAGCATTGTGTAGCTCAATAATTAAGAAATTTCTGCTTAATTGACAAATGGTTCACATTTCCATTTCATATTCACAGCTTTTGACATATTCCAAATTCCAAAAGTTGAGTTTTATTTTTCTATTTTTCCATTTTTGTTTGTAATTGGTTTGGCATATTAAAGTGCGTCAAACGCCTGTCAAAACCAAAACAATTTTCGCTCATTAGACGAGTGGGCGGACGAACAGGGGGAGTCGGGGGGAGGGGAGGTCGCTGCTGTCATAGCACTGACGAGGGGCTTCATCATTCATTAAACAGAAGCGTTGCTAGTTGTGCTTGGCCGTGTTCATGTCTAGAAATGCAAATTGCTGGCAATCAATGACCACAACAGTTACAATGAGAGCAGGCACACACAAAAACACACACACACACCCACACATACTCGCACACAAAAAGGTACACATTGGCCATTGGATATGTCAGCTCAGCTGCTCGGAAACACATTTGGAGCGCCACTGTTTGTGCCCCGTGCCACTTTTGCCAACAATTGCCAATGCAGGCCTCTGTCTGACGCTCATTTACTTCAGCTAATAACACCTGCCACACACCTGCGCTGCCCCTCTCCCCTCCAGCTACCTCTATGCTGCTGGTACATATCCACAGCCAATATAGGTGTTGAGCCAATGGGTATTTTGTGCCTGATTTATGCCTCGGTCTGCTCAATTGTTTGTTAGATGCCCCCGCCAATTCATCCCCTCTCTGACAGGACACACACACACATTCCACTTGTCAGGCAATTAAGGCGCAACGTGCCAGCAGTTTCAGTTTCAACTTCAGTTGCTCTTGCTGCTTCCACTTGCAGCTTGCAGTTGCAGTTGCAGTTTTGCTGGCATTTAAATTACAAATAATTAATGTTGTTCATCTAAGTCCAAATACGCATTGGAGTCAGAGAATTTCTTGTGGTTTGTACTTGAAAGGAGCAAGGATGCCTCTGGCTTAATTAGGAAGCTGGTTTAAGGACTCTATGCGAATTGTTCGCCTTTGTCAAGTCATCTCCTTAATTTGCTTGACTTGGATCAAGTTTGGTTTGGGGGGTTTGTGTCGGACTTTGGTTATGGCCAGGTTATTTAGTTCTTAGTCTTCCCCAACCAACTCTCATGCTGTGTGGCATGTTAAGCTCTGTTTGTGTGACAAAAGTCAGAGGTGCAAGAGTTGATGCAGCTAGCTGCTAAAAGTGAATTTATTCCAAAAGCAATTAAAACTTGGCATTCTCATCTACTGCAACAGCAGCAGGAACAGGAGCAGTAGCAGTAGCAGGAGCAGGAGAAGCAGCAGTTTTCGACTACTTAGCAAGGTTAGGCGGCAGCATTAACCTGTCTTAGCTGTTGTAACTAAATATTTACATATTTACCATCAAAGTGCCATAAAATATTTAAGGAAAACCAGGACAGAGCCTGGGCAGACAGGGGTTGATTGCAAATGCCCTTCATGGACACATCCGTCTCAAGTTTAAGCGTAGAAACTTCCACAGCCGTAGAACTTGACCAGCTGTGCGCTGCGAACTTTCCAAATTTAACAATGGGAAAAAGCGCAAGGGAGAATTTAAAAGGTAACAGCAGCAGCAAAAACAGCAACAACAACAACTCACAACAACTCGCAACAAGCTGCAACTTAAGCTGTAAAAACTTTTGTAATAACTCTTGTGCCGCTGGTTTCGCAAAATCTGCGCGCATCCATAAAAAAAAATTGTTGGAACTTTGTTCCCTTTGTTGATGTTGTTGTTGTGGATGTGTTGTTGCTGTTGGCGTTGGCGATATAAAAGCAAAATTAACGCAACGCATCGACAGACGAGGTGAACTGGCTTTCGTCGCTGGAGCCAAGTGCCGGAGAGGAGTCAGCAATGGGTAGCAACGGGTAACCAATCTCCGTCTCCGGCTCGACTCCATGTCCAAGAGGAGGGTTTGGATGGAGCAATCGACGAGCACCAGCAGTAAAGGGCGTGAAAACCACGTAATAATAAAATATGATATGAAAACCTTGTAAAGCGCCTTTCAGACAATTTATAACAGCATCAGCCAGCAGCAGCAGCAGCAGCAGCAGCAGCAACACGAGTTCAGAGTAAGTTGGGTGGAAGTGGGTTGCAACAACAGCAACAACAGCAACAGCAGCTGCTGGACAGCTCGGTATTCGATTAAAAATAAAGGGCAAATAAATGTTGTAAATATTGAATTTCGTTGGATCCGCTGTTTGTAGTATATGGCACGCCCACTTGCACAGTGTGTAAACACTTGATTGAAATTATTGTAAATATTATATGATGTTTGACAACTGTTCAAATATATGATTTGTATGGTTTTGGATTGATCAATGTATGCATTTCAAATGCACTATGATTAAAAATAAATTCAATTGAAAGTGCAACTAGTTGAAACTAAGAAAACATAAGTCTTATATATAAATGAAGTATTTGCAATAAATATATATATATGAAAAGTAAGACATATAATTGAATATATATATATATATACAAAATGCGGATAGAAGGCAAGACAAACATTTAATGTTAGAAAAATCTAGCCAAATCATATTCCAGGTTGTTCCACCGACTGTTTTTCTACAGCAGCCCAGAAATAACAAATAAATACACCAAGAATTTATTTGCTCCAGTGTGCAATGCCAAGATTTGTTCACCACGCGAATGCGTTGCAATCAAATTTATTGCGCGTCGAAATGCTACCAGTAACAACAACAACGGCAACAACAACAACAACAACAACAACAGCAACGGGAGAAAAACAAGGGCAACCGACACAGAGCAGAATCGACAACCAGCAAACGGAAGCAACGCAGCAACAGGAAGGCACCAAAGTGGATAATATTACAATCCAATGCTGGCTGGCTGCCTGACTGGGTGCCTCGCCTGCCTTCCTGCCTGCCTGCTGGACCCTGTGCTGTTAAATGTTGAAGCGATATGCCGACCACCGACCACCGACCGCCCACCCCCGCAGCCGGCACCCCGCTTGGCTAAGCATTCAACTGTGAGCGGAGCAAGGCGTAGGTTGAGACGGATGTTTTACCAACCCGCAGCTGTGTGGTGTTGCCAGCAGTTATAAGCACACACACACACCCACACACACATACATACATATATAGCTAGCACTTTATTTTTTTCCTTATTGAAATATGAGTGCGCCGTGGCGAATGCGTTGGCGGCTGTCAGCTGCCTTCAGCTTTATTGTTGTTGTTGTTGTGGTTGTTGCTGCTGCTGGTGGTGCTGGTGCTACAACTTCTGGGGCAAATGTCAAGTGTCAGGCGAACGAATGGTGGCAAATTGGGTGGACTGAGCTTAAGTACGCTGCTGCAACCGAGCGGGAGGGGGAGGGGGAGGGGTGGTGTAGCTGGCGACGTGGCCACCAAATGTCATAATGCGCATCCTTTTTGATGGCAACTTGATGTCACTTGCAGTTGCCCGTTGCATTAACCAGCAAGCGTAGCAGTTACTGCACCAGTAACTTCTGCTGTTGCTGCCACAGCATTTTTTTTTGTTTTTTTGGCTTGTTCGGGCACAGTTTAAAGCCGCATGTTCTTTTTGGTCACTTGCATTTAAGTCATTGCGCGTCTGCTCGCTTGTTCAACAGCAGCAGCAGCAGCAGTTGCAACAACAGCAACTGTGCAGCATGGCGTATGTGTGATGTTCTTTTTAGTCACTGTTTGCGGCAAGTTGTTGTCATTTTATACCCTGCACCCAAATGGACAAAAAAGGGTAAATGGTTTTTTTTTTTCAAAAGTATGTAAAAGGCAGAAGAAAGCTTCTCTGACCATATAGAGTATATATATTCTTGATCAGAAAAACAGCCGAGTCGATATAGCCAATTCTGTCTATCCTTCTGTCTGCCCGTCTGTCTGTTTGAACACGCGGATCTCAGTGACAATAAGAGTTAGAGACTTGAAATTTTGAATATAGTTTCTCGTTTATCCGACGTAGAACAAGTTTACCATAATTTATCGATAACTGCCTCTGTTTTTTGATTATCCATACATTTTGATTTACAATAGCAATAAATAGCCCAATTTTAAAGGCAGAATCTTCTAATGCATATGCAAAATGTTGTACAACTGCTCCATTTTTATCAAGATTGAATAAGTAACATCCAAGTTAAAATAAAAAAAAAATATATTCTCATAGTGATCTTATTTCTATAAGCAGCCGAAAACATTTTCTGTATGTAGAGTTTTTTCAACAACTGTGTTCAGGATATATCGCAATCGAGATAACTCGACTACAGCATGCTTACTTGTTTCATGTGTTTTTTTGCTGTTTATTTGCATTGTGCTGTTGAACACTTTGTCACTTTTGTTTTTACGCTTTCGCTTTATTGAGTTAATCGCTTTATGTGCCCCATGTTGGACAGGACTCGTGACATCGAACGTGAAGCTGCGGCAACAGGATCAGATATACATAGCCACACACACACAAACACACACACACACACGTATACTGAGTGTGGGGTAGATAACGTTGTCGATTGGCATTTGGGATATTTGCCAGTCGACCAACATGTTTGCCTTTCTGCACTTTCAGCCAGTTCAACACTTTTAATTAATCTGCATCAGATAGTTGACTCCCCACACACCCCACCACTCCCATTTCTCTTCCTCCTTTTTATTCTACCTCTCTCTCGTTTTTCCCCATTGCTCCTCTTAATCGCTATTGGTTTATACATTTTTTCAGGCAGTTTTTTTTATTGGAACCCTTTTTGCAAACAAAGTTTAATGTGTTTTTATTGATTGCGTCAATATGCGCGGCGCATTTGTGTACTCACATTTTATTGTGGCCGCTATATAAATAGTATACCATGTGCCCCACTCCCACTCTCCCAAACCTACCCACCACGCCCACCTCAGCCCCTCTAGGCGTGTGTGCAGCTGGAATTTTGATTGAGCGCACGCTTGTTGATTTATGTGCAGCACAGTTCTGAAATTTATGTGCGGTTGTGGGAAATCGCACAAAAAAAATACACGGGGCACGAATATATATTTATAAATATCAAATAAAATAGGAAATTCCGTAAAAATGTGGAAAGAAAATAAATGTTTGTAAAATTGAAGACATGTGAAATTTATTTAACTTTTGCTTTAATATGCAAATATGCATGTGAAGTGCACCGGAAAGTATGCTATAAATTGTTGTCAAGTGTAAAACAATACGCAATATGCAAACTGATGAATTGATTAATGAGTTAAGTTATTAATCATGAATTGCTCTCAATTGCAGAATAAAATGCATGAGCGAAATAATCCAAATTAAATAAGATTCATTAAAGTAAAATTATGCATGTTAATTTAAGTATTATCCTTTTGAAAACCATTGCAATTGCTAAACGCTTTACATAATTCGCTTGTGCGTCGCTGTCTTCGTTGCGGCGGCCACATTTTGTTGCATTATCTGGCATACATTTGCATAACACTCATACGACCCATGAGCATTAAGTCACTCAGCACAGTCAAAGACAGAGAAAGGCAAGAGAAGAGCAGGGGAAGACAGACAAGCAAAATATGTAAATAATATTTCAACAATAATTGCTTTTGAAACTCAAGTGCCACAGCCAAGTGTCCATCCATCCGTTCAACTGTCTTCCCCACACACCCATCCTTTTACCACGCCCACTTCCATTTTCTTGGTCGCTGCGAAACAAAAGGAAGTGTCTCTGCTAAAAATAATTAAAATTTAAAACAGAATAAATGCACAGAAATAACATTTACATTTATGCGTTTCAGTGTCCTTGTTGCAGGCTCTTCTCATTCGTTGCTCAACAAATAAATTCAAATTCAACAAGTTGAGTTTATGAGGGGGACAGGGGCTTTTAGGTGAGAGGGGAAACTGATGCAGTCACTCGAGAGAATTGAAAACGTATTTAAAAGTAAACTAATGCTTATAGTTATTGCAGAACTATGGCAAACTCAAATGCCACTGCACATTGAATTGCAATGAGGCAACTTGTCTCCAATTGATGCTCTGAAATGACAACTGAAATGTCAAGACTGTTATCCAGGACAGCCAAGGCAAGGCAAGGCAAGGATAAGCAGCAGAGGATGTGGCAGCAGCAGGAGGCTACATTTGATGATTATCTGTTATATGTCCAAGACGACCGCAATTGAAAAGCAACTACAAACTCAGCTCCAACGAGTGGTTGGGGGGCGAGGGGAAGTTGGGGTGCGGCGGATGCAAGGAATAGTTCGTTGCATTGTGAATTTCAGTTGGCCAAGCTGCTGACAAAGCTCGCAGGCAATTGGATTTTGCGTTGAGTTCAGTTTTGTTCACATGCCGAAGCGGGTGCGATAGAGATAGCCACATCTAAATATTAATATTAGTCTTTGATAACTGAACAGAACTCGAGTCACAAGTAAATGACAGGATAGCAGGCAGCTGGGGGAGTTGCCAGCTCAAATTGCATGCAAGATAAAGGAAATACCATTAAAGCTGAGCAGCTGCAGCAGCAATAGTTGCCACGTTACTCCTTCTGCCAAAATACAAGTTGCTAATCTAATCTACTAACTTTGAAGTACTAATCAAGTTCTACAATGATGCTCAACTAAACTTACAGCGCTTTACAAATTAGCATATATTAAATTCTGAATTAAATATGAAACAGAAAATAAAACACTTGGTAATAATGTAAAACTTTTCCAAAACTAAACATAAACAGACATTTTTAATCATAATATGTCCTCTTGATAAACACATTATTAAAAGTTAGAAAGAAATATTTGTTTGAAAGTTATATACGAAATTATTTAAGGAAAAATTAACTACGGGTTGGTTTTAAAGTTTCCACTGCGTTTTAGCCCTTTCTAGTATTTATATAAGTTTAGTAAAATTCCTTTAGTAATTAGTCAAGCATCTTTCAGCTTTTCAACAAAGTGCGACAAAAAGCAATCAACGCGTCCTTGACAAACAAATTTGCCAGCCACTTTTAAGCTTTTCAGACACAACAGTCAAGCAGAGTACTTCAATCTAAAGAAAAGCCAATTATAATTAAAACAAATTCCATTTTGCTTTATCAGCGTCGAGTTATCAAGGGCGATAGCAGCCCAGGGCCAAAGTTCCAAACAGACCAGACTGAATGAAGGGGTGTTTGGTTGTATGGAGGGTGGGTAACAGCACTTGTATAAAATGTATATTTTTTTAGTTGCCGCAGGGCTGCGTACTAACGACACTCAAATCAAATGCGATAATCTATGGCCCGAGGGTAGACAGGACTCGCAACACTGAGTTGTGGCAAAAAAAAGTCTGGCATAAAATAAAAAACACATAAAGAAAAACAAAAGCAACAACAAAATAAGTAGTCGCACTTTATATTTATGAAGAGCATTCGCATGCAGCTTTAATGGCCAAGTGGCTGGTCAACTGAACGACAAAAAAACACCAGCACAAAACCCAAAAACAAAACGAGTAAGTCGCCGCAAGTCGAGTGAGCGCGACTCCCAGATGCCCTCTGTAAGCAAATTATCTAATATATTCCTAGTACTAGTAATCGTTGAACTAATATATATTGTTATACTTAAGACTTTTTGTAAAAGAAATATTAATATAATTTTATACGATTGTTATGAAAGTTTTGGGATATTGAGAAAGTTGGAAAAAGTAGTTCTTTCAACTTATGATAGCTGCTAAGATCATTCACAGGCAGCAGACATTGCGATAAATACCAGACTTAGCGGTAGTCAAACATAACTGTACTTTGGCATTCAAGTTTGTCATCTTTAGTCCGTTACAACTTTATTACAGCCTTTTGTGCCTTTCTTATCAATCTTTATGTGTTTACAGGGTATAAAAAAAAAGCGGAAAAAAATAGCCACGAGTAATGGAAAAATGAGTGAGCAAGCCAAGGGACAGGGGCGAAGGGGCGAGTGTATCAGTCCGTGGACAGGCGACAGGTGGGGCAGTGGTGACGCCCACAGAAATACATTTCCTTGGATTATTTAACTACTATTGATGGCGGCGACGGCCAACGACAGAGAATTGAGAAGGAAGCAAGACAAAGGGCGGAGCCTCGTTGAGGGAAAGGCAAGCGAACGACGAAACGAAACGAAACGATTCGCAACGAAAGCAAAAGAAACGAAAGAAATAAAGGCGGGCGGCACGGCAAATAAAAATAAAACGCAAAGGTGCCCGAGGCAACCAGCAGGGCATAAGCGAGGGAGGGGCGCATGGCGGGCATGTCTCGAACCGCAGAAGCCACGAAAACCAATGCAAAGAAATCGACAATCGGCTGAGTAAGTTAAAGAAGAAGAAAGAGAAGCAGCAACGGCGCTTTGCTTACCTGAGGGCACCCAAAAAAAAGGAAAGGAAGAAGGAGCAGCAGCAGCGGCAGCAAAAGTAGAAGAGGAAGGGAATGGGGAAAAGGCAGAGCAAAAGCGTAGGCCGGTTCCGTTATTTATTTGCTCGTTCATTTTCAGCACTTTTCGACGCATTTATTAGAAGTTGTTGCCGTAAGCATTAAACAAAATAAAAAGAAGAAGCATCAATGGCAGAGGCTTGATGGTTAAGAGGAAGAGAAAGGGAAATAACGAAAATTGCTTTGCACTTCGAGGGGGGTACCTAATGGCTGCTTGGGAAAAGAAATGCTTAAGCAAAAAATATGAAGACAAAACAATATAAATATAGAAAATATATAGATATAAATATAGATGATATAAATTTGTATATAAATATATATTTATTTATAAGGTTAGACACGCACGTAAAGTAAATGAGAGAATAAAAAGCAGCTTCAAATTGTCGACAGCAACGCCATCTAGTGCTGGCAATTTGAACTCACTGACATGTTGTCAGCGTCAGGCGTTTTTTTCAGCGAGGGCAATGCGAATTGAAAATCATTTGTAAATCAAATTTGAAAAGCAGATAAAAGGATGCAAATAACGAGAAGCTGGTAACCAGAATGGAGCGAGAATCGAAGCTGCTTTTAACTGATGAGAGATGAGTGGTGGTGAGGGGGACGGGTTTTTACAAATGGCGGCCCGAATTTGTTGCTGTGGCGACGTGAAATTTGTCAAATTCAGCGAACATCATTCGTCATGTCTTTGCCCCATGCGCGCTGGCTGATTCCAATTGAATTGGGTTTTGTGCGAAGTTTGGAAAGATATTTTGTCATTCCCTTTCCATCGATGGGTTTTTGGTGGGATTATTGGCAGCGAACTTGTGAGTTTGACATTGGGGCTTTGTAAGGATAAGCAGTGCTGCCTGTAGATGATGATGATGCTGCGGTCTTGGCCAGACACAAGCACACACACAAATATATAGATAGATAGATAAATAGAGAGGCAAGAAATTGGACAAATGGGATGCAGCACTGCGGACAGAGGGAGGGCAGTGGGACAGTTGGAGATTAGCTTGACTCCCGACTGTCATTCACGAACTTCTTAATTGTTTGTTATTAATGATGGTATTGTTGTCCTTGTTGTTGCTTTTGTTGTGTTTTTGATTGTGTTTTTTGTT
Source organism: Drosophila fungiperda (assembly GCA_035042345.1). Lineage (NCBI taxonomy): Eukaryota > Metazoa > Arthropoda > Insecta > Diptera > Drosophilidae > Drosophila > Drosophila fungiperda. The sequence continues at coordinate 2,807,803 of JAWNLM010000278.1, read as the reverse complement.
TATTTTTGGTTGACTGTCAAATTGAAAATGACAAAAATGAATGGCCAGACGCAGTTGTCGCAGTCAGTTAAGCTTTAGGCTGACTTTGATGAATGCCGCCGCCCGCCTGGCAACAGCCCACAACAAAACTAATTGATTGCTGCGTACCCCCACCCCAACCACAAATGCTGCCTAACCCATTCCACAAAGCAGTGCCTGAGCAGCTAGCCACAATCCACATAGCCAAGTTCTACGCACTAAAAGCAATCGCTGCAAATTAATACAAGCACTTTTGCCGCCAATCAACCAGGCATGGTTGGAAAATGTCACTGTCCAAGTTGAGAATCTCACAGAGAGAGAGTGAGAGAGAGAGAGAGGGACAGAGAGTAGTAAATGTGCGTGCTATAAATAAATTGGCGCTCGAGCAATTTTCAATAATGACAGCACTTGTCTTTCGCTAGCTTCTCAGCTGTGTCGCACCCCCCCCCCCCCCCCCCCCCCCGCCCAATTTAAAAAAGCGCAGCTCTCCACAATCAATAAGCGTCAAAAGGGGGGACCAGTAGCCAATTGGTGGTTGTTGGGACTGTGTCGTCTATTATACGAGTTAATAGAGGTAGTTTTTTCAAGTGTAAAACGCTTGAAAGCCATTTGACTTTTTGATGGGTGTACATAAATTTACGATTATGCGGCCCATTACATAGCGAAGAGCTCTCATCGATGTAATGGCCATATTTCACTAGCAATTCACCAAAGTTTTCCAGCTCTTGAATTATGTTTGGCAAATATTTGTGTATGCCATGTTCTTATTTGACTTGGCTTTATAACTGTTCTAAGCATAAAGCCTGTAAGTTTTAAGCCCTTCACAGCTGAGTGGACTTATTAACATTTGTTGTCTGTGGTTATTAAGTGAACAGAGCGGAATTTGTTTTGAATATATTTTTCAAGGGGATAATGCTATCTTTTTACTATTATTATTGACTCAATTCTTGAAGAGATGTTACCTTATTTTTAAACATTGGGCAAATTTTATATGAAAAACAGAAGAGTTGCGGCTTATATTATCTTTTTGTAGCATATTTTGATTTTTATATTGGAATCTAAAAGACTTTTCAATCAGCTTAAAATTATGGGTTTTTTTTATTTTCCTATCATACATTATGTAATAATTGTTATCACACCACCACCTCAAAACTGTTTCCTAAGGGTTTTTACCGGTTCCTCTGAGGAGCCAGTTGATTGTTCTGAGTCTCTAGCTCAAATAGTCTCAGACCTCTGCATATTACCAGATGAGCCGTATAAATTATTTTTCTTGATCGAGTATATATATATATATTTTATGTTGTTGGAACTGCATTCATTTGTCAGTTATATTTGGTACAACTGCAATAAGCTTTTTCTTTTGCACATTATCAATGGTTGCTGGGTATAAAAACAGACAACTTTAATTACTTGCATTGTGTGTGTGGGGAGTAAAGCCCGCAGAATAACAGACAAGTTTAATTACTCATATAGTGTACGGCAAATCCCAGTGAATAACAAGCCCCATGTGGCACAACTAATTCTCAGTCACCCTCCGTCCCATACCCATCGCATTGTTGCTGCCACATTTTAGTTGAAGAGAAGGTAGCTGTTGCTGTCAGGCTGTGTGTTTTGTACTCACCGTGGTTGTGGCCGGTGTGGTGGCCGTGTGCGGCGTATAGGCGGCATATGCCGGCTGTGGCAACGGTGCCGTATAGCGATAGGCCTGCTGGGCGACCGCAGCGGCAGCGGCGGCAGCAGCGGGTGCATAACCCTGCGGTGTCCAGCTGGTAGCACCGCGATAGGGGGCGCCAGCTGCTAGAGCGGCGCTAGCAGCAGCAGCAGCTGGGCTAGTCATGGCCGGTGGACGCTGTGGGATGGCGCCTTTGAGTGCAACGGCTGAAGCGGTCAACGGTGCGCCCGGGAAAGCGCTGCGAGGCGTTGGCGGTGCGGCTGCGACGCTAGCGGCACTGGACGAGCCCTGCAAGCACAGAGATTCAGAGAGAGAGAGAGAAAGAGACGGAAAGTGTGAGGGATTGCGATATACAACATGTATATATATATATATATATATAGAGAGAGAGAGAGAGAGTGTTGGATTTGGTGCATGCATAAATATTGCAGAGCATGGATTTTGGTTTTGTTGTTGTCATAAATGGAAACCACAGCACAGCAGCTGCGTCTAACGGTTGGCAGAGCTTTGCTTACCGCTGCCATAAAACCGCTATGACATCCGCCATGACTTAAACACGCACACACCCACACACCCAGACACCTACACACACATGCATTTAGTCACAGATATGGCGATAGACATTTTTTTTATTGAGTGCCAGTTGCGTAAGTTCGTCACGAAAAAAACGCTGGGGCAACAACAACAATGTGTAAAGAACAATGCGTTGGCCATAAATAAATTGTTGTACCAATGCAACGTGTGGGCGTGGCAGATGCAACAGTGCTAGTAAGTGTGTGTGTCCTTGCTGCTGCTGCTGCTGCTGCTTCGTCACGCTTCCTGTGTGCTCCAGTTTTGCATTGCAAATATATTTTGGCTTGCACGAGCTTTTGGGCTATTTCTTTTTTGTTGGCCCCAGGTTATAAACGCAAATAACTGTTGGTCTCCCCCTTTTTTCCCTGTTATATGAAAACTGATATATTTGAATGCGCTGAACTCTGACCAGAATCACACACACACAAACACACACACACACATTTATAGCAGTGCAGTTTACAAGGTGAATAATTTCATGTTTGTAAATTCGCATTTCTTTATCGTATTTTGTTTGCGACCACAACTAAAAATTTAATATTGTTGTTGTTGTTGTTGTTGCAGTCAAGTCGAAACAAAAAAGTGCCGAAAACCGGAAACAACAAAACGCCATTTTGTTTGGTTGGTTGCCTCAACGGATGCGAGTCGTTCTCATAGTTGGCCGCCGCTGCTGCTTGCTGCTTGCTGCCTGCAACAACTTTACAATTTGCGTCGCGTGCTTTGTTTGATTTTCTGCATACGGCAAAATATGGCCAATATTTGAATTTGGTTTTTGCGTTCTCCTTGCTGCCAGCAACATTCAACATTTCAACAATTCCAGTTAATTTCTGTGTGCATGCAATTTGTATGCGGTTTCGCTGCCTGTCGAAGCTGGAACACATTTAGGGTTGGTTGCGGGCAGGCGCAACTCTAGTGTAATTTGGCAGCCAAATGACAGGAAAAATGAAAAATGAAAGAAAAAATATAAGAAATAAAATCTACGAATACGTTTTCAATTTGAGGTGCAGCAATTTATGGCAGTCAAGTTGCAAATGCCACCTAATAATAAACATGCAACTTTAAGTTGAAATTTACCAAATAGGACCAGAATTGTTAGCGGGTTGATAATCGAATCAGTTTTGACTTCAAATTGAAGGGCTGTCGAATATATTTGATGACTGATTGACAAATTACGCATACGACATGTTGCAAATAGTCAAATAAGCTTATAAACTGGGCATATTATAATAGAACAAATTTAAATTTAAATTGATCTGAATTTGCAATTTTGCGTACTTCAAGTTTAATTTTTAGCACCTCTAAAAAAAACTTTTTGCCAAGCAATTTAGCAACATAAATAAAAATAATAATAAATGCCACAGAATCTACATTACTGTGTGTGAAACATTTTAAGCTATATTACAAAGAAGTTTTACGGTTATGCGCATATTCCCGAACTCCTAACAACTCCCATCAATTGCTTCAATTTTTGGGCCATAAAAACGAACAGGCAAACATTTTAAGCGCACAAATGCAATAAATTTAAGCCGCTAAATTAGACACGTTCGGCACATTCTGGGGGAGGCCATATATATATACATAATTATATATATATATAAATATATATGTACGATATATATATAAACGGCTACAATTGCTATCGTTCGTTTTATGTACCCCAGTTGCCTGGCAAAAATAATCATAAAGGTAATTATTTTATCGTTCGCTGAAATTCGCTTAATTTCAACGTCGACTGCAAAATAAAACAAAAAGCAAAAATAAAATGGAAAACAGTCAACGACTAATGGAAAATATGAAGCCCGAGCGAACGCCTAGTCGAGATGCCTAGCGAAAGGAACGTGTGCTGATACGACGCTCGCAAAGGGGGGGCGGTGGCATGGAGGAAGGGGAGTTGCCTGCTGCTTCTGTGGCAGCGCAGACAGCACGAAGCGGCAGCAGCATTGGGGACCACCAGACTGAGGACGTGATTAATTATCAAATTGGGAGCCATTATCGCGTGCACTTCGTTGGAGGGTGTTATAAAGTTTGCGGCACACGCACACACAACTAAATAAACTCACACACACACAGACACACACACGCACATATACACACTTTTCGCCCGTTTTATTTTTGTTAGTTTCGTCGCGTTTGGAACATTTTGTTGACGCTTTTGTTCTATTCTATTAGATATTTTCGTTCGCCATTTTTATGCAAAAAGCGTTTGCGTGCCACGCCCTTGAATTTGTGGCGATAGCATTTGGGAGGAGGTTTTGGGGCTTGAGGCCAACGATATGCTGCTGCTGATAGTCATTGGCTTTGGTCGTGGCCGGTTCCTGCTCGACTCGTTTCCTCTTTTCCAGCCAGACTGCCTGTCTTTCTGGCTGTTTGTCGAGCAAACACAGCCAAAATCAAGCGCAAAATATTAATGATAATAATTTATTACGAACTGACAGGTAGACAGGGGCGTGAGGCGTTTGGGCAGCTAAACAGAGGTAGACAGACAGCCGGCAGCCGGCAGCCAGCAGGATGAAGGTGTCGCTGTCACGCCTTACTCCTGGGCGCACTGCTGATAAACGTTTTGTGATTAGTTGCTGCTTTTGGCTGCTGCTCGGCGGCCATTGTCATTTTTATTGTCATCTTGCAAAATATATGCACAAATTTTGAGTTTACTTTTTTATTTTTGATTTTGATTTTTTTTTTAAGTACGTGATTTTGTATAATTGTTTTGGGCAGAGTGTGACGTGTATTTGCATAAACTCGAAATCCCTCTGAGGCTACATATATTGAATATATTAAGTTGCTTCTTTGTACAAAAGACATGTGTGGCATGTTCAAATTTAAGTTTTGCTTTTTCGGATATTAAACAGAAGCAGCAACTAGCAAACTGAAACGATGATAGGGTTGAATGTTTGAAAATAGACTGCTGTCAAAATGCTTTGGCTGGCTTATTGAAAACTTTCAAAATATCTTAAACAATATACAAGTTTGCTTATCCCACCTCGAAACTAGCTGCTGCAAATGACTGTAGACTCATTATCCCCATATTCATCACTCTATTTACTTTGGAGCGTTTATAGTTTTATTACGGTCACAAATGGTATATCTTTGCTTGATTAAGAGTCCTCTTCCTCATCATTCTATCTCTTCATTGCACGATAAAACATCCTGAACCCTTTGGAAAGGCTGACCTTTCAAAGATGGTTTTGACGTGCTTTTTGATTATGTATATTTGATTTTATATACATATTAGATATAAGTTTATAATGCTGAAGATTAAACAGCTAGTTTATTTATAGATATATAACCCCTTTGATTTTAGCTTGCCCAGTAAGGCCATCAGGCCCAGTTTGGTATTTGCAGCGCTATTCAAGTTCTGTCATTGTTTAAGGTATTTGAAAAATTCGTAGGCGCAAATTTCAAATTACTTAATGCAAAAGTAGTTGAAAAGAAAACCCAGAAAACAGTGCTGCAGGCGACTTGCCACTTGGCAATGCAAAGACAGAAAAAAAAAACCAAGAGCAGTGCTAAAGTAGAATGCATAATATTTGCATACAGCTTAAGAAATGTCTGCATACACACACACACACATCTACCCATATATATATATATATGTGTGTGTATATATAGCATATATACATTGGCAGGCTGTGTGACTCTTTGCATTATTCATATTTTCCAACCACTTATTGTTTAAACTAAATAAAGCAAAAACTTTTTCCATAATTAAAACCGACGGCAAAGCGCAGAAAGTCGCTTGGGGGATGACAAGTTAGGTGCTTTTTGGGGGGTGTGGGGGGGAGGCCCAGCAGAAAAGGCGCAAAAGCGGAAACAAAAGAATTTTCCTTTTCAGGCTCAAAATTTTCCCTTTTCTAAACCCTCCAGCTGCAAAGGCCGTTTGTAAAGGGTATAATGAAGTTGTGCAATAGCAAAAGAAGTTTTTCCTTCTTCTTTTCTACTGGATTTCATAACTTTGCCATAAATTGAAGCCATTTGGGAAACTTTTATTTAGTTAAGTAGAAAAATGCAATTTTTTTTTTATATTATTTAAATGATTTGAGGGCTGATTGCAGGGTATTTTTGGGGCTATTATTCGATTGTAGTTGCTGCTGCTGCGTTGCCTATTTGAATTCTATGCGGTAAATTAAATTTTGTATTGTCCTCGCATTGGGCATGAAAATTCGCGAGTGAAAATGCGCCACATAATAATGGGAATGGGCGTGGCATGGTCTTAAAATAGCAGCAACTAAAATCGGCAAAACAAAAGCGCGTCAGGAGGTGTGGCTAAAAATGAAAATGAGCGAAAAAAAAAGAAATCCTCTTTTTCTTGTTGTTGTTGTGTTTGTTGTTGTTGTTGTTGTTGTTTTCTATGCAAATGCACATGTGTGCGGATGAGTTAGTATGTGCATTGCATATGCAACTTTTTTCTTGTGCAGCCTATTTTGCATATTTTCAGTGACTTTTTCTATAGACCTTAATGCCATCCATGTCTAACGGGCAGAAAGGGAAAGCAGCCGTACTTAGATGTTTTTTTTTCGCAATTATTTTATTTTCATTTTGAGTTTGCACTACTTGTTGGTGTTTTTCATATTCTGGGCGTGTGTGTGTATGTGTGTGTGTGTGCATCCAACCAGCTCAAATATGAATATGCATATGAATAGTTTTTTCTTGGTTTTTGTTTACAGAATGTCTGCGCATTTGTTTATATACATTTTCTAGTCTTATATTTTGTGTATGCATAGAACTGTTAACTCTGGGTATTTATAGAGATTTTTTAAGTAATTGGACAACATTTTATAATAAAATTCGCTGAAAACAGATTTAAGGTCTGCGAAAAAAACCCAAAAGCTTTTTATTTATAATGCACAAAATATTAAGTACATTAATTAATTTATGACGTGTTTCAAAAATAATTCTCAATTTACTGTCATAATGTTCAAGCTTTTATTATGTTAGTTAATGTTAGCTAAATCCTAAGACCTGCTCGATTAACATTATTAGTGTATATTTTATTTAATTTTTTCACCCAAAATAAACTCTGAGCATTCCACATGCAATAACATAATTCATTTCACAAATTCTACAAAATGAGGCTATAAAAATGTGTTTTATTTACCAAACGTTCGCATTTGATATCCACATTTGAAGCCAACTAAAATGTCCATAAAATGGGCTCAAAGGTCTACGAAATATCCATTATGCAAAGATAGGCTTCGGATTGCTGTGCTTCTGCTGCTGCCACTGCCACAGTTGGCAATTCATCTCAGTGCGTTTATTTTATGGGCACGTCTTAGACGAGCCAAGTGAGGCATAAAAGTGGATACTTTCCGGGCCAAAAACCCTATCCATAATCCACAACACTCCCTACACCCCTATAGCCCCCCAAACACTGTTCCCCTAAACCGCTAAGAAGGCACGCACACACCTTAAAAAGGCAAACAAGGACAATCTGCGTGCGTCAACGATGCGTGCAAGTTTTATGTTTCCATCATAAACGATATATATATAATAAATAACAGTACTGAGCACATTAAATGGAGCCAGCGAGGAACACACACAACTGTCGAAGAAATCTCATGCAGAGTCAACGCCACTGGATGCCTACAAGAGCAGACAGCTTCTCTTTGTCTCTCTCTCTCTCTCTCTCTCCCTCTTTCTCTTTTTCTGTCTTTTTTAGAGATGTGGGCACCAGCAACCGTCTGTGCAATAATCAATTTAAAATTTTGCACGCCCTGCCTGACAGGAGAACATTCAACAAATTTTCATTAAATGTAGCAGCTAACAGAAACGGCAGCAACAACAACAATAGCACTCGTACAACAAAACGTTGCACGAGTGAAATCCAATAAAATGAACGAGTTGAAATGTTGCAGAGGCGAGACGTATTTTTTTGGCAAGGGTTGTGGCATGGTTAAGCGTCAGTTGTTGCCGTTGCCGTTGTCGTTGTGATTTGAAGATATTTTTCTTGTTGCCAGCACAAGAAGAAGCAGCAGCAACAACAACAACAAGGCAATAACAATTGCGGACGGCGTTGACAAAAAAAAGTTAAAAAAAAAATAAATAAGCAAAACATAAAAGTAAAGGAAAAAACATAAAAAATGACATTTACGACAAAATTACATTCCCAAAAGCAAACGAATCGGCGTTTGAATCCTTGTTTTGGGGTTACGGTTGGAATTGAACTGGGGAAACGGGTTAAGTCTAAGCTTTTAACGCCTTTCTTTGCTGGCAGCAGTCAAAACTTTGCCGCTGCTGCTGAAATGAATGTTTTTTTAGTTCCGTTCGAAAACGGAACAGCTGCTTGTTATTTATGCTTGGGGCAGCGAGATCTCTGAAAAAAAAACAAAACAAAACTAAAAGAAATCAGCTCAAAATACTAAACGATAATGTTGTAGTTTGGTCGAATTGCCAATGCTCTGCTTGGCCAACTAATTCACCATAAGAAAATAAAAATAAACTTTTGGTTTGTTAAATTTAAGTATAAATTTTAGTTTGGCTTTGGTTTGGCTGCAATAAGTCACAGCTTCATTTGCATCCGAGCAATCCTATTTCACTTTACGGCCGCCTTGAAATATATTGTGTTTATTCAAATAATTTTGCAACTTTTCGCGCATTCTCCCCACTTTTCTCTCTTTCTCCCTTTCTCTGTCTTGCTATACCATTTCCGTTTGGCTACAACCACTGTTATTTATGCCACGTATTCATTTTAGGCACAACATAAAATTACATTTCAGCGCCCAGCAATTGCAGTTCGTATTTTATTTATTCTTTTATTTTCTTTTTTTTTTCTTTTTTCTTTTTTGTATTTGGCCTTTGCGCTTGTTTGCGGGCCAACTTTTTTTTGGGTAGCTAGATGAAAATTATTTTGTTAATAAATTCAAATGCAGCTGCTAAGTGCAGTGTGCATAGTGTAGTTGGAACTGTCGGCAGCTGGCCAAAAGCACGATTCATTTAAGCCATCATTTAAGCTCGTTTCCTGTTGCAGTCACGTGCGCATCATAAATTCAACGCTCGACAAAAATTACAATTTTAGTTTTAATGAAAATTGTGCACTGTAATTGTAAATGCTAAGTCCACCTTCCCTCCCCACTCATTTCTCTGTCATTTATATTTAGTGCACAATTTTATTGAATTTTTAATGCGCTCGTTCAGTAATTTGATATTCAGTTTATATTCAGTTTTCCCAAAAAGTAGGCTATATATTTTTATCATCGCACACAAAAATACCAATTAAATGAGCAAATTACAAAACATTATTGCACATTATATAATTATGCACATAGTTTCGAAATCTAATTAAAGTTCTTTTAATGAGCTCGCGGAAGGTGCACAATGAAATCACACTCTAAAAAATTCCTTATCGAAGAGATATTCAACAGGCAGATGTTAGAAAATTTATTCTCCGAGTGTATTTAGCACATTTAACACATTTTATTAGTAAGTCATAGCTATTGAAATTTATATCTTTCTAATGGTAAAAGGCAGTGGGATTTATCTTTATCCATTCCTTACTTCGGTTTTAGACTATGTGAGACGAACAAAAACCCAATTATTCGTCAAGCCAAGACACAGTAAGAACTCCTCCCTCCCTCGCCAACAACGCATTTGTGTGTTATCTGTGTGTGTGTTTCTGGTTGTGCGTGTTCATTCGTCAGCAAGAGCGATGCTTAAATTAAAATCTTTAAGCGGCTTTATGGTAACAAGGCGCCCATTTTGTTGGCCATGTAATCCATGCAAGGCCATAAATCTTTGTGCCACAGCAAAACGGAAACCAGCTGCAGCTTTTCATACAGTTTCTTTATTTATTTTTTGGGTTTTTTGTTTTTTGTTTCGTTCTGTGTTGGCCTTTTGTTCAACTGAGGCGGCAGGCAGTGTCGGAGTTTCGCATAGCTCAACATTCAAGCCGCAGACGCTGGCATTCTGTTCCTACTCCGGACATAATTCGCAGTGCATCGCGGCTGAGCGCCTCCCACACTCCCAAGGGCCTCTTGGGGCAGGCTAATGTACAAAACGCAAAATTTAATTATAATTTCCGGTTTACAATTGCACGCTTTTCAATTGCGCTCCCTCCACTGGGCTCCCAGCCATGCCAACAATTTTAATTTATGATATTGCTTTTCCTGCGCCTGCCCCTATCTATTTGTAACTTTACTGTTTGGCAACTGTTGTTGGCTTGGTGACTAGTTGCCTGCCTCCAAATAACGATAATGCCGTAAGGCAGCCTAAGTTAAGATTTGATTTCTAATTTAAAGCCGACAAGTTCGATATTAGTATAACGATAGATAATAAAAGTGATTTATGTTGGAATATATTGCTAGGACTGAGGGGTTATTAATAAGTTCACTTCTGATGAGAAATTAAAGTTTGCTTTAATTTCTTTATAGATTATTTTTTCTGAAATTAAGCTATACTTAAATCTGTATGGAATATTATAAAAAATGAAAGAAATTCTTAGATAAACCACAACTAAAAAAAAAACAATTTTATTTGTAAACTGATATTCGACCTATTTCTAAGGAAGTCATTCGAAAAATACAATTAATTTTCTTTTATTATCGTTTACGTTAAAAGCTTCCACGAAAAGTCAATAAGTTTTTACCTAATACAAAAGATAAAGAACACATGTACTAAAGAATTTATTCTATAAATAATATGGTTTTAAACCCGTAGACTCGGTCGATAATGTATCACAGTGTTTCTAAATAAAAATATAAACTACATATCATTGATACAGAATACTTGTAGCAATGCATAAGTTTTATTTAATATTAAATTTCAAGAACTTCTAGAAACAGTCAAGAAGCTCATTTGCTTATTTTCCAAGTATTTTTATTCAATTCAATAATTTCCATCCACCAAGTGTGTTTTTTTTTTTATTGTGAAATTTGATAAGAAGTAAAACCATTTTACAATTCGAAACACGTTTAACGACTCCGTCAAAATAAATGCTTCCCGCTTAATGTCAACAAATGCGAAAGCTGACAAGCAAAAGGTTTCAGGGAAATTCAGTGAATTCGATATTGTTGCGATTACCGTTTAATAGATTATGATACGGCAAAGGTGTCACATTTCAAATCTGGCACAAGCAAGCAGACAGGTTGGGAAAGCAAAGCTTTCACTATTGTGTCCATTGTCCTGCCGTTTCTTGGGCCACTTTTTTTTGGTTTGTAGTGCAAGAGGCCTCTTGGCTTTTACGGTCTGTTAAACGTCAAAGGCAAGCAAAATGCGAGAAGTGGCATAAGAAGCTAAAAAAAAAATGGTATTTCAATTGCGGACTTGGCGCTCGAAATGCTGTTGACGACATCGTTAGCGTATAATTAAAAGCGGAGACCCAGTTTGAGAAGTGTGTAGTTGAAATGTTGGTATTTCTTTTTTGCTAGCATTATTTGCTTTTCATGTTTTTGTATCAGGCAAATGTTGTTTTAATTAAAAATAATCGAGTTTTGTGAACGCAAATTGCAACAAAATGAGTTGACAAAAAGTTTTTTTTTTTTTTTTTGAAGAGTTGCATGCAAAGCGAGCAACAAATACACAAATACACAAGCATGTGAACTGTATGCGTGTGCCGCCATTTTGTTCATTTTGTGAGACATGTGGCTGCTACGTGTTGGTATCTGTGTGTTTGTGTGTGTGTGTGTGTAAAGCCAAACAAAATGAAAATGTCACTGCATATAAAGGCAGGAAAAGCGTACGTGACTCGCATTGCCGGAAATTAAGCGGTCTCCCAACACGTCCAATCTTCACACACACACACACACACACACATATATATATACATACACAGCAGGGGTAAGTGTAGAGTGAGTTGGTAGCAAGTGTGTTGCTGCCCGAGGCGACAATTGCAGCCGCACAATGTCGCTTGTTTGTCAATAACAATGAAAATACCTCGAAGATTTCAAAGATGACGACGAAGGTTTGCAGCTGATCAAAAAGTAATAATAAAAGCCTAACAGACTTTTAAACGCAACCACAATTATATAATTAAAGAGTTGCAATGTGCTTTATTTTCATTTGTGGTCAGGTTTGTTTTGTGTTAGTTTGTGTTCATTTGTTGCACAGTTCATGTCAGCCGCAGCAGCAACAAAACTTTTCGGTCAGTTGCAGTTGGCAATTAACCAACTTTCCATCAGTTGGCCAACACACACACATACACACCCACACACACACACACACTTAATGTCGCAAATCAGTGTCCTGGTCAGAACTTAGTTGCCTCTCTCAACGTTGAACAAATTGATTTTAATTGGGATGATCATCAGCCCCGTTTCCGGGACTATGCAAATTGAAATGCAATTGCCAACAACGAGAAAATATTGTTGTTGTTGTTGTTGTTGCGGTGGAAGCAGAGTTGCAGCATTGAATAGCCACTACCAATAGCAGGCCATTGGCATTTGAGCCTATTTCGCTTAAATCAATCCAGACAATTGCCAACGGCAGACCAAACAAATGTGGCACATAAACAAAAGCAATGCACCAACTGAGAAAATTCGAAATGAAATGAAACAAAATACGCATATAGTGAAACAGATCCCAGACAAGCACTTAAATAAAGTCTGTTCGCTTTAAATATGCATTCATAAAACTAAAAGCAAATTTTAAGCACTTAACAAACCATAATTAATAAAATCAAGCGTGTTGTTCCTTTGTTAATTTCTACAAATTGACATATATAATGCATATATATATATATATATATATATATAATGATAAGTTACAATAGATATAAATTTAATGCTTTTGGGTTGCCGAGTCTAGAAATGGCCAACAAGTGAGTTGCAAAGGGAAAGGTTTTCATGTGTGGCAAAAAGTTAAACAGTGGAAAACACTTTTTTCCTCGTCGTGCAATATATAATAAAATGTAGGCAATTATTTAGGCTTTTAACATGTCAGCCACGTGACGCACGCTACACAAATCGGAAACGGAAACAGAGACACACACACACACACACATATGCACAGATGGGCCATCAGTCTATGTGTGTGCGTGAGCTGTTGGACATTTAACGAATTGAATTTTGATTTGGGTTGCGAATTGCCAACAAAATGAAAGATATATTTTTTGTTTGTCACAAAAGTTTGACCCTTCAAGCAACGTTAAACGCTACATGAAATGGGGTAGAGGTGTGTGTGTGTGTGGGGAATAGGCATAGAATTTCAAAATGGAAAATTGTTGAATTCCTAGCCGAGTTTAAAATTTGTCTAATTGGTAACGCAAGACTTTTAATGAGATTTGTGGGTGGATCAAAGAAATAAAATTAAAAAAAAGGTCGAGTTAAAACCGGTTGTTACAAATTTGCGAACACAATTTGTTTATTTTTTACTTGCGTAAGGGCAACAAAAAAAATTAAATTGACAGTTGATATCAATTAGATTATAGGTTTTTTTTTACAAACTTTTCTCCTAAAATACTACTTTAAAATGCAACTGGATTTATTTCTATTTTGGTTAGGGAAACATTAATTATGCCAGCGGTTTGTTGTTTGATCAAGTCAATCAACGAATGCTCTGATTGCTGAACTCGAAGTAATTTGCTAAGTTTAACAAAGCGTGTCAATCGCGCAACACACACATACACAGAGCCGGCAGGGGTATGTATATGTATTGCCAATGGGTATGGGCCAAGTTAATTACAATAATTAAGCTAATTTCGTTGTCCGCTAAAAGACAAAAAAAGGAAAACCACAAATTAGTGCAAGAATAACGAAGGACATTACCCAGGCTCAATGCGGCAATTTCGAAAGCAGGAAGGGGCCATGGGAAAGGGCTGGGGGGGGGGGGGAGAACATTCTGGGCAACTTATCTCAATCTTAGACGCATTTTTCAACAATCTCTGGTTTGTGTCACATAGCAAAAGGTGGATGCTGCGGTTTCGGTTACTGTGTTTCTCTCTCGTTTTTTATACGTTTTTTTTAGGTCAACTAAAAATACTTTTGGTTTGTTTGTTTCGCTTACAAAATTTATAGTCAAAGCTCGACCTTTTCCAAAGCATACAATTCCACTCATCCCGCCCGTCCCGCCAAACCGCCGCCTTTGCGTCATTTTCACTTTGTATTTAATTAAGAGTGCGTGCTGGGTGGTTCTACAGTTTGAGTTTTGAGTTAATGCCACAGATCCGCCCACTACAAGCAAGTCAGCGCTTTAGTGTCTGCCTCAAGAATTTGCGGGTGCTTGGGGGTGGTGGCTGAGGTGGTTGAGGTGGTGCTCGTGCGTGAGAGTTTGCCAAAGTTATTAACTGCCACTAATTATACATTTCGCCCGGCTGGCTACGCATTTATATGCCATGGAAGTTACTTATTCATTTTTATATATATATATATATCGCTAGATCCAAATGGAAAACCAGAACATGAATCCTTCGTATTACTCCTGATTACTTTTGTTGTTGCTGCGCTGCCATAAAAATGCTCGTAATTATTGCTACTTTATTTTTTTTCCTTTTTTCGCTTGCGACTCTTGTGTTTGGCTTCGCTCTTGTCTTAATTACAGTGGATTATAAATATTAAAAAACGGAAGTCGTTGCCAGTAATCAGACATTGGACCACCATAGTGGCACTCATTTTTGTTACCTTTCCTTTTCTATTCTTTTGTTTTTTTTTTTTGTGTGGCGCCGAGAAATTGAGAAATGGCTGCTTAATGAGCAAAGGAAGGGAGTGTTGGCCGTATCAGCGTTGCATGTGCCAGGAAACAGGTAGCGAATGAGATGGCTCACATACTCGAGTAGATGACGATTATCAAGGCTTAAAGAAACCAACTCAGTTGGCAGCGAAAAAGATTAAGAGTGACAAGAAATGGCAAAATTTGCATAGCAAATTATTTGAGGTAATTGAAAAGGATTCACAGACTAAACATCAAAATAATATGTAAGAATTAGGCTATTTATTTTTTCTATTTTTACTTTTGTGCCACTTAAATTGTTTACAAGATTTATATAAAAACTTTTTTATAACTGCAAATTGGTAACTGGAAAATTATATAATATTTTTGTTGTTGGAAATTCCAGTGTTTTTTCATTTCAAAGGCAAACATATGAAATATGTCAAAAATGTAATATAAGCAGCAACAACAACAAAAATGTTTGATTAACACAACAGCTGCTGTGTCGAAAGCCATCCCAAAAAAAAAATAGCCGAGTCACGTCAAGTGAGTTTCTTCGAAATTGAGCTACATTTTTAGGTAACGTCATGGAATGTGGGCAAAAAGTGCTCTTAGATCTCTTTCTATATGTACATGTCAGCCCTGCTCTGGTTCATTTGAAAAACACTTGCAACATTTTACACATATGGCAGCGTCACGCTTACATCAAAATCTCATGTTGCCACACATGTCCACCTACCCGCTTCCCCACACTTCTACAACAAGCGAACCACTCAAGCACAGCCGGTTGGCAATTGAGTGTTAGAAATTGTAAACCATTCCAGTAAATACTATAAAATGTAACAAGAAAACTAAAGTTTAAAGTTTAGTGGCTTTAACAATAAGAAAATAAGCAAAACTAAAATCATGTCTTCAATTACAACAGATTTTAAGTTAAGAAAGAAAAAGGAGGTAATCTAGGCGTATACGTAACATGACAATAAAATTCTAATAATAGTGACAGAGAAGCGGAATGGCGAAGGCCACAGAATGAAATACTTGACCAGGTAGCACTGGAATCCGGTCGCACAGCAGATGCCAATGCCAAAGTGTGCCGCATGTTTTCTGAGTTCCTAACTGAAGCACTGAGCAAGCACAACTTGACAAGCTGCGACCAACAACAACAACAACAACAACTAAACTAAAGCAACAACAGCAACAACTTGTGAGCTCAACTTTGACATTTGTGCATGTTACTCAAACAGTCGCCGCACCACTTCGAATGTTTAACAAAAGGCATCCGGCGCTAAAGAAGGGCGTTGGCGGATGGGCGTGGTCAGCTGCCATACAACTTGTTTGCCGCAAAATGATTTATGACAATGCGTTAAAAGTTTTCAACTGCTGTTGCTGCTGCTAGCTAGCTGTC
The DNA here is from genome assembly GCA_035042345.1 of Drosophila fungiperda. NCBI lineage: Eukaryota > Metazoa > Arthropoda > Insecta > Diptera > Drosophilidae > Drosophila > Drosophila fungiperda. Next base: position 2,791,562 of record JAWNLM010000278.1, on the reverse strand, counting down.
AATGCTAGCCACACCCACTAACACACACACACACGCACGCGCATACTCTTTTTTACACACACACACACATTGACAGCGGCTATTAAAGACAACGTCCTTAACTGATTTTCAATTTGCAGCTTTGCTTAAAGTGAGCAACACACAGAGAAAAAAAATGTAGAAACGCCAGTGCCAATAAGTTGTCAGACAAAAAGCGATATGGCACATGTCCTGCCACAACTGGAGGTTAAGCTGCAACAGCAACAGAAGGAGCAGCGTAAAATATTCGTAGGCCACTTACACGTACACCAGAATTGGCAATCTTCAGCTGCGGCTTCGCTGCCTGCCTCACAATTTACACATTATTCAAGATGCAAGCGGCGTCTGGCTACACAGGATATGCGCTCGACAGCATATGTGTGTGTGGGTGTGTGGGCGTGGCTGGGCACGTCTCTCATATATGGCATGCCGTTGCTGCCGCTGCACGTTGACGTTAATGTCCGCAAATGTTACTCGTGCTGTCAAAAGAACCAGACAGTATCCCCATCTTTTCGCTGTGTACACAAACACACACACACACACACATACACATGTACACCTGGAAAGAGCTATATCCTGGCGCACACACACATCCATTGTCGTATTTGTCTTATGAACTGTCAAACTGACATTCATTGACGCTTGACATGTAATAAACGAAACGCAGCTCAATGAAACGAAACGAAATAAAATGAAAATGCAGCCACACTGCAAAGAGAGAGACCAGACTGAGGGAGACAGAAAGAGAAAGAGAGAGAGAGAAAAAGAGCAAAGTGAATGATTAAGGAGAAACAACATCATTTTCTGCCCTATCCGCCACAAATGCTGATATTTCAAACAGTTTAACGTAAATATACATAAATGATTGCATTTATATCCTAGACGGGAGAGGGAAGAAAAAGGAGCGGGGAGAGATCAAATCGAAATAAGCCTGGAATTATATTTAACCTTTCAGAAGAAAAACAAAATGGATGCCGCCGGCATCAGCGTTGATTGAGAATGTCAAATTGGTTTAAGACTTGCCAGCAATGGATTGCTAAAAATAGATACAACTGGGAAATTAATATGGGTGTATCTGTAGGTGTGTAGGTGTGGGTGTGTGTTGTGGGTGGTATTTGGTTGCGATTTGCAGTAATTCAAAATAAATAGACATTTAAATATTCATAAAAGAGATTAAAATATGAGCGAAAATTATGTGTAAAGATTTTCAGCTGAAATGCTAACAAAGTAAACAAATCAAAGATTTTAAAGACAGATTAATGAAGGTATTTCGAAAGCTTATAAAATTCTTCAATTTCTTTTATTAACTGTATGTGTAAATATTTTTACAGTTGTAAGCCACAAAATGTTATTTCTTCGCCCATATGCAATCAAGAATCTAACCAAAACATTGCAACCGCATTGAAGCAACGTCGTGTTAAACACAAAAGAGTTTTGGCATTCTTCAAATGCCCAGAGAGTGGTGAACACAACAAAAGGAGCAGGTGGCTAGCAGCGGACCAAGAGTTGGATAGCTAAAGTCAGCGGCAACTGCAGCAGCAGGGGCAGCAGCAGGGGCAGCAAGCTGAGGCAAATTTTACAATGCACACATAATGAGTTCGGGGAAATGCAAATAATTCGCAATGGAAATCATTATTGAGCACTGAAGCAGACAGACAACCAGTGGCAGAGGGTACGGGAAGGGTAGGTGAAGTTTGTAGGGAATACTAGCTGGTTTGCTCTGGGCCTGCCGAAGAATCTCTGACGGGGCAACGGCAGCGATGGAGTTGGAAAAAATTCATGGGCAAAACACTAAATGGAAGTGCACTTTTGTTGCAGCAAATAACAGAAAATAATAAAATAAAAAAAAAGAAGAGAAAAAAATATTCAGCAGCGCCGTCTTGGGAAATGCTTAGCAACTAAAATGTTAAAGGAAACGAAGCAAGGCAAATGGAAGACGCTGATGTCAGTGGGCAGTGGCAGTGGGCAACATGCAGCACTTCGAAAATTGAAGGCACTTGGTGGTTACTGACTAAGAAATCACACACACATACACACACACACACACACAAGTCTGCATGGCCTGGCTTGTCGTGGGCGATAATCGTTAAGCGATTTCATTTCGTTTCGTGTTTTTGGTGCTGTTAAATGAAGTGTTTAAAATTTACGATTTTGTGCTAATTTATTGTGCAACGGCAAAAGCAGCGAGAGGAAATGGTCAGAATAATGGCCAAAAGAGCAGCAAATAAATTGAAAGCAAAAAATAAAAAACAAAATAACAGCAGCTAAATAAAAATGAAGTCGGAAAAATGGCTTTGATGGCAGTTAGGGGAATCAATCTGCACATGTGACTGAGAGTACTCGAATCGCGACTGATTGGATGACACGAAATAAAATCCTTACACACACACACACACCACAAATTGTTAATAGCAATGGTTGACTGCACGTTGCATGGCCCGCCCGCCCCCATCGCTGTACCGCTTGCTGACTAAGCCAATTTCGTGGCTGAAAGCCAAAAAACAAAAGGACAATAAAGGGCCAGCTCGTAAATGGTGCGAGTTCCTGAGGCATGAGGGTGGGCGGGTTGTTGTGGGGGAGGTTTAGATACCACCAAAATCTCAGCAGCGTTAGCTGCAAAAGCAGCTTAGCCAAGCACAGTTGGCAACCATTGACAGACACGTTATGTATACGCAGGGTTTGTTTGTGTTTTGTTTTGTTTGGTTTTCAATAAACCGCAAAAATATAAACAACAACGAAAATCTTTTGCATACTTCTCTGCGCAGCTGAAGTGGCAGCAACAACAAGTCGCAAATACAACAACGAAAGCAAACACAAGCACACTTGATGAGCTTACCAATTACATTTAACTGTTGTCTCATATTATCCGGCCATGGCCATTAACTGTTAGTTGGCACTGTGCGCCACTGTTGCGTTAAGAAATTAACATCCCCTGTCGTAAAACTGAAGCGAACACAATTCTTTTTTTTTTTTTTTTTTTTTGTTAGACACACTCAGCAAGTTTTTGCCACACCCTCAAACTTTGTGTGTGGGCCATAAATATTATCATAAGTTTGCCATACGTATGCGGTAAATGAAATTTGGTGTTGTGATTCTGTGCAATTTTCCTAATGAAACAAACTCTGAAGTAACTTAGGTGGGGGGGGGAGTAACTTAAGCAGACAAGACACAAATTTGATGAGTAGGCAAGCAGGCAGCGCACAGGTGCTGCAGGTGCCATTAACAGAGCCCAAAGGGCCAACAAATCATTTCAACCATCAAAGCTTTAACAAATTTAAGCAGAAAAAAACGAAAATGAAGATGTTAACAATATTTAAGTTTTTCCATAATAAAACCAATGCCAGAAATAAATATAAAAATGCAAGCAAAATTCCCTGGGGATTAAATTACAGCAGATTTAAAGCAGGTATTTAGTAAAATGTGATTAAAATATAATAATAATAATAATAAAATAAATATATGTAATTATAAACAATAATCAGCTGGATGCCATACAATGACTAACAATGTTTTGATTTTAAGAAGTAATTCAACTTTTGATTGCTATTCATTATTATTTGCTGATTTATAGTTATTGATGATTTTTTAGCTACAAAAACTCTATTTTCGAGCTCTGCTTCAAATTTGTTCGAGTTTTTCAAGTGTGCTTTGAGTAGAATTTTTTTCACGGCATTTAAAAATCAAACTGATTCATTTTGTTGTCACACAAACTGTCGAACGTTCTCGAAATTTGTTGTTGGTGTAAAATTGTTTAAGTAATTTTAAGTAATTTTTTGTTGAGATGGCAAATAGGAAACGCAGCAAGGGAGGCGAGTGTTGCTGTCCACCAGCCAAGCCAGTGCGCTGCGAGCCAACGTGAGCAAAACAAAGGATTACTATATAGTAATATTTATATATATTCTTGTCCATTTATAGCTTCTCGAGATCTGTTGGGTATTATGAGCGGGATCCCTGTTGTCATGAGCATTGTCGCATCTTTGGCGTTCACGATGAACCCTATTTGCAGCCATTTGATGCCAAGGAATGCGCACGCACTCGGCGACAAATTGTGGACAAATCGTTGGGCTTCCCACTTGGCACTGTGCTCGGCACGATGCCGACTAAGATAGCCATACCCAGTGTGGAATCGATACGATTTGCGGGCTACTTGAAAGCATTTGCAACGACATATTTCACGAGGCGCACAGAGTGGACAGCGGCGCTGATCGATCAGGTTGTTGCCGAGGGCCAGTTGCTATTCAGCGACTCGGAGGGAATGGATACACCCAATGCGAACGCCTATCCGGAGATCTACAATGACTATGAACAGGCGGTGACCAGACACTTTATGATCAACGACATTGAGTTTGCCCTCGAATTGGATGCCCCATTCGAGATCTATGAAATACCCAATACCATTGGAAGTTTGCGACGCATCATGACTGCGTTTTTTAAGGGGCACAGGGAAGGCGTGTTTTGGACACCAAATTGGTATCTGCTCATATGGAAGGACAAAGGCGTTTGGATGGTGCTCGATTTGAATGGTCGTGATAAGGACACGTTTAAGCCCAGTCTGGATGGCGGCCTGCCAGTGCTATTTGCAATGCGCTCATTGGACAATGTCATTTATTTAATTAAGTCGGAGAGCAATCTCGAAAATACGGACAAGTTCTCGTTGCGGGACATTCTCGTCGTACGTATGACCACACCTGGACCGAATGGTCGCATTCAGGAGCGCGAATTTGGACCACGCATGAGCGAGTTTGATGTGATCGCCTCGGACTATGGCTATCTGAAATCCAATTTGCATTTAACACTTAACTCCAAGGATGCATTGCGTAATCGCAGTGCTTTGCCGGTGGCTGTGGCAACGGCCATTGCCTCAAAGATCGATCATCCGGCCACGTGGGACATGAAGACCTATGATAAGATCATTTGCTATGGCGCCAACATGTGCAAGAATTGCTGGGAACCGTGCACCGATCTGAGCAAGCCAATGGACCTGGGTACGTTTCCGAGGCAAATACGCATGGGTCAGTTTGTGGCTGAGGTGCTGCTGACCCCAAATGTGTTTGAGGGCTGGTGGAAATGTGTGCCGATGTACAAGTTTAATGATTTCCACTTGATGCTGGAAAAGGCGCTGGATGAGAGCGATTACATCATCTTTCAGATCAACAATCAAATGTATTCGCTGTGGAAGAAGGGAGACTTCCTCTACCTGATGGATCCGTATCGCCATCACATTGTTGGCCGCATACTCGAGGCGAGTGAGGATCCCAAAAGTGCATCGGTGCGCATCTTTGGCAACATGGATCGATTGTTAAGCGTTTTCCATCAAGTGCTCCTCGAATCGAATCGTTCGGCCATATTTCACATACACACGTTGCGTATACGCAATTTGACAGAATGCCCAGTCGGCACGGCACCAATGCTGCTGCCACCTGATCAGGACATAGATGTAGTCTCGCTCAATGAGAACATACGCTTCCATGAGAACTACGACAAGTGTCTGGAGACGTTGGGCGAAATTAGCGACTTTGAAGAGGATTTGGCATCCGATATAGAGCCCATCGAGGAGATAAGCACATCCGAGGAGCTGGCCGGCGAGGAGGAGGGCGAAGAAGCCGGACCAGCCGACGGTGGCGAAGTTGATGAGGAAGAAGAAGACTAATCCCATTCGAAGTGTCTTAATTTCTATTCGTTCTCAGTTTTGGCTTAATAAATTTAAATTATTAGGTATCTTTTTGGTATTAAGAATTGTAAACGTTTTATTTTTACTATTATTATTATAATATATTAATAATTTACTATCCATTTTAAGTAATAATTGCAATCACTTTTCCCATTTGATTGGTTAGCGGTTAACGCAGCTGCTTTATTGCATAACTTGTGTGTGGCTTAAATTGACCCATTGCCAAATTGGCGTTACGTAAGTTATTAGATTGCCAAATAATTCGGATTTGATAGTCGAGTGTATGCCAAAGGTGAATTCCCGCACATCTTTAATTTATGTGGTCGGGTTTTTTATCGTTTCAAAAGGCAGCTTAATGTCCCAGTCAATCGACCGGTTCGCAAAGATTATTTTTTTTTTTTATATTGTTGCTGGGGTTTTTATCTCTGTGTTAACAAGCACAAAAAAAGAACGAGAAAAAAAGAAGAAAAAAACATTTTAAATTAAATGTCACGTTGCCGTTGACACCAGTTGGCTTGTTCAGCATCAAGTGAAGGCGTCTAAAATAGTACAACGCTTCTTGACGGAAGACAACGACGATAGAGCCAACTAGCAGCAGCTGGAGGCGTGGCAGGGCAGGGCAGGCGCGCTTTGGGGCACAAGTGTTCTTGCAGACTCAAGTCCACGCCTCGTTCATGTATGTCATTAAAAAGAAGAACAAAACTCGAAACTGTAGCAACAGACGAAAGGATACCCTGGCAGATCGAAGTTTATCGCATGTTGATTAATTATATATATAAAATATATGTGTTCAAGAAATATGATTTTAATTTTATCTGTTTACAGATAATAAATTAACACTAAGGCCAAATAACCCTACTTATTTTATCAATAAAAAGTTTTTATGTACAGCTGAACTTGTTTAATTAATGTAGTAGAACAGAATATCTTGGAAAATCTTATATTTTTCATTCATATAAAATAACTGCAGCTTATCACCTGCAGACTGTCAAAGTCTCATCGATTGCCAATAAATCATTATTATTGTGTGTGTGATAGGCACAAAAAGCCCTCCTTCAAAGCGTTGCACAACCCTTAACAAAATTATAATACCCTTTGGCAGGAAAAAAGTGTAGTAGAACCAAAAAAAAAAAAGAAAGAAATGAAACCGTTTGTTAGTTGCTGCTGGTTTTGCCTTTTGCCTGGAGGCGCACTGTCTGGCAAAGTGCAGGTTGCAGGTTGTGTGCCACAGCAGCTGCTGCTCTTACACACACACACACACACACACAACCCGAAACACACGCAGACACGTACGCATCTGTCGACTGACTGTCAGTCACTTAAATAGGAGGCATCTTCTTCTAGAAGCAGCCTTCACGTGGGCAGCAACATTATTTGCATCGTTACTGGCATTGTTGTTGCTGTTGTTCTTGGTTTCTGAAGCTGGTCGCCTTCATTTTCCACAGACTGCACAACAATAACAATAACAAGGCACAGAAGTGTGGCATGCCTTGTGCTGTCGCTCTTGTGCAGCAGCTTCTTCGTGGCACGTTTCTGAATTCACAAGTGACATTTTACAAAAGTCGACAGCGCGAAATTAATGGAAATTTAAAAATTGCATTTTTCGACATCAACAAATGCGTGTATTTCTGTGTGTGTGTATGTGTGTGTGTATGAGTGTGTGTGTGTTTGGCAGGTGTAAGCTCCGACAATGCAGTTCGGGGTTGTTGCCTGCACAAGATAATGGAGACGACAACTTGGGCGATGCTTAAAACATGACACGGAACACGACAGTCGCGACACGATTTAAAAGAGTTTTCTCTTTATATATACATATACATTTTTTTTTTGGCTGGGCGTGTCATTTGTTAAGTGTATGTTTGTTGGCTAGATTTATTGCCAAAAACTTCGGCTGCAGCTAAGTCAATAATATAAACGTTAATGTCGCATTAGAAAGTTTCTATAGTAAATATGAACAGCTGAAAACTTAATCAACTATTTATTTTAATTAGGAAATTGTTGCAAACAGTTTTAAAACTGTTGCAGCTTTGCTCATCTTTTGTCAATTTCAATCAGCGCTTTTTCCTGATTGTGTAAATAAAAAACAATTTGTGTAATTTGCGCTATATTCGATTACACAATCGCTTCAGGCAGTTATTTAAGTGGCGCTATTTTTCACCTTTGTTTAAGCTTTCTCGCTCAGCGTCAATCGATTGAAATAACGCTTATCAAGCGATATCAAAATTATAGTGCGTCGCTTAATCAAAAAGAGGGTAAAAAAAATGTAAAGAATATTTTTAATAATGCCTACAACACGGGCAATACAAATTCCATTCTGCATTTTTATGCTGCACAAAATAAACAATTAAAATTTCATCAAAAAGCACATTACAAGAGATATAAAAATAATAATATTAAAAAAATGTACTGCATTTCAAACGGGTTTTTAAGCGTTGTGCTTTATTAATTTTTAATTTTTGTATAAATATTGCGATGTTTGCAAAGCGTTGCGAGCAATTAATTTGTAGTTTTTAAGTATTTCATGCCACGCCCCCCCAATCACTCTCTTCTCCACTCCTCTGGGTAAACCAATGTGCGGTAATTACAATTTGATTGGATTGGTTAGCGCATTGCATGACACAGGACACTGGACAGTGGACTCACTGCCACTGCTGCCACAATGGCGTCACATGTCAACAACAGCAGCAGCAGCAACAACAACAACCTAGAACCACGCTGCACCTGCGACACACATAGCCAGAGCAAAAGAAAGAAAGAGAGAGAGAGAGAGAAAAAGTTATAGACACCATAAGTGGGGCGTACTGTATTTGTAGTTGGCGCAATTTTCGTGCTAAGTGCACATGATAAATTAATGATTGACGGGGTTTGAGGGGCGTGTCTGTTTGACTGTGTGTGTGTGTGTGTGTAGGCGTATGACAAAGTGATTAATTGTCAGGCAGCGTTTCGGGTTTCACATTCCACAATTGCAGCCTATGTGGAAAAGTCCACCCAACGAGCCCATATGAGTAATGGCCAGTTTTGAGTGGCCAACTAGGCCGAGAACCGATTCGATAGCCTGAGGCGTGTTTGGGGGAGGTGGGTGAAGAACACGAGTTTGCCATGTTAATAAAACAAACGAGAAGCAAAGCGATGCCATGCTATACATAGCCTCTCATAACAGCCTGTACTCTTAATACAACAACAACACACAACACATACAATACACACAACTGGCAAAGCAGCTCAAAGTCAAATTAGTGCACTTGGGCGTAAAATATGAACTTTTGACTAATTGATTGAGCGGCCTTACTGCCACACACAAACACACACAGACACACACAAATACACAAGCACACACAGTAGTAGGCGTGGCAATGGCTCCGTGTTTGCCTCTTTTGCATGTGATATGCTAGCCAAGAGCAAAAAATGCAAATCGATAGCAAACTGCAAATTCATTTGCAGCTGAGATAACAGCAATTTCCAGTTGATTTTCTGAAAAATATTAGGCATAGCTTAAAAGCTGGAGTTGAAAATTCGAGAACGAGAATTCATTTTGAAATTGATTGCGTTGCTGGCGCAAAACATGATTTAAGCGAAACACAGGTTTGAGAGAATTAATATCAGTATAATTAGAGATTAAACCAAATATGAATTAGCGAAGAACTGCAGAAAGAAATGAAAATTGTACTCAAAATTATTATATGCAACAAAAATCGACCAGCACCTTTTACGAATCTAAATTTAACTCCTTGTCAAAAATATATCAACACAAATTTTCAGAAATATATATTCATAGCTAAGCTCAATTTTAAACTAAACAACAAAAACAAAAACAGAAATTTTTAATTAGATTCAAATAGTTCAACATTTTGTGTGTGTTTTGTTTGGGGCACATGAAAAAAAATAATTTTAGTATGAAAATCTAAATGCTATAATAATGCACATAGGTTTGTTGTTAGCCCATTCGAGTTCATTCATATTCGTTAGGCACTTGGGTAATTTTGATTTGTTTGCATAATTTTCAGAGTTAACTTTAAATGGCAATCCAATTTGCAATTGTGGACAACGCAGGCCAACAACGAAATGACAACAATGCGAAAACACAGTTCCAAATTCAAATAGCTCCACGCCCTGCTTCCCCCCGACAAAACAAACCCAGACAGATAGACAACAAGGGAACAGAACAACAACATTTTAAATAAACAACTTTTTGATTCTGCCACAAAATCAAAGTTTATACAAAACTTGCCAGGAACGCGCTGCCCTCTCTCTCTCTCTTTGTGGAGAGGGGTATGACAACTAAATGAACTGAACTAGCCAATAACAATAACAACAACAAACAAATTGGCTAAAATATATGCGACGCCAGCTAATTGGTGTCTTGCAGATTGCATAAAAATTATCAACAATTAGTTGAGGCACAACTGCCAATCTCCCTTTTTGCATAGTAATGGAGTATTTAAAAATTGTTTGGTTTCAATTCATTTTCTCTAATATGTAAATATTTTCATAGCTTGAAGTAGAAAAAAATATTAAGAAATATTTGACATGTCAAAAATAACAATTAGAAAAAATCTATCAATTTTTTCTATAAGAAAATAATTTATTCATATAAATAATAATATATTCATAATACTTTGTGTGTTCGTAGATATCTCCTTTAGGGCATGACAAAATTGGCGAAAAAATAAATATACCCTACATGAGGGTATAGAAAAAAGGCACCTGTCTCCTTTTTTTTTTTTTGTTAACCAACAACAACAACAATAACTGCAGTGAAACAAAACAGGCGAATGGATAGCGTCTAGTGAACTAAGCAGGGAAACAACAGACAGAACCGTTGAGCATTGTGTTGCACAGGACACAAGGGAGTCTGGTAACTCACACACACAACACACCCACATACACACACATCATTCCCAGCCGTACACACACTTTAGCAGTTAACGGTATTTGCATGTAATTAAATTTCCCACTTGGCAACAGCAACTGGAAACTGCTGCTGCTTTTGCCTATTTGCACAGCGCACAACTTGAATTCACCCGCTTTGGTCATTCAACTGGACGCAGAACAGAGAACAGAGAACGGAGAACGGAGAACACAGAGCACTGTTGGAGTTGCAGTTGGCGGTTTTGGGTGGGCAACAGTTACACATGCAACCAGGATATGCAGGATGACTCGGTGCATACATATAAACGAGCACATGCCCCGTTGTCCAGCAGCGTCCAGCAGTTTTCATTGTATTGTGTCCTGTTCATCAAACAGTCATCGTCGCCGTTGTACTTGTGTCCTGCTCCCAGTACTTTTCATTGTTATTGCTGTTGTTGTTGTTGCTGTTGTTGTTATTGGCGCAGTGAGTGTCCTGGCCAGCATTGGTTTTGGTCAATCATTCGGTGTGCTGCACTCGAAAGCGGAGACGCTGCACAAGTTTTGTCATTAACTTCGTAATGCCCGCAAAATGATGCAAATGAGCAGACAGAACAGCAGAGAACATAAAAGCGCAGAACAATACAGTAAACTCCCCCTAGATTGAACAGCATGTGATTTCTACCCCGATTGCTTTTGAGTGTCATTGCAATTGTTGTGAATGTGAATTTTAATGTGTTCTCTAGCTGTGTTGAGTGGATTACTTTAAAAATTCGATGTTTTTACTGTTAGTAGTTTTAATTTATGAATTTATAATCAACTATTTAACATTCAGCTTGGTTTTTATCATGTTCTTAAAATTAACATTCAAAAATGTATCTATTATGCAGCTGCTGCTGTCTTAGCTTATGATACATCTACTTTTATAAAGCCCCTGTCGAATTCTGACACCAGTTTTGGGGCACAAACAGAATAGCAGCAGCAAACAAGTACAATTTTCAATTATCGAAAGATCTGCAATTTTTCGAACAATGCTTAGACAACAAAACGACAAGAACAACAACAGCAAATGCAAATCAATTTAACCAGGACAGGCAATCAAAGAAAGCAGCCAAAACTAAACAATGCCAGCAGCAGCAACAACAATAAAAGGAGCCACAGCAAAGAGCAGCCAATAAAAATAAGCCAAAATATATAAACAAAATTGAAGCGGCAACCGCAAAAACATGTAAAAACAACACACACACACACAAACACATATGAGTTGAGTGGTGCACGGATAGGGGGGAGGGGAGGGAGAGCGCAGTGAGTGGTTCGTTAGGTCAGCAAGCAACCACATTTGCCATTTAGCGAATGAACTTTTTATGATGCCAAGCCGAAGCACTGAAGCTAATATAAGCTAAACAATTTTTGCCAACTGCCAACTCTGCCAGCCACCAAACACCAATTCAACTGTGGGCAAAACTGTGTGTGGGTGGTGTTCGGGGCCAAGAGGGCCAGTTGGCCATCGAGTGGGTGACCTGAAATCGAATTCAATTCCGAAGCGAAATCATTTACGAAAACTCATTGAAATAAAGCAAAAATTTTCTATTAAGCCAAATTGTTGCAAGCGCATCATAAAACTCGATGAGGAAGTTACCAGATAAAAAAACGGACAAGGCATAATGAATGCTCTATAAAAATTGAGGTATTCTCGAACTGAATATTTGTGGGAAAATATTTAAAGATAGTTCAAAATATTTAAAAAAAAGTGTAAAATGTTGCTTGATGTGTATATGAAAATGGCATTTCATTAAAATTTTTAATTGGTAGAAAGTACCACTACGAAAAAGTCCTTGTAGCAGGCAAATCAAACAGTGTTGAACTATTTGTGGAATAGAGTATATAAAGTGAAGGAGTCTGATGATGAGTGGCAGCTGTGGCACACACATAAACACACACACCCCAAGCAATTCACGCTCACATGGGAACCCACTTAATGAATGAGGTGTAGAAAGAAATGTAAACAGATACTTAACCTCCAACGAAGAAAGGCTGCAAATGAAATAAAAATCAACACGAGTGTTCACAAGTCGAATGGGTATGGGCTAGGCAAACGTTGAATATGTATGAGAAATGTACAAACAGACAACACACGCACACACACACACACACGCACACAAGCACACAAGCACACACGCACACACACACACTGGCACACACACATAGTGGGGCATCAAGAACATAAAGTAAACCAAATAAAAAGGAACAGAAATGTAAGCAAATAAGTAAAAGAAAACAGCTAAGCACTTTTTCCCTCTCAGCAACTACTAACATGGACAAGGTGTGTTTATTTATATATATATGTTTATATATATATATATATATAATTAAGTGCCTGGCAAGCTCAACAAAGTCACGTAATTCTATTTAAGATTATTTAATAAAAGCACATGAAGAGCACGGTTAATTAACATTTCTTGTAATTTTATTTTGCGCACAACGCGACGTATACGCAATGCATTTAGTTACAACTTTGTGTTGCGCTATCTCTCTATCCCTCTCCCCTCAACTCAACCTTCCCTCTCACTCCGAAGGATACTGTATATATGTAAATTTGGTTTATTTATTTGTGCAGTGAAGCGTCAATTTACCTTAGTTAGTGTTGGTCCTTGTTTTTGCAACAATTCAGGTATAAATTAATTAAGTTGCCATTTAAGCAAAGGTAAAAAATTCAATAATAATAAAAAGGATCATAAAAATAAAATAAAATGGGGAACAATGTAAAATAAAAAAAAAAATCAATTGAGTGACCTTTATTAAATTTCAATCCCACAACTTTATAGAAATTGAAGCATTAAAATATATACAATTTCTATATTTAACTCCTAACTCGAGCACAATATTAAATATTAAATTATCTTGTCTGTGGCCAAAACGCATTCTTATCTAAAACGGAACTAAAACGTTGCTTTTCCTTTCTGCGAGTATATACATATACATATATATATATATCAAATGTTTTAAATGTGTTAAATTCAATTTTATTTGAATTCCTATCAGTTTTGAAATCTTTATGGGTACGTATATCATAATTTATGCTTACACATGAATGCCTAAAAACCTTGCACAATTTCCTGCTGGCCAATTATTAAAAATAAATGGAAAATATGCAAATGGAAAAATGTAAAAAAAAGAAACAATAAAATAAAAAAAAGGGTAAAGAAAATCAAAATGAAAACCGACATGAAAATGAAAATTACAAATAAATTTTTCGTATTGCGACCGCAAAACGCCAAATGGCAATTTATATGCATAAAAAATATGTGCAAATTTTTAATGATGTCGCGCAAAATATTTAATGGATGCTTTAAAAAGTCAAACAATTGCTTCCCTTCCCCCTAAACTACCTCCTTGCTGGCAAAATATGAATAACTGTATTAAATTAAATGAGAGTTAAGCGCAACAAGCATTAATCAAATAGTTAAAAATAAATGGCTTCATTAATTTATGCATATAAACTTTTTAGCACTTTGTTTTTATAAAAAGCGTTCGTTGAGCGGCAGTGTTGCATGTTCGCATATAAATTATGGGCGTGGCCAATTGATTAGCCTAAGGCATTCGAAGAATGCGAATGCCGTTGAAGCCAAAACAATGCAACAGACAGAGCTTAGCCAAGCGGCAAGTGACCAAAACTTGGCCAACTAAAGACAGAGTGAGAGAGAATGAGTGCATGGCAAGTTAAGGTATCTGGTTAGCTTGGCTGCCACAAACCAACTGTCAACTTTCAAAGCAAGAACAATAATAAGAAAACATTAGAATTTTATGCATATGATTGGCAATTTGTTTAAAAATAAAGCAAATACAATTGAAGCAGTTATAAATACAATCTATAGATAGGTGTGCCTATTTGTACGTGTCTGTTGTGTGTGTATGTTGTGTGTGTATTGGTTTGTTTGCCACTTGATTGCGGTTTTCGACTTTTCCACTTGTTAAGTTTCATTTTGCAGACGAGTTGCTGGCCTGCGTCAAGTCAAGTCGCCTCTTCAGGCTTTAATTTAGAACGAGGCACGAAGCGGACTTCATGCAGTAAACAGCAAATAGCAAAGAGCAACATGCAACATGGCAACAAAATAAAAAAAAAAAAAAGCAGAGAGATAGATAGTTAGACGGCGCTCGATAGGCAGTCAGACAGTTAGACAAACAGACAGTAATACAGACGGACAGACAGACAGGCGGGCAATGAGCGTATAAAACAAATTGCATATCGCTGCAGAGAAGCAAGCAACAGCAACAATAAAAAAAACAAGAACAACAACAACAGACTGGCACAGGCAATAAAATAAATGAAAATGCGCTTTGCAAAAAAAAAAGAAATAAGCATTTCAAGTGCATTTGTTGCTGTTGTTGCTGGCTGCCACACATTGAAGTATTGGCCCAGACCCCAGACAACAACAGGCAACTGTCTATTTAAACAGGCCCAAAAGCCAGCGAGCCATGCAATTGTTTTTTCTTTTTTAGGCCTTAAATAACTGTATTTACAGCATGGGCCTGCTTTGCCAGTTGGGCGCTAAGTGGAGGGAGTTGACTGTCTGCCAGGGAGTGGGAGTTTGAGGGGAAGAGGGAACTGAAAAATTGTGCATGCCAAATGTTATGGCTTGTAATTGTTGTCAATGCAGGCAGGCAGGCAGCCCAGACGGAGACACGCATATTTCGCATTGATGATCACGCTCAGCTCTCCGCCATTTATGGTTGGATGGACTCGAAAAAGGGCTCATCGCATAAATAAGGCTATAAGGGGTTGGTGGGTTGAGCCGGTTCAGATTGGGACTAACCATTAAGTTATCGAGGTGACAATAGAATAAGTGGCCTCTATTTGGCATTTGTTCGATTTCAACGGAAATTGTTGTACGTCATTATAGGCTCATAATTGTGTGACTGATGATTGTTTGGCATGTTCACGATGTTCGGGGAGGGGGGGAGGGAGTGGGCGGGTTGTAAAAGAGTATTGGAAAGTGGCTGGCTAATGTGTCTAAATTGGACGTGTGTGCGGTCGAGTTGTTCAACTAATTGTGGGGGTGTGTCAATGAAAGCGCCACAAAATTACAATGAACTCTGCTTGGAATCGACAAAACAATTGTCAATTGAAATATGACTATTTAATTAGATATAATGTTTATAATATTGCTTTATAGCAATGAAATGTTGCACGCAATACAATAAATATATATGTATGCGATATATAATTCGATAATGATATAAAAGTCTGTCAAACAACATAAATAACATGATTTCTTTCGGAATCTAACCGCCACTTTGTAAACTTTGTAAATAAAATATAAAATATTTTATTGTAAATACGTTCATATTGTAAATTTTATTGAAGGCATCAGATGCGATTGCTTTTCAGTAAGTTTGCTTTAGACTTAAAGCTTTTTAAATATAACGATAAATAAATAAAATAAATTTGATTTGCTTTTCAAACTTTGAATTAAGCAATTATTGATTGCTATAATAATAAAAATTCAAATAAATAAAGTAAATACATTTGATTTCATGTAGCTACCAGAATATATAAATTACTCAATATTTAAATTGGAAAAAAAAAACACAGTAATTGTTTAAGTGTTTTTTCCTGTTGACATTCGTCTTTGTAGAGAAATTCATGTTTATAAAAAAAACTATAAATAACTTGTTTTGTTTAGCAGCATATAAATTATAAACTGTCAGAATTATCGCTTGATATTTTGCTTATCTCTTTATGCAAATGCCCAAATGAAATATGTTTATGTTTGTTTCCATTTACAAAATCGATTATGTTAAGAACACCCCCATTTTAAAAGTCTACCACGAAAGTTGAGCACTTACAGCGCCCACATATCGCGCCAACGCATCTATGGAGGGTTGCCCAAAAATGGCCAAAAAACTGAAAAACGCTACAAGAAAAAGTGAATGTAATTGCAGCATTCAAAGAGCCAACTCCCTCATAACTCTCCCACACACACATTAATGCCAATTTGCAGAGTTGGAGCAAATGTAAAAGAGCCGAATGTGAATCACGCGCATGGAATGTGAAATTAATTAAATGGAAATCAGCAATCAGCTGTGAGTTAAAGAAGAGAGCAGAAACAAAGAGAAAAATATTAGTAACAGAAACGGCAACGATTACCAGTTTGGCGAGTGCTAAAAAGCAAAGGGAACGAAGAATAGAGCGTTTCTGCCACTAAATGCCAGACAACAACTAGCCCACAATGACAGCGAGCAAGAAGGGAATGAAATGCCAGCAGTGGGCGGCGTTGGGGGGCGGTGTGGATAGAGCATGGTGTTAGCCACGTCCGTTTGCAGGTGCATTGACTAGCTGGCTACTAGATGGCCAAAACTGGCACAAAGGCCAGACCAAAATGCATTTCCAAATGGCAATCTCGACTGAGTTAACTGGCTTAGCCAGCATTTGTGTGTTGGCCCGCGGCAACAAAGCGGATGCATTTGACGAGGAAAAAACGAAAAAAAAAAAAAAAAAGTAGAAGAAATGCAGAAAAGTGAAAATGTGGCAAAAGTAGCGAAGAGGCAAGCCAGACTTGAATTAAGTAAAGGAGTCGAAGTCGAGTAGAGCGCATCTTGCGAGCCAAAAGCCAATGGAGCGAGCCAAAGTCGTTTGCGGCTAACGGTGCATCTGTGTGTGTGTGTGTGAAACGACAAAGCTGGTTTTTAGCAGCAGTGTAACTACAAAACAAGATTCCCTAACAATTGCCATTAGCCATGTTCGACTCTTGCTGTTTGGGGCTATATGGCAACAGCAGCAGCAGCAGCAGCAGCAGTTACAACAAAACCAAAAACACCAACAACAACAACAAAGATCAAGCGTAAAGAAGCAGTGAAGAGATGAAAAAAAAACTCGTCGAGACATTTGTAATGTTTGCCTGCAATGTCTGCGCCAGACTCAGCTCAAACATTGGGTCTGCCTCTAGTCGCACCACGGGGCGTATCAGAGAGTGTGTCTCTCTGTGCAAGTGTATGGTGTGTGTGCGTGTGTGTGTTTGTCTGTGTGCCATTAGCCTTGTCTGGGACTCACGCAACTCGACGCTATGCTTCTTAGTCGCTTCCTGGGCGCGGCAAGACAACAGCGCATTTTCATTCAATTTGATGCGTAAGCGAATGTTTTACAAAAAAAAAAAAAAAAAAAAATGGGAAAAATATACATTTTATATCATTTTTAAAGTTGCGTTTGCCGCATGGCGGGGTAATTTGTGAGTGGGTGGCAAACAAGGTTGTTCGGTTAGCTGCAAAAGATAACAGGCAGCGTACAAATGTTGTTACTTGCTGTAAACTGGGCAAAGTATTTATTGTTGGGCAGCACTCGACAGACAGACAGACAGATAGACTGACAGACATTTGCCATTAAAGTTTAAGGCCAATGCGTCGCTGCTGGTGTTCAAAATCGTTGAAATGAATGAATAAAGTATTATTTTAATTCAGTAAGGCTCTGTTTTGAGTGACTTTTAGATGTCCTTGCAGTAGGCATGTTAATTAGTCTTTTGTACATAATATTGAGGCGATAACACTTCAAGGCGTCTGCCGTTAACATTATTTAACAGCAACATAATAAACATCATTCATTAAATACGTCAGCTAGTTTCGCTAAACAATTCAATCAGCATTAACTTTTGTGTCAGGCACATTAAAAGATCTCTTTCCTCTACAGTGTAAATATATGTATATAGAAACACCAACTGGTTTGGAATGTTGGCTGCTGTTGGCCACAACCCGCTTTTGAGAAGCAAATAAAACTCCCACTATTCGATTCAACATTTTATAAGTTTTCGTTAGTCAAAATGTGAAAAGTTTAGCGTGGTGCGGTAAACTGGGAAATTCAACACGTACTTTATTTTAATTAATTTACTCGGCAAAGACAATCAGCGCGAGCAGCAACAGCAAATACCAGCGAAAGGGAAGGCTTAAGGGCTAATCAGAAAGGCTGAACTGAGACTAAGACTGAGACTGCAACTGAGACATGAATGTCAGCTGCTCGTGACGTCAAACGTTTGATAATAATTCAATTAAAAATTTAACAAGCATTAAATTAACGGCATAATTAGCACAATTCACGAAATATTTAATGGGATTATGAAAGCAAAATTTAATTTTCGATTGCTACGGTTGGGCCTTTAGCTTCTACCGGCAAGTATGATAACAAAACGTGGGAGTTGTGCCAGCTGCGAAACGACTGGCAGAAAGAGATGCGACGTCTCAGAAATACCCTATATAAAGAGCTGTGCAAATATAATGTGCAAAACTTGTGTATAAACTTGATTGGTTTATGTATGGAAATTAAGATTTAAGATATGCAACAGTGTTCAACAAAAAAAAACGTATACCCTGATTGACTTGATTATACTCAGCGCAGCTAGATTTTTGTGGATATAGCGTGGGGGAGCGGGCAGCAGCGCAGCAGACAAATTATGAGGCTGGCAATAAACTTCCGCACAAAATTAGCGCAACTTCCTGGCAAGCCCAAGAGTTGCCCACGACGACGTTGACATGCCAGCCATCAGCAGTGTGAATGAGTGTGAGACGACCGAGAGAACAAGATAGAAAGAAAGAGAGACAGAGAGACCAGAGAGACGTAGGCAATGGCTGCTGGGAAATGGCATCTCTAGTGTTTGGCGTTGCCAGGTGGTTACGTTTCGTTATGTTTTTGCAAATTCACAATTGATACAATTAATATTTACCTGTAATTCGTACTCGACGCGTCGTTTGTTATTATGCTGAAAGCTGTGGAGCGGGCGTCGCTGGGAGGGGCACACACCTAGCAATATATATGTTTGTGTGTATAGCGCAAGAATAGGTGGCAAGGCTGGCAGACGACCTCAAACACGACACCGACACAGTCACGCACACAAAAATACACACACACACACACTCAAAAAGCACAGCACACAGCAAACAATCTCTCTTTTAGCTTGGTTGCAAAAGCAAGAAAAACTTTTATTTTTATGCAATATTTTGTTGTTGATGTTTTCTTCTCTTTCCTTCGGCTGCAATTAATGCAATGAGGAAAGTATTTATAGATTTTGATTGGTTCGTATAGCAACAAAAAAGAAACTTAGTAAAATTAGCAAAATGGCAACAGCAACAAACTCAGCTACGAAAGCAGCACAAACAGCAACAGCAGCAGCAGCGACAACAAAGCTGGCCACAAAGCGGCTGAAAAAATCGATAAATTTGTCGACGCTGACAGCGCAGCCCGAAGAGCGCAGGGGGCTGCTGTTGCCAGACATTGCCGGTTGCTACTGCTGTTGTTGTTGTTGTTTCCGTTGCTGTTGTTGGCTATTGCAGTCGTATCTTAAATTTAATCAAAGTTCAAAGTTGCTTAAAGTTCAATTAACTTTGGCGCTGCAAATATTTATATTTATAAATATAAATATATATATTTTATTTGTATAATTTGCGCGCCAGCCGCAGCAGCAGCAGCATCAATTGCGCTCTCGCTCTTTCTCACGTGGTTTTATTACTGCTGTTGTGGGGTGGACGAGGGGTAAGTTGTTGTAAGCGAGAAAAAAGCACCGAAAAACAGTTGCGCGCCCGTAAAGTTTGTTGTTTGGCTTATGTCTCGTTGGGTTTGTCTCGTCGGCACGAGCAACGAAGTTCAACTAATTGCCGAACGTGCCATGCCGGCTGAAACTGAACGAAGCTGAAGTTTTGTCGAGTTTCTGCTGTCTGACAAACGTCGCCGTCGACGTTGACGTTGGCGTTGCCGTCGCAGTCGCTGGCGCTCTCAATGCCCTGCGGGCAATTGCATGTGCCGACTGAGTTTGGCCTCACTGCCAGCTTTTTACTGTTATTGTTGGGGAGCGGCGGCGACGCTGCATTGCTCTCTGCCAGATTGGTTGGTTGTTTGGCATGCAACTCCAGCAGGTTTCCGAGTCGTATGTCTGGCTAGGAAAAGCAGACAACAACGACGCGTCGCTGCTGGCGTCAAAGTTGCCATGCAAGTTGGCGCTCTTGTGCGAATTTATTATGCCGGTTGCAGTCGCAGTCGCTGCAGACGTCGCCGTCGTCTAGCTAAGCTTTGGTGACGCTATGAAGCGTGCATGTTCTTGTTTGCTGTTGTTGTTGCTATTGTTGTTGTTAGTCATATTGTAAAATGCCAGTTATCTTCTTCTGTTCTGTCTGCTTTTTTCTTTGTAGTCATATAGCCTCTGCTGTGCAAGTTGGCAGAGCGCAAAACTTTGAGATAGGCTCAGGAACAGACATACAGACAGACAGACTGACAGACAGCATTTGCAGAGAAAACAAGCTCTCTGAAACTTACTGCGGTTTCCATCATATCATTAAATAAATATTCATGTGTGTGTGTGTTTGTGATTGAGTTGAATTCTGTGTCTCTGCTGTGGTTGCATCATGCAGCGGTACTTCGTATGGAGTAAGTGGAACTACAACGATTATCAATCTCGAAGCATTTTTGGTTTAAATTATGGTTAATGCGCTTGTAAAATGCTATATTTTTGGCTAACTACAGCAGAATATTATGTCCACAAATCCATGTTGTAGAATCTAAGTTAATCATTATGATCTGCATACCTCTTAAAGCTGATCAAAAACATTTTCAATGGCGTCAGATAGATGAAGGATCTTATTTTCACTTGAAACTTGGAACTTTCAGACCTGAACACTTCTTTTAAAACTTAACAAAAGTTATCTAAAGTGTGACTGTAAACTCGGATGCTTATACTTTTCTATTCGTAGTAAACATATCCATTTTAGAGCCACCTAAGTTCTTTGGCAGTCCATAATAATCAAAAATTATTACATGCAACTTGTCGAACTTTGCAGACAACTTTAACCCTCAACTCGAATGGCTTTAAAAGCAAAGCAATGTTTTTTTATTTTTTGTTAGTTATCTG
Organism: Drosophila fungiperda; assembly: GCA_035042345.1. NCBI lineage: Eukaryota > Metazoa > Arthropoda > Insecta > Diptera > Drosophilidae > Drosophila > Drosophila fungiperda. The sequence continues at coordinate 2,770,145 of JAWNLM010000278.1, read as the reverse complement.
TGAGTTCTATTGAAAAACTATCAAAGGTGACAAGTTTATGATGTGTGATTTGATGCAAACTGACCGCAAAAGTTCAATTGCAAAACTGGTGTGAACGGCAAAAAAAAAGAAGACAATAACGAAGATGAAGAAGAAGCAGTCGCATACTTATAAAACAGTTTTATTGTGCCACTCAAATGTCAGCAAATAAAAAAGTTTTTGTTGCCCTGATCGCCGACTTTGACAGTGGGCATTAGTTATTAACGACATCTGAAAAGCGCCACAAACACATAAATTTAAGCAGAAGATTGCATTTATGTTTTTACTGTTTTTGTTTTTGCGTATGCAATAAAAATCTTTATCATTTGGGACATGATGCGAAAAGCAAGAAAACTTGTTGACAGGCCCAAAAGCTCGACAAAGTTTCGCCGAAAGGTGTAGAAGAGGGGGGAGGAGTTGGTGAAAATGCTGCATTGCTTTTGGCATTTGAAGAGTTGCGGTTTAATTGTTGAAAACTTTATTTCTTTGCCTGCTGCGGCGCTTATTGCATTATTAATTAAGCATGAAAATGGTGGATAGAATACGAGAAGAGGAGAACTCAATCGTGTCCTTAACCGGCGCTCAACAACTGAAGAGGCTGCACATGCCAACAGCAGCTGTAAAACAAGACCGCAGTGAGAGAGTGAGAAAGAGAGAGAAAGACAAAGAGAGCCACAAACTTTATAAAAGTCCCGTGCCTACAAAAAAAATAAGGAAATCTAGGCACAAATTAATGCGCGTGTAAACGAAGAAACCAACAAGAAAAACCAAAACAAAGCCAAGTTGTAACAAACTTGCTGAAGGAAAAACTAATTCCCAAAAAAAAAATATGTATATAAAAAATTTATTTATAAAGAGAGACGGCAAAAATAAAGAAACAAAGGACAAAGGTAGCGTAACAAAAAACCAAACCAAAAGTAGCCAAAAACCTAAAAAAGAAGAAACGAATATAAGGAAAATGTTGCTAACGAGTAGATAAAATAAATAAAAGACAACAAAGCTGGCTGTGATGGGTGATAGGGCAGGGGGGCGAGAAGTTAACGGGTCGTGCATTGCAAAGGCAAACAACTTTTTAGCCAAATGCCAGCGAAGGCCGTTTCCCAAGTCGACAGCCAACAAAAGTACCGTAAAGGCGCTGCGAAAAATGGACATAGAAGTCACCCATTCCCCCCTCTACGTCTCCGCGTGTGTATGTGTGTTTATGTGTATATGTGTGGGTATCTATCGCTCTCTCAGAGTGTGTTTGTTTCTTCTAGTTGCAAAAACCTGACTGCGACTTCGACAACAACAACAACAACAAAAGCAACAACAATTGGAATGCTGCTTGACAAGTGGCAGCGTCACAGCAGCAGCAGCAGCAGCACAAGGGAAAGGGAGGTGGGGGGACAACTTGCAGCATCACTGGCGAAGCGTGGCCAAAGCTCTCCCAGCCAAGAATCCGAATCGGAATCTGGATTTGTCTGTTGGCAGTTTTGCCAGTAGTTGTCTGTGTGTGTGTGTGCTAATGTGTGTGTTAATGTGTGTGTATCATGCTATGCTATGCTATGATTTCTAAACTTTTAACGCTGCAGATACACCACAGACAGAGTTACATTATATGCACTTTGCAGATACGTAAACCGAGCACTTTTTGGCCATGGTTATGGCCAGTGTAGTCAGCTGACACTGCCGCCGCTGCTGTAACTGTTCATGCCACATGCAACATGCGGGCAGCTTCACATGCATATCGGTAAGCTGTCCGCCTTGTCACAAAAATGCTCAGCTCGAAAAAGCAACAGAAGCAAGAGAAAAACTATATTCGCCGAATATTTGATATCCTTTTAGATACTCAACAGCAAGAGCAAAAAAAAGTATGTTCACCGAAGAATTTATACACTACAAAATCATAGTTCTTAACACATTTTTGTTTAGAATAGTGACGATTTTTTAGCTGGCTAGAATAATGTGGCTCACACAGCTTTCAATAATTTGTTAGTCTTGATTTTAGTCAAAAAAAAAATATATTTCAATTGGCAAGATATATATATGACTATGAAAATCTCTACACTTTTTTACAAAATAATACAACATTCTGCAGCTGTATACCAAAAAGCTGCCATTTCAAAAACACACCTTGAATTGTGGCAGAGAGGAACGGTTAAAGAGGAAGCTGCATAAAAGGCGGCCTCAAAGCATTTTCTAAAAATTGCTGACGCTCCGCCAGCAGCAGAAGCACCACCATCAATAGCACCAGCATCACAACCATCACTTTGCCATCCGGCAACGCACCTGCAACACCAACACACCGCTTCAACCTGCCTCTGGTGCCCTAAAGTCAGCGGACTAATCCACATGGGCCCCGTTCGCAGCCAGCACAGATGTCTACGAGCATCGAGCGACGCGTTTTATGAGCCTACCTACAAACATCAAGGTTAGCACACTTACGCACACATACACACACACAAAGATACACACGTCCGGAGGAGGCACAGTTGTGCCCATCTTTTGGCCTCTTTGCCGTAGTTTAAGCCAGTGGCTTAGTTTGCAGGGGTTCGTTTCGCAGCGCCTCCAAAATTGCAAGTAGCGCAAAGTTTTTTTTCTTACTTTTCCAGCTTTACTTTTTCTTTTTTTTTTTTTCTTTATAACTTTTCAAATCTTGTATGATAAATGATGAAATAATCTGTGTGGCAAGCCTTGGAAAGACTTGCCAAACGGAAAAAAAATATATATAAAAAAAAAACGAACGAAAATCCAGCTTTTTATGAATGCAAATTCTTCGTTTTTATCCCAAACAAATGTTAACAGTGAGAAAATAAAGTTTATCATAGAAATAAATTGAAAACAAAACGAAAAATAGTTGGATAATAAATAAAATTTGTATTTCAATTTAGAGAAGCGCAAAAAGATGAATACAATTGGACAAGGCCAGAGTGAAAAAATCATGATTTAAAACTATAATTATTGACTGCACAGAAAACTGATAAAATTGGCTTTTATATAAATCTGCTAAGCGATGTAGTAAAAATACATACATAAATTCTGGTGCCTTAAAGAGCAATCAAATCCAGAAGACTTTTAATAATTTTTTTTTTTATTTTGTGAAACATATATCTTTGAAAACATCATAAAAATCCGAGTGACTATAAACTGCTCTTTGATTAATTTTTGTAACATAAACCATTGAAAGACTCATAAACATAAAAAGTTTTTAGCTCCTCTTTGATTAATTTGTGCAGCAAAATTTCTAGAAAAATCTGCTTGATTTCTTTATTCTTTTTTTGATTTTAGTAATATTTTTACCAGGACTAAGAGCAGGCAACTAATCAGTTTTATTACTATCTAAGCCATGTGCAAAAAGCTTACATAACTAAGAGCTTCAAGTGTGCCACAAACGCTTGTGGCATATGGATATTTACAGCTATTTACATGACCTTTATGTTGATGTATGTTTCGGTACGCACATAAGCTCATTTCTAGCAAATTCACCTTTGCAAAATTTCATGTTTAGTGGTATGCCGCAGAGGGGCATGCAACGACATTGCAGCAGCAGCATATCAGTAGCAGCAAAGTCTACACTAAGCTGCGTTACCACACATTTCCCCCAAAAAAATTGTCACTGCTGAACGCTGGTTGCAAAGAGGAGTCGAAGACAGAGAAGCGGACAGAAACTGTGGCATGCATGGCACGCTCAATCATGCTCAGCCATGTGGCATCCACACCAGCTCGTAAAATACGCCGGCCAAGGCCCAACAATGTCATCATCAACATCAACGTTGTGGGCCAAAAAACAAAAGCCCTCGGGCCACTGGCCAAACGTTAACTCCAAGTGGCCAATGAAAAATATCAACAAGCAAAGGCAAAATCTACAAAACCAAAAGGATTTGCAACACACACATGCACACACACACACACACACACACAATATATGTCAAGTACAGTATTTACTTACATAATACAACTTTCGCAAACTGAGCTGATTATTTTTTCTAATATTCAATATTTATGTAAGAATCAATGCCAATTTTAAGACAAAACTGAAATCATTTCTTGAAATTACAAATCCTTTTCCCTTTTTTTTTTAAATAATGTGCTTTATAATGAAAAATACTATATATTTATTATAGAAAAAACTGCAAGCATTTATTCTTGTAAATCCTTTTTGGAATTCAACAAGAAGAAAATATATATAAATATATATTTTTTTGTACAAAATTGTAGCTTGCATAATTTAAACTATCAAAAAATTCGGAAATTTCTTATTCATTAAACAATTTGGCCCAATTTTAATATGCAAGTGTTTACTGTATTTGGCTTGAGGCAGCAAAAGCACTTGCAGCACCCACAACTAGTTGCCCCTAATAAATGAATTTTGGGCCATAAACCTCAAAAGGTATTTGGCTGTTGCCGAGCAAAGCGCAACTTTAAACATGATTAATGTTGTCGGCATGGGCCCAAATTTGTCTGATATATTTTCATGGCTCTTGCATTAAAAATGCATGAAATTACATGCAGGGCACAAGCCGAAACCAGACATTCAGCCAGACAGACGAACAGACAGACAGACGCAGAGACGGAGGATAGTCGAGGCTTGGCATCGATTTTTGGCCAAGTTATGAGCTCAATTTCAATCTGTGTGTTCGTCGCCCCCCAAAAATACTTTATACAAATTGGCATGAGGTGAAGGGGGGGAGCAGAGGAGCACCATTAAAAACCCAAGCGTGCCAGTTTTTTTTTCTTCTGAAGTGCGCCCTTGCCTCTCGAGAGCGAGTGCGTGTGCTGCGGGTGTGTGGGTGTGTGTGTCCTGCTGTGCGAGTGTGTTTGCACAGGACAGCTCTCATTCATATTGTGGTTGTGTTGTTGTTGTTCTTGCTCTTGTTGTAGGTGTAGGTGTGGGCACCGTGTCGGCTCCAAGGGTGCCTGGCAATTAGCTTTGACAAATGTGCGGTTGGCAGTCGGTTTAATGGATAATGGATAATGGACCTGGACATGGGCATATCAAAAGCATTTCCTTTATTATTCCCCCCCATCCATACATCCATCCCTTCTACAGCTGCATGTAAGTTTTATGCTTTAAATATTGCATTGGACATAGGCATTCTCCCAATATTTATATGCAAATGTTGAAGATGAATGGAAATTGCTTTTGGTTGGTGGCGGAGAAAGGAGCCCCATTTCAAATTGGCACTTTAGCTTTTGGTTATTGATTTAGCATTCGAAATAATGCAGCAACATTCACATTTATCCGATGTGAGCATTTCTACATATGAAGTAGGGTTTTAATATTGTTGTGGCTCGCAGAAGGTTCTATCAGCCATTTCTGGGATCGACTTTGAATAATTGTTTGTTGTATTTTTATCTGACATCAAGTTTGAATAGCACCAAGTTGGCAAAGACATTAGCTAATTTTCTTGCTCTCGCATTTCTCACTTTTTAACTGTATTAACTATCATTTAATTTAATTATCATTACACAGATTGCAGCACAAAAATCCATCCAGCTGCGCAGCTTTTTTAATATTCTTTTTTTACGCTCACCCTTTAAAAGATTTTTTTATTTTGATATATCGTCAAGAACTTACCTAAAAAGAGAAAAGAAATAAATAATGCATTAGCCGAGCACTTCAAACATTTAATAGCACATATAATTTGTGAAGTTACTTTAATATTAACAGTCGTTAAGCCAAAAATCTCTTGAAGGGAGGATGATGTATGCATAAAAAAAAAGCAACTGAATCAGCAACAAATTTGTATCATAAGCGATGACATTAAGAGCAGAAAGAAATACGCACTCACTGATAACATTATGCATGTGTGTGTGTGTGTGTGTGTGTGTGTGTGACCACAAAGTGTCCACGGGTCGTACGCTGAAAAAACAACGCAACTCCTGAAACTCATTAAACTTTCATGGCCAAGAGCTCATCTGGTTTTACAAGCAGCCATTTTTATACATATATTTCAAGCAGCGACTGAACATATGGAAAGTGTGAGATGTGTGTGTGTGTGTGTATGTGTGTATGTGTATGTGTGTGCCTCAGATATAAGAGTTTATGTAGCAATGCGACAGGCAAATGGCAAAGCAATTGCCAATTGCTGTATAACTCAACAAAGCAGCTTGAGACTAGAAGCCAGGCGTCCATATGTGATAAAGTGGAGGAAGGCAGGCAGAGGCAGGCGGGCAGTGGAGAGGAACGCAGGGAACATCCATATAAAAATGGCAATCGAAGGACAAATAAATGGCCCCCAGCAGCCACAAAGATGCTTAGTCCGAGAGCCAAAGATGAGACCAAAGATATAGCTACAAAAAAAGTTACAGATACAGATACAGATACAGCTACAAATATATATATATATAGATATATAAATATATATATATATATATAAGCAGGCGCACATTTTTACGACTTGACTGGCGCCCAGTGTCTTTTCAGCATTTGCGGATTTTACGAGATATACACACAATCACACACACACACACACATGCCGAGGGAGAAAAATCAAGCATGAAATGTGGGTGTGTCACTCTAACTGTCAGCACGTGTTATGTATCCTGTGTGGTGGTGTGTGTGTGTGTGTGTAAGTCTGATGTCCTTCGACAGCAGCTCGTTAGAAAGTTTGTCAGGTTGCGGACTTTAAAGGGAAACTTTGTAAAATGCCAACGATTACAAATTAGAGGCGAAACCAATTTTAATTGATTTAACACCGGAAGTTTTACAGCCACGCCCCCCAAAAGTATGCAACGCATTTCATAGTCCGGCTCAAGCAACATGCAACAGGCAACAGGCAGACAAAAGTTTTGAAACTGCATATTGCCAATACTACTGCATTTTTAATAGCCATCATCACCGCATTGGCCACAAATGCAGGACATGCTCGTTGCAACTGGGCATGATTTATGGGTGGCACGAACAACCCACCAGGCCAGAGAAATAACTCTTTTACCCCCTCTAAGCTCGTGAAGCGTGCCATAAAAGTTTCAAGCTGCCAAGTGCATTTTATGTCTGACAAGCGCAAATTTGATTATCCACAATTGACAATTTGCTGACGCATTTGCTCACATTTAGTATATGGGAATTTTTAACGAGTCTAAGGTGCATCAGCTGCTCAACGCAAATGAAATTTGCCACTCGCCTGCTGCGGCTCCATCTCCATCTGTTGCACAGCCGCACACAATGAGCAACTCTGCTTCGCATAAATGAATGAAGAATGCATAAACTTAGCCACAAACTGGATGCCATCTCAAATCCACAATATGCTCAGCTCAACGTGTTTGACTTGCTTAAATCTGAGCAAAGAACAGACTAAGAATCGATAAACATGACAGACTATTTAGCATTGCTTATATTTGGCAAATGCAAATCTTAAACAGAGAAGAAAATCTACGACAAACAAATCACAATTCTCTAGAACACAGTGTTAAATATATATATATATAGTATTCCAGTTTTACTGGCAATTAAAATAAAAAGCTGTCATTTTATTATTTTCCACTATAAGTTGAGTGGCACAGGTGATAAATAATATATGAAATGAAACCAAACTGAAAATGCAGCAATCTCCCAAAGACCAAGAAATTCTATTGATAATCAGTTTATTTTGCACTAGGGGTTTTAGCCGTTTAGACTTATAGCCGAATAATGTTGAACATGATTCATTTGCTTCGCATGCGCCAAAATGTGGTTTATGGAACTTTAACAAATCATTGAATATAAATATTTGAAGTGCTTTGAAACCGAAAATCAAATACAATTTCAATTTCAATTCCATTAGCTGTTTGAAAATACATTTGAAAATGCAGCGGCTGCCAAACAAGTGAAGCTGCTGGACTGCTAAGGGGAGGGGATGAGTAGATGGGGAGGCGGGGCACTGATAGCTATTGTGCCAGCTGGCACAAGAAAAATCAACAAACCAAGTCGCTGGACGACTGCAGCAACATTCGCACCAAATGACGGAAGTGTTGATAAAAGAGTCACAAAGGCAGCACCAGCAGAAAAAGCACCAAAAGCAACAAAAAAAGAAAAGAAAGAAAAATAGAAAAATAGAAAAGAAAATAGAATAGAGAAAAGGTGTACATATAAGAGAAATGAGACATGAGGCGAGCAAATGTTTCCGGCACAGGACACGCCAGGATAAACAGCGTCGATGAAGCTGATCAAATGACCAGCACATCAGAGACTCTCTCTCTCTCTGTCTGTCTCATCTATCTATCTCTTTCTCTCTCTGGAGACATTTCATAATCAGTTAGTGGTGGCGCATGGACAGCAATTTGATGGCGTCAACCTCATCAAGTTTTAATATTATTGTGCAATTATCGTTAGCAGCAGGTCCAACACATCCGGTTTGTGGCATATCCTTAATAATACCTGATGTCTGTCAACACATTGTTGCCCCTTTCGCTTATCGCAAATGTGGCATGTGAGTCACAAAAAGTTTTTAGCTTTATGCACTTCTTGCACTTTATGCCCCAAACGATAATGATGATGATGGTGACGATGATGATGACGATGATAATGACAGTGCCGCTGATTGTTAGCTTTTGTGCAGAGCTCTTAACTCGAACCATCGGTTTTAGTCGCCATCCTTTTTTGCGCAACTCAACAAAGGTTGAAATTATTCAATTGAAATGCTGTTTGTACTGCTTTGACTTCTAAAATTTCCAGAACGATTTGCGCCCAGGCGTCAGCTGGCTCTGGCCACATGACAAACAGAGCCAAATGAATGCAACAACTCAACTGCAACTGCAACTCATCGCAACCAGCTGGAAACCTGTTCTCCTGTATAAACATTGTCAAAGTACAAACATAAAAAAAAAAAAATGAAAAATCTCAAATTACACACAGCTACACAAAAATGGGCGGTAAATTGGGAGGTGTGGCAGTTACTAGTGCTGCTTGCTGCTGCAGCTGGTGTTTGTTTTTCGTGTTGTACGTGGCAAATGCATTGGCTCGGTATTGACAACTCGGTTAAGCTAACAATATTTGAATAGCAGACCAGGATAATGCATGGCTGGCCAGACGTTGGTTACCTCTGCAAATCTGGCTAATGGCAAACCCAAAGACAGAGAAAGAGAAAAACAGCGTGAAAGAAACAAATTGAGTTGGGGGATGGGCAAAGTGCAGGAGTGCAATTTTTTTTTCTGACATGCCCTCAAATTCTGTTTGTTTGCACAGGTGAACAGGCAAATCAGATAGTAGAATTTCAAAAACCAATTCCTGCACAACCAACAATGGCAACCAAAAAGGGTGAGCAAACCTGAAACTAATAATTTAACACAGCAAGCAACTATTTTCTATTCCAAGTTCAGCTTGAATATTGAAATCACTTATGATATTTGATATATATATATATATATATACACGATAAAGCAAAGTTTTATGCATTTCAAGCAGTTGGATTTGCTAGAATTTCTCAAATACTTCACATGAAAGGTATTCATTTGAAATGACATAAATAAAATCCTTCAAACTATTTCTGTTCTATGGTAATTTTTTCCATTCGACATGCTAAGCAGATTAAGGTAACAAGAGTTTTTGCGAAATGCAGCTGACAGGCAGAATCAAACCAAACATTTCAAGGACTTAGGAAAAAGTTTAGCCAGAAATTCGCTGAATATCGAGAGAAATAAAGCTGACAAGTTGCGAAATAAGCGTGCACCTGAAACAAATGCGACAAGGGGTGGCATACGATGAAAAATTACTGGTAAAAGTCAAACAGAATCGCGATGGAAAATGATTTCCACGAATAGCAAATTATTTGCAGTGCCGCACAAAAATCAGAAATTCAATGACAAAGCGATAAAAAAAAATAATACTTACTGCAAATATGTGCGAATTTCGAGCAGATTAAATAATTCAGCATTTTTATGAATTGCTTAAAGATGTAAAAAAAAAAGAAAACAAGCTGTCACAATTCGAATTCCGACAGCAGCTGCATTTGATGAGCCACACAGCAGTAAAAATACCAATAAAAATGTCAAAAAAAAAGAAGGAAAGAGAAAAAAAAAACACAGACAAATTTGATATATAAAAATCGGGTTTCGAAATGTACATAAAAGACACAAAACTCGCCGGACGTTCAATTTTAAAAAAGCATTGTCATTAAAAATTTATGTTTATTTAAAAAGGCAAAAAGCTGTCGCCGCAATCCGCTTTAAAATAATGAACAAGGCGGGGTCAAAAAAACAAAGTATTTGTCAACGAGCTAAATATAAATAAAATTCCAAAAATGCCAATGCGGTTTTTTGGTTCGTAAGGAGCCGAAAAAACAAACAAAACAAAAAGGTAAAAAGTAAGCAGCTTGTGACAAATGAGCGGCGTCAAGATGCTTTCACCCGCTGACCCCCTCCCCCAACACACCTTGCCACTATCGTCCATCAATGTGGCTTGAGGTACATGCCATTAAACATGGGTCAAAAGGTCAATGCATAATTTGTGCGAGCAAAGTGGACTTCATGAAGACAGCCAAAAAGAACAACAAAAGCAACTAATTAAATTATTCAGAGCCTTTAAATGTATAAAATAACTAAATAAAATAAACAGGATATTCATTAAATTCCGCGAAAGACCCTCAACGCGGCAGGGTTTTATACAATATATATTCATTGTGTTGGGATTAGAATAAATCTCTGCCTTTTCGAATTGGATATTTATTTGAAAATTTACGTAGCATACTTTTCTGCGCCTGCGCCAACTGCAGATCATCAAATAGTCGTGGAGCGACGGAGCCAACGCTTTTTCCACCTTTGTTTCTGCATTAATTTTTACACAAATTTGCATTTCATTAACAACTAAAAAGAAATTTACTGTTTACGCGCTTATACGAATGGGAAGGGGGGAGGGGGCCCCAATGGGGAGACGGGTGTCGCGTTGCCAGCCGGCACGCACCATAAGCAAGTTTTGCACATTTTTTTTTTGTTGTTGTTGCTGTAGTTGAATGAAAAGTAAATTTACAGAACGTGCTGGTGGCACCTCAGACGTCCCTTAAGGGTTGTAAGGTTGCAAACCTGATAGGGACTGAAATGGGGGGGAGGTGGGTTAAAAGGAGGACAAAGTCGAGTGGCAAAGATGAAAACATGTGGCGGCAGCGAAAGCAGTGCACACAACAAGTCCTGAAACTGAAGCAGAACAGAGAACAAAATGATGAGGGGTGAAGTGCGGAGTGCGGCAGGCGGCAACTGACTGGATTGTCAAGCTTTGCCGTGTGCGCACAAAAGCGCGCTTCATTATTTTGTAGCTGTTGCCTTTTGTGGCGCACACACACACACACACACGTGTATGTGTGTATGGCAGGCAGGCAAAGCCCCCAGCTTTGTAGGCGCCTCAGTTGTGCGTATGTAATTTAGTGTAAATTACTTTGAGAGAGCCTCACAATTTTAGTTTTTTGACAGTAATTGACACACATACACACACAAGCACACACACACACTCAAGTCAATCACACACACACACACACGACGCACACTCAAACAGAGCAATGGCTGCGTCTGGCAACATAATTTTTAATTGTATTTGTGCAGCGTGTTATAAACGACGCGCTTTCATTTTACTTTCTATAAGCAAAAAGGTTGCTTTGTCGCCCGCCTTTTCTGGCTTCTTTCCGCCACTGCCTGCCTCCGGTTACGGTAACGGCTACGACTACGTCTCCGGCTTCACTTCATCTTCAGATTTCGCTTTGCTTTTTAAGGATATGCTGTGAACCGGAAATGACAAGGACTGCCTTTTTTCTTGACTCTCCGCTTTTGTTGCGCCTTTCATATTTTCTTTTTGCATTTGTCTTTTTCTTTTCACATATTTTTGCTTCTGTTTTTCTTCTTTCTTTTTTTTTTGGGCAGCGCCTAACAAGAATTCATTACATTTTCGGTTGATATTTGCTCTACTGAGCATGAATTGTGGCACGTGGAGTGAAATGGAAATGAAAATGGAAGCGAAGCATAATTCATGAATTGATGTATGAGCTAATTTGTAAGAGGAACAAGCAATTTTCAAGACGAGCGCTTTAGTTTCCGTTCTCGTTCAACGTATATCTTATAAAGAGCGCAAACCTTAAGAGGATTTTCTCTCTCTGTCTCTCTCTCTCTATATATATATATATATATATATATTTGTAACATTTTGTATTACTAAAACGCATTCAGCTGTTAAAACTTACTCTCGACAATGAAACTCGAAGAGTTTTAAGTGTTTTGCTGCTGTTTAAATACCCATTGCATGTTGCAAGCAATTTGCAGTTATTTGCCTTAATTTAAACTAAGTACGCAAGCAGCTTTAATTAAGCGCATAATCAACAGCATAGAAAAAAGTTTGTTGTTGTTGTTGTTGTTTTAACTGTTTGTGGTTCGCAACTGTCGACCAATGTGCATATTTTAAGCTAAGATATACAAAGCCAAAAGCACAAAACGACAATAAAAAGCGTGCAAAAATCGCTACAATCGGAAGAACTCAACGGGGAGCTACCCTGGGCGAAACTGTTAATTATATTATTCTAGTTTTTTATTAAACAATTACATTTGAACAAATTTTGCACACTCCAATTGCCCTCCTGGCAATACAAAACATGAGTGTTTTTTTCCGTTTAAAATGGAAACTTTTATGGCTATCAAAAGTTAATCAATATATGTGAAATACAACAAGTTATATTCAAAATTCGAAAATCGATTATTAATTCTCAATTTATCGGCCTGCAATAGACTTGTGCACAACTTCAACGTTACCATTTTTAAAGGGTATTTCTGGTGTTGCAACGTGGCATGTAAACGCGAGCAGCTGCAAACAGGCAAAATAACCAAAAACAAACAAGAACAATTCAAATAATCCATTAATGCGTCTAATCCTCGCAATTCAGTTGCGTATTTTCATTTTTCAACAATTCCCTTATTTGGCAGCAGTATTTTTTTGTTATTTTTTTCTCGTTATTTGGCGACTGTAGCATTTTGTGCAATAAAAAATTAAGCACATGTATTCCAGTTATGGGTTAATAACCTGCAGCGGCAACAGCAGCAGCAGCGACAGAACGAAGAGGTGCAGTTAGAATAAAATGACGAGATGGAAGAGGAGCACGCAAGAGGAGCAAGGAGCAAGGAGCAGGAGCCTAAAGTCGCCACTTAATATTACCAGCAGCACTCGATGCAGCTGCTGCCAGTACAGTTAAAAGGTGGCGTGGTGCTTGGTTTGGTGGGTTGTGGCAGGTCGTCGCTGCAATGGCGGCAAATGCAAAATGGCGGCTGCCACATGATGCACGAAGCAGGACGACAGGCAGAGCACAGAGCAATATGAGTCTGAGCGTTGAGCAGAGCGCTGAGCATATGCATTGCATGCATATTAATAACACTAAAAACTACAGCAGCAGAAGCAGCAGCAGCAGCAATGCGCCCACTCCAAACAGTGGGACAGATGGCAGAGACGAAGACGTACAGTGGTATGAAATGGGAGGCATAGTGGCACACACACACACACACAAACACAAGCACACACACAGTATAGCATACAAGCGCGCTTGACTTTTATGCAGGAAAACGATTGAATGTGTGTGTGTATCTGTGTGTGTGTGTGTGTGCGAGAATTGAATTGCTTCAAGTGCCCTTAAATTGCCCTCATTACATAGACAAACACACACACACACACACACACAAGCAAACACCCACACAGATGCAGGCGCATGCATGACAGACACTTGAAAAGTGTTGCCACAGCTGCGCTTTTACAAACAGCCACGCCCCCACATGACCATATACCGCCCACAAAATGCTGCACTCACACAGCCACACATGCCACTTTTCATTTCCGGCTTGCCACCCGCCTCCTCCGTCTCCTGCTTACACTAAACAGTGCCACTCATCTATCTACTTATGCTTTATATATTATCTTCTCGCTCTGCTTTTTTTTGTCTCTTCTTCTTCTTCTTCTTCTTTCTCTCAATATTACGTATACGACCCATCGAGAGCTGACCACCAAAAAAGGCACACCTGTACAAGTTTCCAGCTAGCTGTGATTTATATTGGTTTACCTGGCCAGAGGCAGAGAAAGTTGCTCAGTTTCAGATTAAAAACAAATATCGAAAAATACTAAATCAAATTTTTTGCATTTTTTTGCCAGCAAGTTTAGATTTGAATTTGGCTAGGAATTTATGCAGTCAACACAGATTAATACTCGAAATCTAGTTTTGGCTTTTTTATGATATTTTTTTTTATGTTTTTATGTTTTAACGTAAAAAACTGCTGCATTCTTTTCGCTTATCAGTTTTTACTTTTCACTTCGTTCGTCGTTTTCGCAACATTAACTTCAGAGTCTGAGCGGATGTTGATGTTGCTGCTGCTGCTGCTGCTGCTGCTACAGCTGTGGCTGCCTTCAGGACTTGTCGTGGAAGCCAACTAAAAGCACAGCTGCAACAACAACATTTATGTTGATTTAATTTCTGTGCCATTTTCTAAGCATTTGCCAAATTAAAAGCAACACGGAGAACAACAGCAGCCGCCCAGCCCAGTTGATCCGTCGTTGCTGTTACCCTTAGCCTGGCTTTTAATTTGGTCTGGAATGCGGTCAACGCCGGAGCGAATCAGGAGAAGAAGGAGCCTTTAGCAATTTTCCTGGTTGCTGTTTGGTTGTTGTAGTTTTTGTTATTGTAGTGTTGGTGTTGTTGTTGTTGCGTTTTGGCAAATGCACATTTATAATTTTATTACTTGGCTTTTAATTATTTTGCTGAAAGTGGCGCAACGCAGCTGAAATGCAGCCAGGCAGGCAGGCCAGTTGTAAAACTTTAAGCTTTTGGAATTCTAATAAAAATAGCTAAGCATCTGAAATGTCGACACTCAAGTAAAATGCAACCAGAAGCAGTAGATGACGTCACAAGAGTTCAATTTAACCGTAAATACTTTTCGATGTGAAGTGGAGTTGTGGCTGAGTAGTGTGGCAAGTGGCAAGTGGAGAGTGAATGGAATGGGAGGGCTTAGCGGTTAGCAGACAGCTGCCAAACTATCTGCCGGCATTGCACTCCTCCTGTCCACAGATGCTTAAAAGCAAATACCACGATGCTATCTATAGTAAAATGCCATTGGGCTAAAACTACTTAAGGGCATGCCGCGACAGCATTTGGCATATGCAAAGGCACTGGCAAAGGACAGCAGCGCCAGGATGCACAGGCACACAGACACAGACACAGGCACACAGACACAGGCACAGACACAGGCAAAGGAAACGAGCAGTTGACAGCCCAAGTGCCAGGAATGTCGAATATGAAATGTGGCCAGATGATGCGCCAAAGTTGGAGAACCAACCAAAGGAGCAGCTGCTGCTCGACGACGTCGTCGCATTCAATTGCATCCGAGTGCAACTATTTTGGGGAGGTGAAAACGAAATATCGAAGTAGTTTCCAAAGATGAGGAAATATGGGAAATACAGTAAATTTTCAAAGTAGCCACGCCTCCTACACACCACACCCCCAAAACAAAAACGATGAGTTATGCGTCCATAAAATAGGGAATAACGAATTGAAACCCCCACACAATTTACTATCATTATTGTCGCAGCAAAAATATGAAGAACAACTAACGATTTGACGAGTTATTAAGTTTTAGTTGCATAAAATTATAATTTTAAACTGAATTTGTAACTCGAATACCACTTGAAGTGTTGTGTTTATGTCGATGTCAAACCATAATTAACAAGCCCTGAAAAAAATTCTGATATGCTATTGAGATTTTTGAGAGCATTATTATATAGCGAATTTCGAGTTGGAATCGTGTTTTCATCTCTTTATGTGTATCTCCTGTGAAAACTAAATTTTGTAGCATTAATCAAAATGTTATCATGATCAAAAAGCAGTTGCTACTAAAAATCGCTTTCAGTTTATAAATTGAGTAGCAAATTTTAAAAATATGAACTGAGTAAAGGAAATCTATGACACTGCAGCAAGCTACTTGCCACATGCTAGAATCATTCTGCTGATGGTTACTTATCGCACTTGCAACTTGAAAGCCATTCAAATAACAAAGCGCAACGTTAGCGACAAACGTGCATTGTCTGACCCCAAAGTGTGTTGGGGGCGAAAAGACATCGAGCAGGAGATAAAGAGAGAGAAAGAGATAGAGGGAGAGACAGGGAGAGAGAGAGAGAGTAGGTAGAGGAGCGAGGCAGACTAAGCATAGTTCCGTCAAACACAATAAGTCGATAAAAAAAAGGAAGACGGGGAAAACTATTTTCCAATTTTCCACAGTAAAATAAAAAAATATAAAAATAAATGTAGCCAAACGAATAAGGGCGATGCAACACGAAAAGTTGCACATGAGGCCACAATAGCAAAAGAAGTTGCAAGCTGCACAAACACAGATATGAGAAAAACCGAAAAAAAACTACAGGACTGAAAAAAGAAAAAAAAAAAAAGAAAAACCTTAAATTTGTAATGGCAGCTGAGGCAGCAAAAGTTGCGCCAAAAAGCAAACCAAAGGGGGCAAAGGGGAGACGGGCGAGCAAAGGAAATATGGAAAAAAGAAAAGCATCGTAAAGAAGCGAACGGAACATGAAGATGAATTATTAGAAACGTATGCAAAATGGCGCATATGCATTAGGAGAAGTGCACTAGTAGTAGTGTAAGTGTGCATGTGTGTGTGTGTGTGTGTGATTTCGAATAAATCAAATGTTGCAAATGTAGAAAATGCGCTCGTCCATTTTCTGACCAAGAAACACAGGGCCAAAGATAGCTCGAGAGACTGCGAGACGTAAAATGTGAGTGTGTATTCACGAGTGTGTTTGTGTGTGTGAGTGTGTGTGTACGTCTATCTTGGCTGGCACGTATTCTCTGTGTAAAAGTCACAGCTGCAGTTGGCTATGTTTTTAATATGCTAAGCACTTTTTTTATGCATTTTACAACACTATCAATGTGCATGCGAAGCTGTGTCTTCGATGCAGCGACAAGTCACAAATGTGCATATCAATGCATGTGTCAAAAACGTTGCCGAGAGTTAATAATATACTATACTATACTATATATACATATATACCATAGATAAGCCAACATATAGGGGACAATGGCGGATGCGTGGGAAGGGTGAAGGGTCTGCTAGCTTGGCAGTCAGCTTGCAAAATCCACTTTGACATCTGCACGAGCTGGCTCTGAAAGCAAGCAAATCCCAAATGCTGCAGCTGCAGTTGGTCGCTTGGAATAAATGCGACTGAGTGACTTTTGTGTCTCTATCGTTGTCTTGATGTCTCTATGTATGTGTGTGTGTGTGTGTTTATCTACTTTCCTATTCTCCATCCCTCTGGCATACTGATTATTGGTGAACGGGCAAACACAGCTTAAGTTGATGCATTGCCAAATGGCTAAAATTCCAATACAAAATCAAAAGACGAAAAAATTGTAGTCGAAACTGCACTCTAGCTCGAAAAATACGTGAGCGAATGCCAGGAATTTTAATGCAACTGGCGAGCTAGCAGAAAAAATACTTGTGAAAAATAGTTGTGATCAAAATGTTGGAAAAACTACAATAAAAAAATATAAATAAGCAATGTATAAAAAATAGCCATTCGACTATCTGATGCGAGCCAGCAGCAGAAAATACACAATTTTTGCATAGAAATGTTTAACCAAAATCACTGAAATTTCTAAGAATTTTTACCTTTAACATGAGTCAAAAATTCATTTAGATAGCGTAAAAATACTAAGAATACGGCAAATACCCTTAGAGCCGTATATAATAAGCATCTAATGCGACCAGAATATGAGGCAATAACAAGCTGGAAAATCTTGACAGTTGTGTGTGTGTCTGCTGTGTGTGTGTGTGTTTGAGTATTGTGCGTTAGATAGAGGTCAAAATATATATTTGGTACACAAGTCGAGTACAACCCCCCTTTAATTGCAGATAGCGGATGGAGGAAGATCTCCGCTGGGTTGGGAGATTTATGCGGGGCACGTTTCTTTAGCAAAGTCATCAGCACGTTACACTTAGGAAAATCAGACAGTAGCTAGAGCAACACAACACGACAACAGTGTTGTTAAACGCCAAATGCAATAATAGAAAACTTCCGTTACGAAAAATAAAAAAAAAAAACAGAAAACGTATAACATGAGAATGCAACAAAGGCAAAGCACTTAGCGGTTTATGTTAGCGGTTACACAAGGGGCCAACAACAGAAGAGAGGAGATGAGAACCAAACCCCCTTGTTGGAAAAACCATTATGCCTGGTTACGGTTAGACGGTTCGACGGATCCGACCGTTTGGCTGTCCGTTTGTCTGTCGGTAAACTGTTGGTATAGTTCGCTTTTCGGTTTTCGATGCTCGGTTGAGCTCGTAACCTGTCCATTTTAGGATTATGCAGCTTTTCGCAAATACACACACAAAATCACACACACAATACACACACACAACACACACACGTGTCGAACGTGACAATTTTCGGACAAAGCTAATGATCTGAACATGCAATTTGTATGGAACCAGTGTGTGGAGCTGCTGTGTGGGGCTAGAAAAGGTAGCAACAGAAGACCAGGTCGAAGGTTAAATACACTAAGCTCAAATCCAGACAGCAACAGCTGCTGCCCGTATACAGAAATTGTTAATGTCACCAGACAAGACAGTTCACGCAAACAAGCCAAAAAGTATGCAACGAAATTCAAAGGTAAGCTTTTGAAAAAATATAAAAAAGAATGTGACACTCAAATTTATTTGTCAAAATGTCAAAGTTCAACGGGCAAACGAAACTTTTTAATTGAAACAAGCGAGACAAAGGAAACAACAAGCACCAAAAATCTGTTTGAACGGAGCAGGTAGCTAGCCAAGTTAATAGCAGCAAGTCAAATCGAAAGCAAAAATGAAGAATCTTTTGCTGTGACGAGAGCAAAAAAGAAATTACTATGATTATCAGGCAGCAGTTTCATCGAAAGCAATCTGTGAACAATGTGACAAGGTCGCTGAGCAAAAGAAGAGGAAAAGAAAAAAAATTAGGGGGCGAGACGAAACGTGTCTGAGCGTGTAATAAATTAATGAAAAGTTGATGGCGCTGTCAAAAGGCGTTGCCGGCATAACAAAATCACAAAAATCGAGCGGCGACAAAATGGGCAACAAAAAAGTATATCAAACTGAAAAAAAGAAAGGAAAAAATAAAAGCAATTCAAAGCTGCTCGAAAACAAACGCAGAAAAACTTTTTTCATTAACAAAACAATATCGAGAACATTTTTTGATGTCGGACCATATATAACAAACACATATATAAAGCTTGACTGGTTTTTGCTGCTGATTTCCCACACAGACAGAAATGTCAACAAATGACGGCTAGCAAAGTGTTGAAAGTTGTTTTAATGTTAATGACATTTCATTACAAACGCACAAATATTCCGCAAAGTTTGGGGCGGTGAAAAGGGGCGGTATTCAGGGGTAGTTTGTGGCATTGTGTGTGCGGCTTGTTGACAAATTGCTGAACATATATTTTATGCCCGCCGCCTGCCGCTAGAATGATATAGGCAAGGGCAAACCGGACACGTAACGTAATGCGACAGTCAAGCACTGAGAACAAGCAAATTGAATAATTAAATAACACATTGCGCATACGCACTGTGGTGCAGCTGAAATCATACAACGCTGCATTTAAGCCAATGTTTTTGCATCTTTTCATTGCACTGCAATAAATTTTTACGAGTCGTGATGCTAATGCTGATTCTGCGGCTGCAACACTCTGCACACAGACACACACACACACACACACACACACAACATACAAACACATACATTTCTCTGGGGCTTGCACTTGAGTTTTGAAGCCTCTTCGTCGTTGGCAGGCATTTTCTCAACGCTGCGCTATTTTTACAATTTTAGGTTAAAATACTTAAGCGCAGAGTGGCAGGCAGCACCAACATGTGAGGCATGACAGCAAGAATAAACACACACAGCAAGAGGGAAGGGGTAGCAAGGATATGTTAAAGTCAACAAGCAACTGAGGCGTCACAGCGTACCAAATCTCAAAAGGCTGCTTGATGCCAAAAATAATGCGAATAAAGTTAAGGCGAGGCTATGCAATTGGAGCAAAAAGATGTGCAAATACACTGGAAATAAATATGCCCTATAAAGAGTAATGTTTAAGTTTAACACAAAATGTTTATATATTTTTTTACTATGAAAGGGTTTTTTACTAATTAAATAATAGAAAATGAACTCAATTTTATATAAATGCGAAAACAAAATATTAAATAAAGAAGAGAATTAAACGGGGTTTTAAAATATAAAGTTCAAACATTTTACTCCAAGGTCTTTCATAAACTAAAAAGTAAATAAGAAAACAGTCATAAATTTAGCTTTCTTCAATTTTCATTTAAAAATAAATTTTGTATGTAAACTTGCACAAGTATTTTACGTTGCACACAAATGTTGTGACGCCCCCAATGAATGAGAGTAGCGAGTGGCTTTGAAATTCACTCAGTTGACATCTAAAGTGCATGAAATGCTCGAGAAAAAACCTCCAGTGGCGAGCAGCGAGGTAACAAAATGAAATACAAATAATAATTTTACACACTAATTAACATAATGTTGCCAAACACTCTTTGCTCTCTCTCTATCTGGCTAAATTGGGAGCTGGCCGAAAAGGAGAACACAAATTTAAGACTAATTGCTAGAAGCACTCAACTTAAATTGCATTTGTGTAATTTAATTATTTAATCAACAATATATAATACCACTAAGTGAAAATGCAAAACGAAATATGCATTTAAATACTTTTAAGCAATTAATAAATAATTGGTTGAATGCATCGAGAAATAGACACAAAACTAAATTGCTTAACAGCATATTTATGCAGCTTCAAAGCGTTATCAATTTGAATCAATATTTAATTGAGTCCATGCAATTTGGCAGTAATCATAAAATAAATACGATTTATTTCACAATCAATCGTTTTGCAGTTATCCTCTGACATAATTGAAATTACGTCTAATATGGGCTTTGCTTAAGAAATTCAAATTAAGCTTCAATCATATGAAAATGTAGTCAAATCAATTTTAGTGATTAGTTAAAGAACATCTGCTTCAATCGATTTGTATTTTATAGTTGGCTTTAACTAATTTGAAAACAACGTTAATTCTAATTAACAGCGGCAGTGTGGTTGTGTCACATTTGAAATGTCCGCTTTGTGCACCTTTGACTCAAAAGTTTTGGCCATCTTGATTAGTTGTTTGGACTGTCGTCGTTGTAGTATTTGTATTTTTTCAATGGTTGAGCTCAATTTTCGTATAAAATAATTACGTAGCATGAAATTGAATTGAATGAATTGCTCGTACGAACTTTTTCCACAAATTTGGTCGCAACCTACAGAACCAAAAACGAGCCAGTACAAATAAAGAGAAAAAAAACCACACCGAAACTTTGTCGCTCTCCTGTGTGTGGGTGTGTGTGTATGTGTCCAACAGTTGCAACTTTTTTTTTTTCGCTTCTGGCTAGAAAATTAATTAAATGTTCTGCTGGCATTGAATTGCATGGCTGAGCACATGCATGGAATTAGTTATCAAATAGAAAATTTGGGGCACCAACTGGCTTTATCTCGGCTGGTCAAACTCGGACGTAAATCACAGCAAATGTTACATTATTTAATATAAAATATTTACTGCCATTACATACATATATACATATATATATATATATATATATATTTATATACATAGTTCGGTATGTATATACAAAATTCGAAAACATTTGTGAAAACATTTTACACTTGGTTTTTCAACTGGTTGTCCTGGTCCTGATTCTCCCATTATTTTTTTTTCGTAGAAATTTTACAGTTTTTATGTTAAATTTGCTGGAAAGTCGGCTGTGCGCAGTGGACAGAAGCGTGTTCTTTGGGGGTCACAGTAAATTGCAAATGATGAAACTTTGCCCATCATAAACGCCATTTTATGTTAGCCAATATGGCGTCGTGCATATTTCCGCACCACTCCTCGCTCCGCTCCTCTCTTCACACACCCAACAAATGTGCTTGGGCGTAAATTTTCACTTTTTAGTTTGCAAACTTTTCGGCCATAACGATACTGGGAGCAGCAGATAGGGTGATTCCGGGTAAGGGGGGGTTCAATGGAGGGGATTGAAAACGAAACGAAACGAAACGGTTTTTATAGGCTAGCTACACTAATCGCTATAATTCGGCGTCAATAACAATTACCAGAGCTCTGAAGCTGATTCTCATCTCATTTGTTATGCAAAGATTCGAGTTGGGGTTGGCGCAAAACGGAATTTTTCCACACAATTTGCTGCTGAACTTTGAACTTTCGCACTGAAGTGAATAGCACTGGGCTATCAACTTGGGGACTAGGCTCACTTAACCCCGTCATAAGCAACAACAACAACAGCAACAATTGAGGTGACCAAATGTATGTCAGCTGTTAATTAGCCGCACTTCACTGGCCGCCACAGCAGCAGGTAAGCAGAAAAAAAATAATAATAATGCATATTCATGGTGTTAGTGGGTTTGTGTGTGCCACACGTGATGCAGGCAAAACAAAAAAAACAAATACAAAAATTAAAAAAAAAATATAAGAAAAACAACGCAAAATGCTATGTGGCCGAGTCACGCAGACGCCACATGAGCCTCAACACGCTCTTTCGCTGGAAAAAGTCCTTGAAACATGGCACCCACTCCACAAAAAACACTTGGTAAGCCAACATCAAAAAGTGAACAGGGGGTGGCAAGCGAAGAGGTGTGGCATTAACCGTTAGCAGATTGACTTAATATTACCCTTTGCGTTTCATGTCACAATATACAACTTTATTAATTGATGTTTTGGTGCCACAGATCGACAGACTGCGATTAACAACAGCTGATCCCTAAGTGAAAGTCCCTGTTTGCATTTCCATAGTACAAATGTTTTTAGAATAATATGTTGCCAAGTGCAATTAAGCGCTTTGATTTAATTGAGATATGGAATAATTGAATAACAGACATGCAAATAGATATATTTATTTACATGTTAATCGTTATTAAAATTTAATCTTGTATGGATCTTAAAATAGTTATTGGTATATTCACTGGCTAAGATCAACTTATACTTGAGATTCACATCACACATCTTGTGTACAAACAATTACTAAAAAAAAAAAGAATTAAATTCATTTAAGCTAGTATTTTAAGGAATAAAATCAGTCGTGTCAATAAAAGCACTTAATTAACTGCTTAGAGAAACTTCCCTTAGAAATGCGCGGCAAAGCAAAACCTCAAAAAAAAAAAACGATGCTTTTCAGCTTAATTTAAACAATTATTTAGAGGAAACCATTCGACCATAACTATAAATATTTGTTTGGTACATTAATAATTAAATATATATATACATTTTTCATTATTCTCATTTTAATTATCTAAAAGAGTACAAATAACAATCAGCATAAAATTGCCAAGAAGCAGTTGCGAAATGTATGGCAAAATGAAAAGAACACACAAGAAAAGGATAAATGTTTATAGATAATTGGGTTGTGAATTGCGGATCTGGGTACTTGTTGGTTTGATTTGTTTGTTTGTATTGTTGTTCTTGGGATCTTGTACGCCGGTCAGCTTATTTGTGCTTGGGCATTTTGCCAATTCATTTTCGCTTCAAGTAAAATTAATTAGAAATCAACAAAATGAGCATAAGCCGAAAAAAACATATAAAAAACAACACACACACAAATCTCTGTAAGACTGAAATGGCAGAATTAAGAGCACCCACACACAGACAAAGCGCAATGGCAGGAAAATAAAGAATACAATTTTTCACTTGGCCAGCGACAACAACAAAAATAGCAGCAAAAAAGAAGATGGCTAAAAAGGACGAACAGGAACAAGAAAAGAAAACCTTTGGAAAATAATGAAAATGAATGAATAATTTGTTGAATGGCTCAGCTGCAATATTTGCTGCTGCTGGCCATTCCCCGCCGCCGTTTGTTAAAATGCCAAAAGGAGTTGGACAAAAAAAAAAATAATAAGAAAATCCCTCCGCAATGTAGCCAATAATCATTATAATAAATATATTTTGCCTCCATGGTCGAAAATGTTTATGTAATTACTCAAATCTGCTGCAGCTGAGACGAAGACTGAGATTCACCCAAATGACTTGGCTTGGCTTGTGGCAAGTGTTCCAATCATTTCTTATGGCTCTACTCTTGTTCTTGTCATGCTTGTAATGAAATGAGGCATATTTATATATGTATATATATAAGCATATATATATGTTTTTATGTGTATGTTTCTCCACTGACTGAGTGTCATTATCAACGTCGGTCCGGTGTGGCCAATATTTGTATAATTTGTCTTTATTGTCATTGACATTAGGCACATTTGTTGCGGCGATTATCTGGACAATCTTTAAGTGGGCAAACAGCTGACGTTGCTAATGGCAGCTTGGGGGATTTGTTTCAGAAAATGAGTGGCAGTCAACCACTTCTGGCCAGCCAGAACAGGATGTTAGATTGTGCCTGACATTTGGTCGCGTGCTGTTTAATTTGTTTTTTTTTTTTGGCTAGCCAGCAAATGAAAATGCAAATTATTCAGGGTGCTGGGTTTTAATGAGCAACATAAGGAATAACTATGTATATATATATATATATAGTTTATGAGGCAAAAATGTGTGCTCAACTTGTATATTATGTGTATAATGGACATTTGTGCTGGCATGCAACAAATTGGGCAACACTTGAAATTACTATAAATTAAGTTAAGTTTAACAGGCACCATGGGAGAGTAGATTAAAAATGCCTGAAATCACAATTTTATCGATATATTTTTATATCGATCTACACTATAAACTAAACAAATCAACATAGTATTTCAAGCATAGAAGCTTAAAAACATGTTTATTTTATACAAGATTCCCAAATTTCTATAAATTTATTATCATGTATATACTATACACTTTAAGCAACATAATATTTTAAGCAAAGAAGCATAAAAAAAGTTATTGATTACAATAAAAAAAATATATTCGAGCTCCTCATCGATTACTACAAAGCAGCAGTTCAAAAATATTTCAAAGATATGAAAATGGCAAAGTCAGGTGGAGCTAAAACTGTAATCAATGCTCTAATTCAGTTGTAAAGCCAACGATTTTAGAACCTCATCAAATTCTTTATATTTATTAAATAGTAAAATCTACTTTCAATATTCCCCACTTCTTTCAATTCCCACCTCAGCAAAATGCTATTAGGTTTACATGCGCATTAAATTCGCCGAAATTTGTTTTAAAATTCGACTTAGGTTTAGCATCCATTCCTCCTCCGGCTGTCTTCTGCACAATTTGTAAAGTTCGTAAATAAAATCCAACACGTTAACAGTGGATAATAAATGATAATAAGCTGGCGCAACTGGAGAGGGGATTATCTGGATTTAGGGGAGCACACCGAGTACAATGTGGCCAGGATACGCGTAATTATTTTAATATTTAATGACTGTAAAAAATCAAAAGAAATGGAAAACCGAACGAAAAGCGAACGAAAAGCGAACGAAAAACAAACAGCGGGAAAGCAACAAGAACTGGAAAGGAGCTTGAAAGCTTATGTAAATGAGAAGGGGGGACGACGACGACAGGGAGAATGTTGGGGGGGGGATGGGAGTGATGGGTAGACTTACCACTGGCACGGGTATCACACAGTAAACACAGGGATGGCCAACAGCAGCGGCGGCAGCGACCGTAGGCAGACCGTAGGCGGCAGCGGTGGCGGCGTTTACGCACAGATGATCCGTTTTAAATATCTTTGTTGGCGGCGGCTGGGCAATCAGCGAGGATGAGGCGCTGGAGCAAGTGTACAGCGTCGATGTGGCGGTGGACGACGTCGTGGCTGCTGTTGTCTTCTTTGGCTTAACAACACTGGTAGCGGCTGTTGCTGCTCCTGCTGCTTCTGCCTCACTTGTGGGTGACAGCGGCGGTGGTGGTGGTGGTGGCGGTAACGCTGTTAGCGACAAGGAGCTGTAGCTGTAGCTGCTGCTGGAGCTGTAGCTGTAGCTGCTGCTGCTTACGCTGACCGAGGCGTTAGCCTTAGAATTTGTTAACAAACTTTCTGTTGTTGTTGTCGCTGTTGTTGCTGTGCCTGCTGTTGCCGCTGTTGTTGCTGTGGCTTCTGTTACTGTTGCTGCTGTTGTTGTTGTTGCCGCTTCTGCTGCTGCTGCTGCTACGCTTGCCGCCGCTGCTGTTGTTGCTGTTGTGGTTACTGTTACTGTTGCTGCTGTGGTGGCTGCTTCTTGTTGCCGCTCTGTTTGCACAACTGTTGCCAACTGTTGACTTGCAGCTGTTGTTGCCTCGCACTGCTGTTGTTGTTGCTGCTGGTGCTGTTGTTGCTGCTGCTGTTGCTGCTGCTGCTGCTGTTCTTGTTCCTGCTCAAGCTGACTGAAATTAGTTAGCTTCAATGTTATTGTGGGCAGCGGTGACGTTTTTCTCTTGATTGGCGCAATTTTAATGGCTATTAATTTGCACGTTGATTGTGAATTAATTTGACGCCTCCTTTTAGCTTCTTTTAGCTTGTTTTTGTTTGCTTTATCTCTCTCTCTCTCTGTCTCGCTTACTCTTTACTGCTTGCCAACGACTGTCAGTTTGTTTATTTGTGCCTTTTGCCTCGTCGGGTTTTTTAGCTTTTTATTTATTTGTATTTATTTTTGCTTTTTTCTGCTATTTATTTTCTAATTACAACAACCAGACAATAATTGATTTTGCGCTAAGTGTTGATTACGTTTTTGTTTGTTTTTAAAACATTTACTAAGTATATTCTGTAAATTTTTTGTTGTTTATATTTTTGCTAACACCAAACACTTAAAAGTTTTACGTTAAGTTGAAATTTCTACAACAATTACAGTTACTAAAGCACACTGAGACTTAAATATGCAAATTTTATATGTTTAATTTTTAAGCTAAGCTTTTTTCTTTTGCTAGTTCAAATATTTAGAAATTTTCTAGTTTAATAGTTTTTTTTCGATTATTAATTAGCTAGTTTTATTTTGCTTTTAATATTTTTCACTCACACTTTACGCTGTTTTAAAACCACTTTTTTGTAGCTCGCAAGTTTTTGTTGTTATTTATTTTATTGTCTTTATTAACGCACAAAATTGTTTAACACTTGAAGTTTTGGTTTAATTTTGATTTTAATTTTACTTTAATATTTTGTATTAAAATAATACTGTTTACTATGCATTTAATATTTTTTTTTTAATTGTTTTAATAGCTTTTCTCAACAGAGATTATTTTAATTATTTGATTTAAATAAATTATGTTTAGCCTTTTTTTTGAAGAGTTTAAAACTCACTGTTTTTGCTGCACTTTTAGCTGGTTGTATTTGAAATACAAATAACCTTCTCTGAATAGGGACTTTAGACCTTTAGCCACTTTCTTGTTGCTAGCTTTGAGCAGTTTGTGTTGCTGTTGTTTGTTTGATTTGGTTTTTGTTTGTTTGTTGTTAGGCTAATTAGTTGTAGCACCGTTCGTGTAAATAATACTGTTGGCTGTTGTTGTTACTGTTGTTAAATTTGGTGTGCGTGTGTGGGTGGATTGCCCAGACAACAACGATAAACACTCGTGAGTGCATTCACTTGACGACAACGACGACGACGACTCAAAACACAAAACACAAAGCGCAACTCTGACTATGTTTTTTATATATGGACAGAATGTACTCACAATTATAGAAGATATATATTTAAATCTGACGTATTCGCGCGATATTAATTTCGCTTTTTTTTTTCTCTTTAAATTTTTTTTTTTTTTACTTGGGGGAATGGCGCAAACACAAAATGGCGACTACTTGTCGGAATTTCACTTGATCTGATTTTACGGCTGGTTATAATTTTTTTATATTTTATTTTTCGGTTTTTTTTAGGGGACTGCTGATGGATCAGTTGGGTTTTAACTCCCGACTTTGACTGGCTTTTTGGCTGCTTGGCTTGGCTTCAGCTTCGGCTCGGCTTTGCTTTGGCTTTGGCTTTGGCGTTGGCTGCTGGCTTTGGCTTTGGCGTTGGCTGCTGCTGGCTGTTGCTGGCTGGCTGGCTGGCTGACTGGCTGGCTGGTCGGTCGTTCGCTTTCCGTTTGCGAGAAATGAGGAAAAGGCGTTTAACTTAACTTGACAATCGTCGAATGGATTCTGAATTTCTCATTGAGTAAGGTTGCATGTTCAACTTGAGTCCAGTCAGCGCCAGCATTCGGCTTTGCCACCCGATGACGCATTCGTGCCAACCGGCAAACGTTTACCACAGCGAGAGCCATTTTACAGGATCCACAAATGTTTGGCGCATGCGTTGCACGCATTTTGTGTGTTGTTGCAGGATATGAGGCGGCACATTCAGCGCTGCACATGCCAATGGAGTAGTCGAGGTGGAGTGGATGGAGGAGAGACTTTGTGTTGCAGCGCGTAGGCAACATGTTTCCTGTGTAGGGGTGGGGATGGGGAAGTCTACTCATGCAACCCGTTGGGGCGTAACCAATTGAAATGCATCTCAGCCTACGCGAGCCGCAATTACCTTAACAACTTTGCGTTTGGTAATTGTCAACATTGAGTTTAATCAGAAATTACAACGTGCTTCTCAAGGCTACACACACTTATACACAACCCACACACACACAACCACAAACACACTTTTTGTTTACCCTAGCTAGCTGCCCAATCAAATATAAATATATACTTTAACAAGGCAAATAGCTCGACGGTAAAATTAAGTTTATTGCAAGACTTCAACCAGAGTATAGAAAACGGTAGGTTGGTTGATAATATAAATCTCTGAAGAGTTTTCGAATAGGTTTATGTTTAGAAATCCTTCGAAAATTAAATAATTTGAAGTGATATATTAACTAGAGATTAGAATTGTAAATAATATGAAAAACTTATTTTAGTTTACGATAAGAAACTAATCGGCGCAGCCTTTAAGGGTTTTTTTTTGTATTCAATATTCAAAATTATAGAACTTAAGACTAACTACCGTTAATTCCATAACATAACGCTTTCTGCATCTGAATATTACAAAATAAGCAGCCGATTTGTGCAAAGTTGTCAATTATAAAATAATAGTTTGGTATAAGGAAAAAAAGGAGCAGAATTTTGGGGAGATTTTAAAAAATCATTTCAAATTGCAGACTTTGAACCTAATCTGGCAAGAAGTGAAATAAAAACCAACATATGAACATTGAAACATTGAAAGTCAGTTAATTTATTATCTTATTGGCAGCAATATTTAAAATTATCGCAGTCTATATATAAGCTTAAAATAAATTGATTGCAGTTTAAGATCCCATCTGCTAAACTTAAATTAAAATGTTTACCTCAAATCCAGCGTTAGTCAAGAAAAGAATAAATTGCTGAAGAAAAAAAGAATAGATACGTCTTATAAGAAACATTTAGACAAGCAACTAAAAGTGTTCAAAGTTCTGCAGATGGCTTTAAGAATTCAATTTAGCGAATCGCATAAAATGATATACATATATGCAAGTTTTATAGAAAAATTCCCAAGCCAGACAAGAAAACTTCAGCGCTGACTAAGCGGGAATGTTTACAATTTTGTTTTCTTTATTTAGTTTTCTTTTTTGTTGTCTTTTTGCAATTTTACATTTTTATTTTGATGTGGTCGGCATTGTTGTTGTTGTTGTTGCTGCTGTTGCGAGTGTGCTGAAAGCTATTTAAATGGAACGCTCGTGAAAAGCAAAAGCAACGCCATGCGGCCATTAGAGGATGCCCAAAATAGACGTCGCCACAAAGCACAGCGAGTTGCACAGCTCTGAGACGGGCTGCGGGTGCGGCACTTGGGGAATGGCGAGCGCTATGGAGTGCGGGGGAGTGTCGCGGGGGCATTGCTTAAAACGTAGCCACAGTAGTTGGCCGCCGCATTGTGCGGCAACATCAACTGAATAGTTTATTATACAAATATACGCAGGTAAGTAGCTCTACAAGGCAACGGGGCACTTTGTAGAGGGTGTGGGGGAAGTAAAGGGGGGTTTGGAACTAAGGACGCTCCGCAGTTTACAAATGTAAAACTGCCTTTGTCTTTGTGTTTTTTTAGACTGCATAAAATCTTTATATACATATTATATAAATATATGCCAGAATTATTCAATGAAATCTGCACTGAAATTAATCAAAAAGCTAAAAAAAAAAAGGAGAAAAGAAGGGTCGAGATTTAGATTTATTTGAGTAATGATTGCAGGTAAGCAGGATTAGGCCTGCAAGTGTCGGGTATTGATATGAAGGGGTAAGGGGAAGGGGCTGACTTCGACAGCTTAGAAATCATAGAAAGCCATATCATTGCTGGAGCAAGCGGCAAGGAGCAGCAGCATCAGCAGCAATTTTCCACTCAAATGGGCCAACGCTGCGTATGACACATGTCGATTGCAGTGGCGCCCCCTTGTGGCCATCGTGGCACCCCCTATCAAAAGACGGAAATCAGCAGAGGAAGAAGAAGATGCAGACGACGGCAGCATAGAAGGGTGCTGAACCAAATTTGAATGAATGAGTTTGTGCGAGTGAATGAATGAATGAGTGAGTGTGCTGCTGCCAGCTTGATTACTTGATTGATGCACTGATGCAGTTGATTGATCGATTGATTAATTCATTGTGGCGCTGATTGCGTACAAGCTGGCGTTTTATATTTGTATATGTATACTTATATATATATAGACATATAAACATATATTTATGTATAGCCAGAAGAAGTTTGGAATTTTAAATTATGCACAATTTAAGAGAAAATAAAGTGTTTAAATCATGATTTAGATGATGAAATTTGTTTTGATTACAATGTTATGCATTTTTATATGCATCAAACTTAAGTAAACTCTATAAAAATCTCTCAATATCAATAACACTTAAGCGATATGTATTGTAGCGAATGTGCTATTAATAAATTTGCTTGCTGCAGCACCAATTATCTAACAAATCCAACACAAACTATCAATATCTGTCAAATTTAATCGATAAATATTAAGAGCGCATATCTTCCGAATATATCAGATTGCTGTGGCACCCAACTTTAGTCAAATTAAAGACAGACCAGAAATTTCAGTAGCTGTTATCAATTATTAACTTCACTCTGAATATACACAAATAGAGAAATAGAGACGAAATAACTAGTATCATTCGTTTAACTTAATCGATATAAAATTAATTAAAGCAAAAAGCTCTTAGTTATATCGATAACAACTCAAAGCGAACTTATTTAAATTATGTGGTATATAAAAACTTTTTAATTTCACTCACATTTGCATAATTTTGTGATCGCGGCATCGGAGGCGGTAATTGCTGCGAATTTGGTGGCCCTCTCATGTGGCCAGCATTGGAAGCTCCAACGGCAGGGCCAACGCCGCCGTGCCCGATTCCGTGCCCAACGCCTCCCGACTGCTGCTGATGGGGCCCGCCCATTTGTTGCTGCAGCGGTTGCTGCTGATGGAGAGGCGGGGGGGCTGGGCTGTAGCGTGAATGCATTTTAAATCCGGATTATTCTTCTTCTTCTAGCTGTTGTTTAAATTGTTTCACTCGCGACGAATCAACTGCAAGAGGAAATGGCAAATAAAATAAAAATGATAAGCGAAAATTGTGATTAGAGAAAGTGAATTTTGACTGTGGCGCATGACAAAACGAAATATATACCAATGACAAACAATCTAATAATTATGAAATTTTCAATTAATTCTGCCAAATACTATAAACATTGTTTGGCTATTATTTAATTAATTATTATAATCTTATTTCACTGATTTATCTACAAAAAAAATTGCTAGTAGTTCTGCTTGCTTATCGGCAACACTGCGATTGTAGCAGTTGCTAGTTTATTTTTGACTCTACTGCTTTTTACAATTTTATAAATTATTAACATGTATTTTTTCGTGTTATCTCAATAATTTCACTGCTCACTACTAAATATACCCTTTTTGGCATTAGTTCTGCTTGCACATCTGCAACACTGCAGTTAGCTTTCTGCTTTACTCTACACTGCACTTTGCACTCTCATCGGCCATTTCATGCGTGTCATGTCCGAAAGAGAATGTGAAAGAGAGAGAGAAACATATCCAGATCATTTGACGTTTGTCTAATGTGCAATTTATTGCAATCAGGGGCGGCAACACTGTTGCAAGACGCCTTTGCATGCAACATATGCAAAATTTTACTATGCATATCATTTTATTTGTTTGTTTTTGTTGTTGTTTTAGTGGCTGGCTATATTCTTGCTGCATGTTGTAGGCTTAAAAATAGCACACAGCCAAGTTGTATTTTTATGGGGCCAGACAACGGCAACAGAAACACACGCATATATACATTCACTTGCACACACACACACATAAACATGCCGGCGAAGAGAAAAGCCAAAAAAGGCGCAACAACAAGAGTTATTTGCGAACACACACACTGAAGTAAATATATGTGGTTTTTATTATGCTGAATGACAGCTTTAATAATTTCTTACTTACACAGCGCTATTGTTGTTTTGGTTAATATTATTATTTTTATTATTTTTATTATTAACGAATTTCTTTGCTCCCAAAAGGACAATGACAGCAATGCGAGAGAATCAGCGAGAGCGAGAGCGACAGCACCAGACAATTTCTGACAGCTGCAGCTGACTGAACGAGAGAGCAGCAGCAACAGCAGCTCTGTCAGCGAGAGTATGAGCGTGTTAGAGAGAAAGAGAGCGGGCGCCGGCTAAAGCAAAGGCATAAAAAAGTAATAAAGCACGCACAACAAGTGAGCAAAAAATAAAAACACAAAACGCCCGCCTGATTTTGCCTCATTGACCGCTTTGATTAGATTTCGGCACTAAAAATAGCATCTCATTTTTTGGACAAACATTTGTAAAGGTGCAAAAGCAATTATCTGCACACCCAACGATTCTTCATCTAAATGTTGAATGAGTGTCAAGCAGTTTGATAGTGTATTGCATGCAGCGCCCAACTGACTGAGAGCGTCTCTGTTTTTGTTGTTGGTTTTGCTTGCGTTTGTTTTTATGTCTGCTTTATTTTCACATTTGCTGCGGCTGCTTAATATGTGTTTTTATGCAATTTCCAATTCGCACCTAACTATTGCCGTCGAGTGCAATGACACGCAAAAAGCAACAACACAAATTTTCTCGCTACGCTTTCAATTAGCTGAAAGCTGCAAAATTTGTTACGACAGAACAGATAAGGCATGATGAGTTGGGGAAGGGGTGTGGGACGCTTACTTTTTGAATGTCAGCTGTGCGCTGCCTGCTCTTGTTGCACGTTATTCGCGTTTTACGTTGATTACGATTACGAGATTTGAGATTTTACTCGCACAACAACAACAGCGTACACACACACAAGCGCATTCACATATATACATACACACGCATACACGCACAGACTTTTTGCATACAGAGTCGCACTGAAAGTGAGAAGAAATATGAATTTCGACCGCACTTTGTACTTGACACGCGCCGCTTCTTAGTTGTTGTTGTTGCTTTTTTGTTGTTGCTAGTGTATATTGTTGGTGTGTTTGGTGCGTAATGAATTTTGAATTTATGCAAAAATTTACAATGACAAAATATTCGTTGCGCAGCGAGCGAGCCAAGCGAAAAAAAGCGCAACACACATAAAACCGACAGCGGACAACGGAACGAAATGTATGTGAAAACGGTGGTGGATGAGAAATAGCAAAAGCAAACAGCGAAAGCAACACAGAGAGAGAGCAGACTGTGAGCGTGAGAGAGCCTAAACACAAAGTTTTGACTTTGTGGTGCGCTCAGTTCTTCTCTTGTCTCACTATCTGTTGACGCTCTTGCACTCTATCTCTCTCTTTCTTGCTCTCGCTCTCGTTTCAACTAGTGGAACCCGGCAAAAGCAGCCGTGTCGCTTTGTTGTTGTTGCTGTTGTTGTTTTGAAACGGCAATATAAATTTAAATAATTCAACAAATAGAAATAGAAACTTGCTGTGCTTGCGCTGATTAAGTGCTTATATTTGTAAATAAATATATGAACGGATGTACATTTATATAAATACTTATGTATGTAAGTGTTGAATGTTAAAGTACATACAACACTGCGAATGCTGAAGAATGCAGCTGAGCACAGTCGCGTGTTGTAGCAGCGAGCTTTTTTCACAAGTGCACAACACTTGGCGCCTTTCGCGGCAAATTTAAATAATCGGAGAGAATAAATTATGATAATTTACAAAAATATAAATATTACAGTAGTCATTCAAGAAAAGAACTAAAAAAAATATAAAATAATAATAAAAAAAATTGCAATTTTTTTAATATAGATCTACACGTCTTGCAATTTTTCTTTCTTTAGTTAATATTACGCTCTGCATAAGACTTGATTCTTTCAATTCTATATGTTTTACACATATCAGTTGTCAATTATCTGATACTGTTATTGTGTTCAAATTTTTTTCTCATCTGTCTTATAGCGGTTGTTGGCGCAGTTTCGTTGCCATCTGTTCTTGGCCATTTCGCAAATACAGGCCAATAAAAAGGACGAATTACGACCCTTCCCATTCGCCTCCCTCCTTCTTGACGTCAGTTCGTCACATTTCTTGGGGGAATGTGGAAAAATTGTGGAAACTGTTGAGCCAGCAAGCAGCTCGGTGACATTTTGAAATATTTAAATAAAATTAATATTCTCAACAAGTGCGCGACATAAAAGTGCGACGCCCACACACACAAACACGCACACATGAGCATTATCCCGGTTATCAACCTATTCCACTTGCCCCTCCGGCTTTCCACCCCTCGTCCAACAACTTGGGCACTTTACAAGGAGGACTAAACAAATGATGCATGACAGCAAAAAAGAAGAAAAAAGACTGACACACACACTCGCACATACACCCAAAGTGTGTGTGTAAACAAAGCTCTCTGCATATGCCTACAACAATAAATAACAACAACAAGTCAAGCGAATTTTGACGAACGAGCAAAATGAGCAAACAGCAGAGGCAGAACAAGAAGGAGAAGCAGCAGAAGAAAAGGAGGACACGAAATGAAACGGAACGGAACAGAGAGCAAACATGCAAGGAATTTAAATTTATCGAAAATATGCAAATTTAATGACACTATCTTGATATGCAAATGCCAAACGCCAGCAAAATACAAGAAAAATGGCGCTATACCAAAAATAAAATCGAAAAAAAAAAAAAAAGCACGAGACGAAAAAGAATGGCAAGAAAATGGAGCAAGAAATCAAAAATGTCAATACACACACACAAACACACACATTCGCGCACACAATGGAAACACTTTCGCTAAAACGCATGAAAAATAACATATTATGGAAATGGGCAAAAGGGGGTAAGGCGGTCGGCTGAAAACTGCGCCTCTGCGGCCAAAATGGCGACGCGTTGGCATTTTCATTAAGTTTGGCACCATTTTTTTCTTTATTTTTTGCTGTTGCCTTACATTTTTTTGTTTGCTCTTTCGTTTTTTTTTTTTTTTGTCTTGAAGCACATTCTTGTCTCGCTGAGAGACAGGAGGCAGCCTGGTACGTGACCGTAAGCAATTTACAGTGTTGTAGCATGGAGCTACACCAGCACACACACACACACACAAAGAACAAGTAGCGTCCACTGCGTAATCGCATCAGAAAAGTGAAATGTCAGCTCTTTTGCAGCATCGCACTTTCATCATCTTTCTTTCCAAGGAAAGACAGAGAGAGAGAGTGAGAGTGAGCAGCCGATGCTTAGGCAACACTGGCCGGAATGCGAGCTAGTTACAAAAATAGTTTTCTAAACAACGGAATGCACAGCTGGAATGCAGAAGAAAATGGCGCGTGATCCAACCATAATCTATTGCTTCCTAGCGCAAGAAAGAGAGAGAGCGCGGAATGATGAATAATTGAAAAATTGCAAGCTCAGCTGAAAGTTTAATAGGGTGTTAGGCAGATAGAGAGAGAGAGACAGTATGGGAGAGTGTCAGTTCTCACCTGACAATCATCGTTATGGTGCAAAATGGCGCTTAAAACCGATTAATCAGCTGTTTCTTGCATTTATTAAAGCTTAACTATTAAAAAGTTAAATATTAAAAAAAGGCAATAATACATTTTTATTTAATTTAATTTTTAATATTAATATATTTGTGAATTAATAAAATAAAAAAATAAAATTAAGAAATTAAGATAATTTATCAAATATATCAGTAAAATGAAGTATAGATTTTCAATTGGCTCAGTTTTAATGGGAATTTAAATATTTTTTTCTGCCACCAATTGACTAAAAAGCTAACTGCACACAAAATACTAAAACAATAGTTGCACTCACAACTTATCTGTTAATTAATACGACTATGCACTTTATGTAATCAACTGAATTTGATTGAACCTGTGGCAATAATACATGTGGCATGCAACTGACTGCTCAACTATAATTTCCAAAGCTAATTCCCATGCACGACTCCAGTTTCCGTTTGAATAATAGTGTAAAATTAATTTGCACATATAGAAAGTGACTTAGATAATACCATATGAGGGTGGCAGAGTGGTCGGTGGGGGGGTGGGGGGTGTGATTTGAATAAGCGAGTGTTTTGGTATTGATGATGTTGATACTGATGTTGATGTTTCATATGCCAATGACTTCCACAACATTTCCCTCGATGCGTATTCACGCGTAATTACCTCAATAGCAGCAGAAGAAGAAGCCCAAGGATACAGACAGAGACAGACAGAAACAGAGAGAGAGAGAGAGAGAGAGAGGTAGAGCGGTGGTGAGGGAGAGGGAGTGAGTACGAATGCCGAAATGGCGTCGTCGCCAAGACATCGTTAAATTAAATCTATTGTTGGCGCATTCAATGTGCATATAAATCATTTATGGCCTTTTCAGGCGAAGCAGACACGCAGAAACTTGTTAAAGAGCCAGACAAGACAAAGACAAACAGAGAGAGAGAGAGAGAGAGAGAGAAAGAGAGAGATAGACACTGAGACGAGAGGGAGAGAAGGAGAGATTGTGTGCCAAATGTACACATTACAACAATTTATTATTTAATTATCTATGCCGCAAAATTTTCATTCACAGCACCACAGAAACCGGAGCAACAATAACTCAACACACACCGACAACAACAGCAACAACAACAAGAACAACAAGAAATACACGCGAACCACAGAAAACACATTAAAGCACGAGAGCAAAATGGAGTTGGGTTGGCATCCACGGAACATTTTCATAAAATTTGATTACAGCGAATGCGTTAAGTTTACGACCAAGCAAAGGGAATTAAATCGCAAGTGGCAAAACCCGAGCAAAACTCTTAGGCCACATATGGATGGAAAAAAGCATCTGCCAGCAACCAGCTGTGGTTACACCCCACGTATCTCCCCTCCCCCCACCCCACCACCCACACACAAACACTCAAACGTAATAGTCCATTAGAAGTTACATTTTTGGCCAACGCCTCTGCGACTGATCATAATTCGGTTATATTAAAACCTCAAGTTGATGATTATGTTATTTTGTGAATTTTGTGGCACGGATTTAATGTGATGTGGCGGTTGGAGTGAGGGGCAGTGGTCAGCCGATTGCTGTTACTCAAATCTTTTCAATATTAATTTGAACCAAGAAGAAACACAAATAAATTATGAAAAAAAAAAACTATTGCTCTTTTATTTTTATTTAGGCAGTTTTTTTGGCTGAGCTCTGATTGATGGCTGCCGGGTTACGGCAAAGGGAGGGTGGAAAAAACTCTGCACAATTGTTGCCACAATGGACTGCAGCGGAAAAACAAACAAGTTTTATGTTTTTGTTATTGTT